>WAAE01019052.1:0-311155 GCA_013400495.1 Nicator chloris
AATACCTCCTGCTTTTGCTTCCATTTTGAAATAGTTAATTGTTCCACCACATTCCAAAAAATATACAGATTATTTTAGATATATAAATTGTACAATATGCAAAACAAAAACCACAACCAAATTAAAAAAAAAAAGGAAAAACATTTTTTTAGAAATTATGTTATGGCATTAAAGACAACACAAATTGCTTTTTCTGTGAACTCAATCAGACAAAACAGTTTTGTTCTAAATGTACAGACAAAAAAATAATTTGTTCTGTACCTTACACTATCAAGAATTTATTTAAATAACCTAATATTAGTTAAATTAATTATGTATTTACATAGGAATTTCTAAAATGGATGAGGAATCAGCCTTATGGTTCATATTCCTGAAGTTGCATTTTTTTTTGGACTATTTGGCTGAATTGTTGGACTGTATTTCTTGAAAGCAGTGAGATAACCACTAGCCAGGATAATGCAGAGTAGAGAGATTCACACGTCATTTCTTCTCTGCTTCTGGCCTTCAGGGGAGTATTTGTCACAGCAGCATCCTGACCACTCAGAAAGTCCCCTGAATCCCTCACATTCCTGATGTGGTTACAGGGATGAACATCCAAAATAGGGGTAAAAGTATCACAGCAGTGGTGAAAGTTCTAAAGGCATTGAAAAAAAGTGATTGAGATAATCAAATTATCTTTCCCCAGTTAAAAAGGAATGGACCTTGTTGGAGGAAGAAATGAGTGAAATATTTTCTTTCCTATTACTTTTTCTCTTCATTAATCCTTGGATCTATTTTTTTAAAAAAACTACTTCCCGACACTACATGAATTTTTCAAAGGTATTTCGATCCAGGTTCTGGCCTGATTCTGATTCCTTGAGCAGGAGAACAAGCTGTCTTGTGGGAGTATTAAGAGGAAATGTGAAGACAGTCAAGAGATTTCAAAGCAAAGTAAAACATATAAACTGATGCAAGAGTGAAAGGTTTGGGTTTGTGTGGAAGAAGGGACAGTCAGAACAATTCACATATATGCACAGCAGTTTGCCTCAATGGAGAACATGTTTTTCTCTGTGCTGGAAAGGAGATAAAAATAATAACACTTCAATATATAAGATACAGGCCAGCCTGAGAAAATAGTTCATCTGAAAGGGTATTTGATATTCAACAGCAACAAAAAGGTGGTTATGAGACTACCATTACTTTAAGAACAGGTTAGACAAATGTGCCTGAAATACTGAGAATGTCACACATCCATAGGGTTGGCCTGATTGTAGCCTAGAGATGAATCCTCCAAGTCTTTTCTAGACTCATTGCCTAAGATTTGGGATTGATCCTACTGGTAAAATGTAATACAGGGACTGAGGATCTCTTTATGATCTAATTTCCTTCGTAAGTACCACTACATTAAGGGTCAGAGGCATGCTGGATTACCAAAACGTTGGGTAAATTAATTTTAATGCTCTAATTTCATGGGAGTCTGCTCCAGAATGGTATAGACAAGACAGGAATTCACTCTCCTTAAAAAAAAGAGAGGTGAAGGAAAAGAATTTTCACCCTTGACTGACTGAGAAGACTATTAAAAAAAAAAAATCAGTATTTTTTCATTCAGTTCTATGAAAGATGGTTTATTGTGATTATTTTTCTGTTCTGTGTGCATTCGATATAGAAAAATCTTAGAGGTTTCCACAGCACTTGTGTTTGAATCTGCTGCCAGAGCAGTTCTTGTTCCAGCTGTCCAGTTCAGCTCTGGTTCAGAGCCAAAGCTGCTGCATAAAGCTCAGCCTGAAAAATCAGATTTAGCTGGAATGGATTGGACTTCACAGAAGCTCTAGATGAGCAAGTCAGTGTGTGCAGACAGTATTAGCAGACAGAAATAGCTGCACTTAGATGATGCAGAAGCTATTTATGGAAAATTAAGTTACATTAGTAGCTCATCTGAAAGCAGCAGAGCATTTCTGTTTGCCAAACATTTTGACTTGGGAGAAGCAAGACTGGCTGACTTTTAAGAACAGAAAGAAAGGCAGAACAAGGTTCAGGCACGGATTAGCAGAGAAGGTCTCATCTAGGAGGAGAAACTTTAATGGTTACATTATTAATCCTTGATTGCAGGTCTTTGTGATAAAAGTGACATGTGTCATGGATTCCAAAAGAAGTGACAGCCACTATGCTGAGCACTGAACAACTCGTGCAAATACAAGTTTGAATAAAAAAAAAAAATTACCTGAATCTTGAAGACTTTACCCTCTAAGAAGGCTGAAAAGTCTTGAGGAGATACCTGATAGCATCCATTGTCTGCTGGGCACACTCTCCCTTGGTGACAGTGACTAGTGGGGTTACTCCTACATGAACTCTGCAAATGGACAACGATTTTCAAGACTGACACCTACAAATGCAAACAAAAGATAAATGACAAGAGTGTAAGGGTCACAGGTAAATATGCAGTTTTGTTATATCAATTCTGGTGAAGCACTAAAGCTGGCTACTTCTGAAACAATTGTAATTCCTTTCAGTGGTGGTAGGAGCTGTGAGCTCGCTGAAGCCACCCGGGATGCTCAGTGTATTTGCTTCCATTTTTATTCCTTGCAGCAGTTCTCCATAGAACACACTGCAGACAGACATCTGAGGATCTTTTTTTCTCACAGAATACACCAGAGCTGGATGCCTGAGAAGAGAAAGAGCTAAAGGTTGACTTCAATGGGAATGTTCCCTGACGAAGGTGAAGGGTTGATCCAGAAAGGTCTGAGTGAGTTTCTGAACAAACTGAATTATCTTTTGTGTTTTGCAAACGTGGGTCACCTAAAAAAAGTGCCTAAGTTTAGCTCCCAGACCACATGCTTGAGGGAAACTATTTCATGTTATTCCTTTTAAAGACAGCCCTTCAATTTTACATCCAAACTGCAGTGAAATGTTACACGCTAAATAAAAACTGTCTTTAACCCTGCATTTTGTAAACATAGTGCGTTAGCCGGGGAAGTTACTTGCTATTTAGATTTTTTATTAATTCTAAACTTCTTTTCATGGAACTCTTTTGATTCCTCTTCTACTTGCATTAATTGGCACAGTAAGAACATGCTATTTTCCAAACAATTGCTTCAAAGTTTGGGCCTTATCCTTTTATTACAGAACATTTGTATTGAGCAAAGTACCACAATCAAAATGAGGATACAAACTGTGTTTGGTCATCAATAATGAAGACTTGTTTCTTCTTTCAAAGCTAAACTGTCCACATCCTGATTCTATAATATTCTTATCTATGAAAACATTACTTTCCCTATTCTGAAATATTTTTTATCTGCCTAAATTATCATAGCTTGTTTAGGATTATTTGATCATTATAGTTCATTTAGAGCAGCACTTAAAAATAGTTTTCAAAATCTCCGATATATTTGGAATATTTGGGCATATTTCAGAATGAAATTTTCTGGTTTGTTCTGATGTAATTGATTTACTGAATCTAAATTAACTGCTTTGATTTCTCTTGCTTATGCATATATTTTCTCTTTAAAATTTTATATAGCAAATGAGCATGCAATATTTTTTGTCTATCTAATGTTAGCTCCTGCAGTATATAATATGTTGATCTTGGAATGTTATGGTTTAGAATGTTTTAATGCATTGATTGAATTCAATATTGAATATTGAAAAGTTAAATAGTTAATAGCCATTAATCAAAATAGAGGAATAGCCAATGTACATGTAATTTTGTCATGTTGTAGTATTTAAATACTTTCCAGTATAGTTTAGCATGTTCCTGTTAATAATTAAAACCATCTTGTAACGGATTAAAGGTGACCAGTTCCAAGAAGAAGAAACATGGAGAGATGCACTGTAAGAAATGAGTTAATAACACAAAAATGTGGGATATCATTTTCGAAAAGTCTGAATCTCAACTTGTGCTTTATAAATCACAACCCAGAAGTAACTGGGGATTCAGCCAGATCTCATTAATTGCAGAGGAAGAGAAACTATAAAGACTGAAATTTATGTAAAACAGTTCACTGGTCTATTCTTTTATGGGAACTATTTGGAACCAATCTGTATCTGCAACTCTTCTCTGGGAAATGAGTCGAAGAGCTACAGCAGGTGCTTTAGAGCAATAAGGGATTTCCTGTGAAACCCAGTGGAGTGGTGACTCACCAGTTTAATTATGGCCTTCTTCTCTTGTAAAAGCAGGGCCATCATTCCTAAAAGGCTCTTGTGGAATAAATGGGTTCCAACAGAGAATCTTTGATAGGGAAAAGAAGATACCCATATTTTATTTTAAAGGGTATAAGATTTATAGGGAACATCTTCAGACTACTACAATGATTAGTGTTGTCTGCATATCCCCAGAGTAACTGAATGGAGCAGCAGTAACTCTTCTTGTGCTGTCTGGTTTTGCTTTATTTTGAATTTCTGACTTATCTTTCAGTTCAGCTCTTTGACTTAATTCCAAATTATATATATCTCCCAGACAGACATTACCATAGTTCATACTGCTTCAGGGTGATTGGAATGAGTTTGGTTTGGTTTGGTTTTTCCTTTAAAAAGACATAGCTAACGTCTTCTCTATCTCAATTTCACAATACCATTCATTTTTAGCAAGTTGCATGCCCCTGGGAAATAGGACAGTCTTTTCAAATGGTGAACCACTTCCTGGGAATTTTAATATTTACTGGGAACACCACCATTTTTCACCACATAAAATTGGAGATGAGATCTTCCATATCCACTGTGTCTCTGCTGTAAGAAGAGACCCCTCAGAATTGATACAACATTCCATCCTGACAGGTGATAAGAATCCAGGAGACCATAATAGCTGAATCAGAAACACCCTTTACAAAATTTATTGCAAAGTAGCAGTTTCTGGTGAAAATTCCATTGATGAAAGGGAGGGAGGTTCTGATATTTAGGGTATGGTAGACAAAAATCATTAGGCAAAATGGTTCTTTTCAAGGTCAGACGGGTCATATAACCCAGCTCTGAGTTAATTTTCTAGGTTGGTTGGTTGTTTTCATCTGACTTCTCTGCTCAGAAGTCATTAACTTGATTTTGTGTCTGTCACAGTCTGGCACAATGCATCTTCTTGCTAAAAGGTAAACTTTTGGTATCTGGAGGGAAAAGGAAATAAGACTCATAGCCAATACAAATCAAGAGAAAAGGGGCAAAAGAAAGCTGCTTAGAGGAGTAGGTGTCATTGATTGACTGTAATTTTAAAGGCTCTTTCTTATGATTGACAAATTCCTGAGATGTTCATTAACTAATGGAATTATGGTGGCAAGTGACTGCTGTCTCCACAGAACATCAGGTTAAAAAGTGCAGAGGAATAATGGGTTTTTCTCTGTTGTGGATCAGTCTCCTCGCTGTCTGGAGCTCACTCAGAGACACTGGAAAGGATCAAGGAGGTTTCACTGGTGAAATTCCTGTTCATGCTTTCCTCTTCCCCAGGAATTCCTGCTCAAAGCGTCCAATGAAATTGAACTTAGAGGGTTAAACAATAGAAAAAAAGCACCTGGGCCTTAATATATTCAATTACCCAGGAAACAAAATCAGTTTTGTTTTTGTTAATAGCGCTGAAATATGCATTACACTATTTTAATTAAAACAGTCTATTACACTTGCCATTCAGCTCATTCCTGCATATTCCCTTAGGGCAGTAGTCATGTACTGTGATAAAACATAATGAAAATAATTTATAAAGGAAACAATACAATAAATCAGTCTGATGCTTAATGAGCCTGCATTACAAGAATGGATACAATATTCTTTTTTAGAATATGTAGTGCATTCTCCTCAAATGACTGGAAGAATGCCCTCCAGCACTTAAAAAGTATACCACTTTGCTCCATCTCAACATGCTTTTAAAGCACCACACTTGCAGCTTGAGCAAATCTTGGCTCAACAAACAGAAATATCTTTCACTTACACTAGGTTTTCGATTTTTCTGTTATTTTACCTTTAGTCAGATTTGTCTGCCTCATAGTGACACCTGTAGAGACCACAGGGATTCAACTCATCTGCATACTTCAGCAGCCAGCTATTTGCTGTCTGTATTCCAGAGACCCAAATTCTGTAGCTAAGAATAAAGCTACTCAGGGAGAATTCTCAGTTCCCCATCAGAAAGATGCAGAAAGAGCAGGAAAACTATTGCCATTTTTTTTTTTTTTTGTATATTCATATGACACTTAAAAAAAGACCTTTCAAGTTCAGCCAGTGACAGAATCTGTGAATTGCCTTTTCCTGAGAACTGCCAGGGAATATCTGTCATATATAATGTATATAATATAATGCTTCATTCACTGACCAAGTGTGTGCACAACAGTCTGATTTAGTGCAGTATTTGCCATTTCTGTAAAATGTGTCTACATTTTGGTATCTGCTACAAGGTCTGCTATACTTGAAACAATCCTTCCTTAAGAACTTGATTAGTCACATATTTAGAGGAGAATTCAATTGTTGTAGCAAATTAAATTGTCCAGAAGAACCAGGGCTGCATTAATGCAACAGATGATACAACATAGCCTAAATATTTTGAGAGAGGTGTCACTCAGGATGACTTAATCATGAATCCTACTGACACAGCCTAGAGGAATTCTGCTAAAGGTGTATTAAACTATGTTTTTCCAAGCAGGTGGATAAGAATTGAATAAGAAAAAAAAAAAAAGTCTACCTACTACAGCTGAATAAGCTGAGATTGGCTGTGAAATTGCAACGTTTTTGTTCTTGTAGCCTATTAGTAAATTGGGAACAAAGGAAAAGGTTGTGGAGGTGATGAGATACAGAGAATTTATACAACAAATTTTCTCTGGCTATGGGGTTTCCCCTTTATCATTGCAAAGATGGAGTGGCTTGTGCATCATCTAAGTTAAATAAAAATTATTTGATTAGATCTTTAACTTTCCTTTAGGAAAAAAAAAAAAAAAAAGAAAAAGAGTATCAAAATGCTGTCAAAAAGGATTGTCAAATGCTTCTTGTAGAGACCTGAATTGGTCTAGGAGGGGAACAAACATCCTCCAAATGGTATTTTTGAAAAGCCTTTTAAACTACAACCAAAACTTTAGCATACCTGGAAGTCCTAAGTAATCGTTCAGGAATACAATTTACCACTCTGGTTATTTATTATTTTTAAGAGGGGGAAAAAAACCAGATAGCAAAGAATGGTTCAAGTAAATATTATCAAATACCTAAATGCTGTTAGAGAGCAGTTACAGAGCTGCTGGCTTTTTATGTTTGCTGCCTCCTCTCACACCAAAGCACAAACCCACTCTGGAGCACAAGAGGAATATCTGGGACAAGCTGCTGACGCCGAGTTGCAACAGCAATCCCCAAAGATTCAGACAGACAGACAGACAGACACCCAGAGGAGCAAGGCTTGGCCGCCAGCCAGGACAGAATCTTTTCCTAGGGAATCATCTGGTCAGAGCTGCACCAGCTCACACAGAGGCTGGAGCAAACTGTAAATCCCAGCTCACAGGGGGGACAGATTTGGCAGGAGACAACGACCCCTGAGTGGGGCAGCAGCTCCCCCAGACCAGCCTTGTCCCTTTGAGGAACACCTTCCTCTGGCTGGTCAGCAATTTGCCCTGTGACTATTGCTGCAGGCAGTTTTGCAGCTCGGCCTCTGCTTTGGGAGAGAAGCTGGAATGCCTTTGGAAGCGTGCTGGCACACGGAGTTTTTTCATTTTTTCAGACGTGTCTGAAAGAAGCCCAGCTCTGCAGGTTACCTGCCTCGGGCAGCTTGGAAAGACAGCTTGACCATTCTGTGATTCTAGGAACCATTCCCTGCCTCAAATGTTTACTCCTTTAGCTAAGAGAACCAAAAAGCTCTGGCTGAATTAGGTGACCAGAGGTGAAATGGTCAAAAAAGGCTCCCAAAGTCTGGTAGGTGACAAAAGCCTATTGCATTTTCTCCTTCCTTATAGGAAGATCTATAGCTATAGATGATATAGATAGGTATAGATGATATAGATAGACATAGATATAGGTGATAAATGATAGATTATAGATATAGATAGATACAGATACAGATATATTCCTGTTCTCATCTCTTCAACCATATGTGACTTTTTTCTAGGTGAATAATTTCTTTGCTTGACATAAACGTTTCTGGGAAAGTGTGTTCATGGATGAAAAATGGCCCTGAATGTGAGTGATTTCAACTCTTAACTCTCACTATGTATTCTACTCCTCCAACACGCTCTTTTGTGATTACTTCAGTGCTTTTCAGTATGGAAATTTGTGACTTTCACCCACTTTAAATAGCACCATAAAACACACACACACACACAAAAAGAACGCTGACCGTTCCACTCAGTGTTCATTCATTTACAGATTAGTTTTATCATTCTAAACAAAGTGAAAGGCATTTGATGTCAGTTGTTTTCTCTTTTCGTGATTAATATAGTTGTTTTGGATAGAATAGGAATGGAGAAGAATAAAAAACCTGCAGGTTCACTGAGAAGGCAGCTACTAATTACCTCCAAAACTGAGCTTCTCTAGAATACAGTTATTGCTTGGGCATTTTGATCACAATTCTTGACACTCATGGTCAATAAGACATAGTATTTGATGGACTATTCTTTCAGGTAAAATAATTGTATTCATATGCCTTGTAGTACATTATTTGTGTTTGAGAATGTAGATGATTTAAGTTTGTTTTTTTTTTACTAAAAAACTGGCAATTCATTGCAAATATTCTATTTTGTTTCATCCTTGCAAAGGTAGACAGAGGATACTCTGTTCAGAGGCCAGAGAAAAATGTGTGGAATAAGCGGTACTGTAAATTTAATTTTAAGTTAATTGAAACATAAAATGATGAAATTACAGAATATGTCAACCTTTGTCAAGCCTTTATTGGACATGGGTGAACTGAAATCCATGACCTCGTCAAATTTGGACTATTTTCACTAAGAAAGGGAAAAGAGGCAGATCTCTGATAAGTACACAGCAACTACATTCAATCCAAATGTTGAAACTCACAAGTCTAGAGCTGATGGAGAGTCTATACTAAAGTCTTTTCTCGGCCTTGTCAAAAAATTTCTTAGGGTTTTTCTACATACAAGAAAATGTTTAAATTGTGGCAGTTATCCTACAAAGCATTTTCAGTCTGAGAAGTATGGCAATTTAACAAGAAACAGGAAAAGATGGCAATTAATGGAATGTTTAGGCAAACTTAAATTTAGGCATCACCATGTGTACACAGGGTAATACACATATATTTGTGCTCATTTCTGTATAGATCCAGTTCTGCTCTCTGCTATAAATCAAAGTCAGTACCTGAATACAAAACATGACTGAGGAGAGGTTTGCCCCATTGCCTCTTTGGGGCATCTCATTCTATACAATAACCAACTTGTGAGAAACTTAGCTAGGCCTTCACTGCTCAGTAGCTTTTTAATTAAAAGCTTGGACCTTACTTTATACTCATTAATCATCTTAGATTGGAGTGCTGATATAATGGGCGTAGCTCCCCCTCAGACACATTACCAGAAGTGTTAGGGAAGTGCAGGGTGAGATGTCTGAAGATTTAAAGATGGTGCTTTTCTCCAGGTGTGCTCTGCTTCTGCGTGCTCGGCCGAATTCCGTGTGTGGCACACTCTGCTTGCCCCAGGAGCCACTTCTGCTCCAGGATGACACTGCACCAGGCAGCTCAGGCCAACAGCAGAGGAGCAGCAGGACAGGAGCCCCAGCACGGTGTGTGAGCTCCTTTTGCCTCAGGTCTGGTGTCAGAGCATCTCCCTGCCTTGGAGATGTGCTCGGGGGGCACAGCAGCTCTACAGAGTCAGGGGGCAGCTCAAGCCACACTCCACACCTTCCACAGCCTCTCTTTCTCACCCTGAACCCCTTCTCCTCCAGTTGCCAAATGCCACATCCTCTGCATGGCTGGATGTGCCCTGCCCATCTGCACCAAACGTGGCTCCTTCACTGAGGCTCCTTCTCCCCCCCAAAAATCTACAGCAAAGCTCCAGGTGATTCCAGTGGTAGCAGGGCTGGGTCTAACAGGTCTGGCTTTTATAAGAAATACCAGCCTTGTCCTCTGCTGGTATAAATCAACCCAAGTTCCCACTGGAACCGGGCTAATTTACACCAGAGCAGGATCTAACTTTACATATTCTTTTCTTTTTGCTCCCTCCTACTGGCAAGAGCCCAACTGCAAAGCTTTTTGTGCATTTGTTTCACTTTGTGTAAGGTCAGCTAAGGTTTTATGTAAAACAGATGGGCAAACTTAAAAATGATTTTTCACATTGCATTGAAAACCAGTAAAAAAAGCAAAAAGGGGGAAAATTACTCTTTCTGTTCTTTCAAAGGTTGTTGCAAGGACCTTTATTTTACCCAATGCCTCAATTTTAAAAAAGGAAAACAACCCCCTGTTTTTATTACAGTGAAGTTGTTTTCTCTGCTATTCATAGAGGGCTTAAGGAGGATCAGCAAGAAAAAGAAAATTCCCAGTGGTTCATTGGCAGTTTGAAAATGGGAATATAGTGCCCAAGTTGTAAAATAAGGACTATGTTTAAACATCCTTTAACTTATTGTGCTACATTTTTCTTCTCACAACTCTGTAATTTTGTGGTAACTAATATTGTGGGGCAGAAAGAGTATGCAGCCATACAGGTTACCAGCCTGGGAGGGAAAAGGACACAGCAATTTTAAATAACTTGTTCTTTTCTTCTTAAAAATCAATAATAGCAACAACAAAATTTTTGTAGGTGGAGCCTCATGTTTATAGAAGTTTTCATTCTAAGGCACACAAGACAGAAGTGTGGATTTCCCAATGAATCAGGTCCTTTGTCTCTAATCAGGATTGGTATATGTAGGAATTTCCAGTTGTTTAAATGACTGTAGGCTGCAGAATTATCCATGCTGCTCTGGTGTCCCTATGAGAGAGAGCACCAAGGACAAGTCAGTCTGTGCAGTCTGCAGGGGTGTCTCTGTGTCCTTCCCCTGGAGCTTCAGCTCAGGTGATACATCCAAGAGAAGCAGACAGGGTAGAGAGAAGCTAAAACTGGCATCCAGAGGAGAACAGTGAGTTCAAACCCAGCTCTGTAACCCCTGACCTGCAAATAATGACTGATCAAGCAGGGCACTGGCAGTATAGCAGAAAGGGATGTAAAGAAAGTAACAATGGGCTTCAAGTACAAAGAAAGATACTGAAAAAAAGGAAGCTTTTAACTTGTTTTTATGTTGTTAATTAATAGAATTAAAAATATCAGAGCTTGCATTTTAGAAGAAAGGTTAAGAGAAAAAAAAGTCAGTTTAAATAGAGGGACTCACTGGGACAGACAATTCTAGTGGGAATGCCCTGATCCTGCCAATGTCTCTTTTTGACAAACATCTGGTAGGAATGATGTGGCTCAGGTGATTCTGTCCTGGGCATGGGGAATGGACTGAGCTGAACTCACAAGGCCTTTTCTGCCCAATGATTTTCTAACTTGAATGCATATATATTTCTAATAACCAAATAGCACACTTGGTTGCAAAAACTTATGCCTGTAATCATGAGAATTCTATGACTTCAGAGGAGTTTTGAATGGACAAAAGTGCTATCAGGAAGTCTGTCCAGGCATTGACTTCATTCTACCTATAATGACCAAATTAAACTTTTGGTTATGCATATGTATGTATTTCACATAAGTTTTGAAACTTAAAAAAAAAGCAAGTAAAAATGCCAGTGAATTAATGGCCATAATACCAAATATTCTACCAAATTTGTATGATTTTTCAAATATTTCAAAGTACTTAATGTACGTTCAAACAAAATTGTTTTGTGACTGATTTTGCCAGATACTCATATGTCATTTAGTTTTGTGCTTGCTGAATATTGTTTAGCCAGTTCAGACATTCCTGTCATTTTTAGCTCAGAACTAGCTCTGTGCAATCTTATCCTGATGGATCAATTGACTGTGTATTTATTTGCAATCTAGTGTTAAAGAAAGGAAAAAAAAAAAGCTTGAAGAGAAGTTGGGAAGTTGAGACAAATTGATGGCTTAGTAAGTGTTTAATTCATTGAACTCTACAGAAATAGAGGAGTCTCGGGACGCCAATCTGACCACGTAACTTAAAACTGGCTCACTCATAATTACTTGGAGGCAAAAAAGGCAGGGGAAACTGTATATTGGAGCTTGAGGGGCTTTTCAGAACAGGAATGTGACAGTCATTTAAACTGGAAAAAAATCATCAAGATGATTTTCATTTGAGTTTACATTCAAACATTTCAGAAGACAAATAGTCTTTAAACTTTTCAAAATGCTCGGAGTGCTTCAAAATTAAAATACTTTGATGTATTTAGGCAAATTGAATCCAGGATGCCTCTGCAGGGGCAAGAGAAGTAATAAAGCTGCTGACTGCTTGCAGTGGTTGGATGTTTAGTCTACAAGCTTAACAATGGTTCTGCAAAGCAAAGAGAGAATGATTTTTATTGCAGATGGCCATGATGGTTTAAGTTAGGACTGAAGTCTGCACTTTGACATGCTTATGAAACTGAATATTTGGCTACCTTCATATATTACTGAAATAAAGATAACAACCTTAACCACAAATAAATTGAATTGATGCTTTGGCACTTTATAAAGGAATTGAGATGAGGGTTTTTGTTGTTTTTTTTTTCCCTTTTTTCTCCTCCCTGAAATTAATTATTGCGTTCTGGTTATCTCAATTTGATATCTGTACTTGTTTGAGGACCCGCATCCAGATTCAATCCAAAATATCTGTTACTAAAGTAGTCCACAGGACTCAGGAGAGGGCTATTTTCATCCTACTTTTATCATATTTATTATGCATAGGTGATGGAAAGTCTGTAGGCAGGCCTTATCTGCCTTGAAAAGGCAGATGTCCTTTCAAGGACAGATAAAGCAGGAATATGAAAAGTTATTAGTGAATACTCATTATTATTTCCCCTGTGAATTTAAAGAAACTTTAAAAAATTATGTTAATTTAATTGCTAATTTTGATTTATTGCCTGCCAGCTTAGTATCTCAGAATTTAGAAAGAGCTTGCTACTACTGTAAAAAGCTCAGCATTGCTTTTGGGGATTTTAATTTTACAGTTGCAAAGAAATTACATCTTTTCCCTCAACAAACAGAAACAACTGATTTCTTATACAGGAAGCTAAGAGAACAGACAAACAGGAAAGGCCACCATCTGGTAATTCAAGATCTATTTCTGCATATCTACACTGCAAGGCTCCATAGCCAAGTCCACATTACAGCCATGTCAAACTGATTGTCCCAGGTGCTGAAAAAAATGGTCTTGTCCTTCCAAAAATCATGAATGTTGCATTTAAAGAGCCTTATTTTTTAAATAATAAACTGCATGTTCTTTTTAATTGCCTTTGGCTTCCCAGCTTTTAGAATGCACTTGGGTCATGTTTTTACACTTTTCCATTAAGCTAAAAGAAAAAGAAATTAATTTTTCTTAAATGACACCCAAGAGTCTCACATAATCACATTACCCTAGGAAAATGGGCTTGAGGAGAAATACCAAACAGTGTGAAAGGTTTGATAAAAACATGGAAGCAAGAAACTACAAAATAGCAGTAAGCTCAGTGTGTTTTAAAACAGGAGCCCTTGCTGATCTTGTGACAACAGAAGATCTCCAGACTGAGAACAAGCCTTTCCCAGCTGGGTGTTCATGGGATCAGACAGGTGCCATGTCTAGGGAGTCTGGGAGACTCCTGATACAGTGATGCTACAAGTAAAAATTGGTCTGTGATCCAGAGAGATAATTGTGGGGGGCTTTGATGAGAAACAAACAAACAAAAGGAAACATCTGTACCTTGTTAGTCTTCAATGAGAAAACACACGGACACTACTCAACCTCTGGACTTCCAAAAGAAAGGGAAACAGCAGCAAAGCAAAACAAGCAAAGACTGGGGGCTGCTGGGGAAACTGAAGTGGAAAAAGTACAAATTTAACTGCGGTGCTGTCACCATCTGACCATCCAAGCTGAGTGCATCTTGCTGAAAAAATAATCCTGTCTAGTGAACTACAGGTATTCAGGAGTTCTCTGTTAATTACTCATCATCCTAGATAATGATTGCTGCTGCTGAAGTTGTAGTGTTAATACAAATTATTGAGAGAGCTGATGTTACTGCTTCGTGTTGAGATTTTCTGGTTGCTTTAAGCAATCCCTTTCCCCAGGTGTTTGGAGAACTGAACCTGCCCTCCCTAGGCTGTGATTATTGACCTCAGGGTTTTTCATTCCCAGGCATCCTCCAGCATCCCTTGTAGACCAGAGGGCTTCTCTTGTGTACCAGCTCATTTCCAGACCTTTAGAACACTGAAATGGTACCTATAAGGCAGCTGAAATAGATCTAATCCAAATGACTAATATGGATCAAGGGATAACAGTGCCAGGATACCCAAAGGAAATATTTATAGAGGCCTTTGATCACAGGTTGTCCTGAACGTGGAATTCAAGAAATCAGTCAACTTTCTAACGTCAAACCAGCCTCATCTGACTAAATAATTCCCTTATTGTATAGTTACATGGTGTTTCTGACAATCATTCTCAAGACTTGTATTGATGGCTCCATTTTCAAATTAGTACCTAAAGGAATATAAGAACCTTTTGTCTACACCTGAGGCTTGACTGCAAATTGCCTTCCCATTTAATTTATTGTGGTTACCCAGATGTGATCCTTTTTTAAACATCACAATTGGCCTAAATTTAATTGCTTTGACACAAGTCAGGCTGAGCCCAAAAGCTGCACTCGAACTGTTGTGGATTTGCCCCAAGGAATGATCATTTGCACTGTGCTATGGAGTGCCTGGTGTCAGCTCAGCAGCCACTCAGAACAGCCCTGGTCCTGCTGAACAGAAATACAACAGCCAAGGAGCCTGGCCTTTTGCTCAGCCACTGCTCAAAGCAAAAGTTTAATCACACCCAAGCAATGCTTGTAGCTCAGCCAGGACCAGCAGCCCTAGCCTGGAGCTGAGGACTGCACTTTGTAGAGGGCTGTTAGGGAAGGCAAGAGGCCCTTGCAAACTTTCCAGCTGTGTCCTTTGCTCCATGACAGCTGCTGTGGCAATTCCCTCTTCTCCTGGCCTTATGGACTACCCCACTATGCTTCAGAGATCTTTGGGAAGGGAGACAATTACAGCTAATGTGTTTGGACAAGCCTAACAAGTGTGCAAATTAATAAGAACGGGATATTCTGGTCTGTATTTCCCTTTACAAATGTTGTCCTGTATTTATGCAACCTGCACATCTGCTTACCTGCTCTAACTAATGATAATGGATCTAGCAGGACGAGGAGAACACAATATTCCCTCCAGTGATATTGTGGGGAGGGGGCAGGGAGAGCTCCTTCTTTACTGAAAGTTAGGAACCTCAACCAACTCCTTCAAACAGGGGATGGATTTCCTATTTAATTCTCCTCTTCAGACACAGGAGGAAGAAATATCCACCTATCCATGAAGGTAAGCATGTGGGAGTTGGGAAGAACACAGCAGGTCACCCCTGGCAATACTCACATTTAAACTGTGTGAACACGTTTTCTGATTTATTAGAAAATGGAGCAGCACTTTTGGCTCTGGTATTAAAAACAAAATAAACACAATGAATACAAACGGCTCATGGCAACAGGTGTGTGGTATTCTTCATGTGACACTGAGGTCTGTAAGAAGGCTTCATTTCAACTTCTAACATTACATTTCTCTTTCTAAAGCTGTCCTTAAGCAGTTTTTAGCTAAACTACATGAAGCAAAAGAAGAAAAGGTACTTTAATAACACATTGCTTCATTAAAAAATCGTTCAAATGCTCCTGCAGTCCTGTTCAGTGGAATTTATGAGCAAATGAATGTCAAATTAAGAAAAGTTCCCATATTACATTGTTTGTGCATCTCATTACATGAGCATTTCATAGCTTTTTAGTATTCATTCTGAGGCAAAAGCATCTGTAGTCGTGGAAAAATTTATAGGCCAATCTCTGACTGAAAACACAGTGTACAACATTTCTCCCTGGAAAACAAATTCCCTCTTTTCACCTGAGCACAAATGGCAGCAAAGTAGCACAAGGTGCAGGTGTTGTAAGATAGCAAATGTACATGAGGAGAATCTCCACAGCAAAGCAATATTGCCAGGGAGGCTCCTGATGTGGCTTATCAGCTGTGTTCAGCAGTATTGCAGTGCTTGGGCTGTGCTCCTGGAAGCTGTCAGGACTCTTTCCTGAAGGGTTCAGCACTAAATTTTGACGGTGTGAACAGAAATAAAGTGTTTCTGCCTTTGCAGGTTTTGTGCAAGGGCTCCCTGTGAAGCCTGGAGGATGGGCAGCCATATGAAGTCTTCAAAAAAGGAGTAGGATCCTTCACATATTTGCATAATTCTTTGTCAAATCTTACATCTATGATAAATTCTTGCATTCCTTGTGCTGGTATTCACAAAAGAACCCCCTCTTTCCTGTTCTTTGTCCACTACAGCAGCACGCATTTTCTTAAAAATGAAAGAACAAATCAAAATTAATAATTTCTCTCCTTCTGAAATCTCTCCTTTATGGGGGAAAAGACATTACTTTTCTTCAGCTCTGACTATGAGCTAATGCTAGAATCGAAGCTGCTTCTCATCACAATTTTAGCATTTATTACCTTTACATATAAGATATATGACTTCTGGATTATTAAATTATCCTGTAAATCATTGCAACTGATTTAATTGTATTACCTTTCCTTAAACTGTATAGTATTTTCACCCTGTACAAAACCCTTCTGCACAAGTCACAATGTAAAAGGTGCTATAAAGTTTTTAAGAGCCTCTTTCAGACATTGCTGTGAGTACAAACACTGAGGATTCATGTACTGAGTGCTAAAATATAGATTACACGACGTTGGTGGGTGTATGAATTTCAGTATGTGCATGTCTATCAGAACTGTAGGGCTTTCATTAGTTCATTACTGATAATTATTAATTTAACAAGGCCACTTCAAAATCCCCAAGGTTTCTCTATTCAGAACACAGACCTTTTGATGTCAGTCCAAATATTTGGAGGAACACTGCATTTCCTATCAGAGGAAACAATAAGTATCAAGTCTTAATAAGCTGCTGAATATTTCAGCACTTGTGAAATATGAACTCATGGAATCAGAGCTGCTGTTTGCAATTTGCTGTCAGGTACAAAGGGATTGTTCTCATATATTTGGCATTACAGTCAGCTAATCCTTGTCTGATTTTTGTGTGTCACAAGGCAGTGAAATAAAACTAAGGGATGTTGTTTTATGAGCAATGCAATAATAAATTCCCAAAGAAGGGCTGGTTTTTTTTTTTCTTAAAGCCAGGCCTGCAAGTAACAGCTCGAGGAATGCTTTCTAGAATCATACTCATTATAATTTGGACCCAGTTTCCACAGGAATAAAATCTGAAACAGTATCTGCATGCTAAACCTTTAGGCAGGGATTAAGAATATGCTTATTCTTTTTAGTATGTAGAGGATATATGTGGCTTATTGCGTTAACAGAACAACATCGTGAAAGACAATTGTGAGTTTTACTCTTGTAAATCCTGGGTATTTTGCTCAAAATTCATAGCATGTTTGGAAAATAACGTTTTGATTCTCTGATTCTAGTGTTTGTGGAGAAACTTGTGGTTCATTTTAGATTTTGTTAAGCTTAGTACTAATATTAACAGTAACAATCTGTATACTGGCTTAGGTTTAGGAGACCAAAATCCAAAGCCTCCTAACTCAAGCTTTTTTGAAACATCCCCATGTCCAATAAAGTCATGGGTGTTACAAAATTATGGAACTTAAACTTTAGAGAAAAAGAAAAAACGGGTTTAGTTCACTATATAAACATCCCTGGATGATTCCCAGATGACATGCTGCAGAAAGAAGCTTCTAGTGCTTTGCTAGAGATGTCTGAACTCATGCTATTGTCTTATACATCTATTACAGAACACCAGAGATTTCATTTCAGAGAGATATTAACGATTTCTAAAATTAATTTTTTTTACCTAATTTTCCCTTGCTTCAAGGGGTCCTTCCTCCCCAGCATTGTGAAATTTTTCCCACCTTGATTCATAGGTCACAAAGACTTTAGGGGATGGATAGACACGAGCGGCAGCAGCAGCAATTGGTGTCTCAGCCTTAGTGGGAAGGTAAGGTCAGGCAAAAGCATAAAGCACGGATAAATATCTGACATAAAGAGGTCTCACAGAGCACAGAAGATGAAAATCATTCCTTAGTGAAATGGATCTTGAAACATGAGCCTGGTGCTGCGGCACAGTGTTTGGTAAGGAGAGGAAATTAAATTTTACTTTTAAATTTTAGATCATGTATCTCCTAAAAAAGAGATAAGATGGATATAAAACATGGTGGTAGATGGGCTTTTAAATGACAGACATTCACAGGCTCGTATTTTAATGTGCCATGCCATGAGATAATACATTGTGTTAGAGGTCCCCAAATTATTTCACAGCACTGATCATCTTTTAAGTGAAACAGGAATTTCTTGGACCACTTTCCCTTTGGATGACATCCCAGCCATCAGTGCATGTGTGTGCACCCTAAGCCTCTTACACTCACCAGGGTGGGGCCATGGACCAAAGGAGCCATGCACCAACACTCCTAAAAACAAATGTTCTTGTTCTGTTTCAAACATTCAATTCCATGTAGCAATTAATTACTTATTTCTTTAAGTAATTAATTGCTAAGTGCTAAAGAATTGTTGCAGTACTGTATGTAGAAGAAACAAAACTCAAAGCTTTTGGGAAAGTCTTCAAGAAAGCAATTATTGCTAGCTGTAGTCAAAATTATTTGTTATATTAATTACCAGTAATCTCTGCCTAGACATAATTAGACTGGAAGCAATTTTATAGTGGTACAGTGTAATTATGTCATTAATATGAAAAATAACAGATTATTTTACTTTAATTTGACACATTATGTGTTTAAGAGCTTTCCAATTAAAGAACAAAGAGTTGAGTTAAAGAACAAAGTGAGCACCAAGTTTTGGGATAATTTCTCACAGCAACAACGTGTTTGGGCAGACCTTAAGATCTGTACATTTCCATTCTTGTTGAGTGCTTGTAAATATGACCTGAACCCAAGTTTTCAATAAACTTCCACTTTGGACCGGAATTAATTGCTCTCCAATTAAGAAGAGTAGTTCTAAATTCTTGTGCAAATTTTACTCCTACAAGTCCTTGGGGAATGTACCTTTCAGAGATACCCATGCTCAATAAGAGTGATCTGATGAACAACAAAATGTATTCACATTTGTAATTGGTGGTGTTTTATTTTTCTGCTGGAATTAATCTCTAACATTTCAGCACAACTTAAGCATGGGTTTTTCAATAAGCAAGCATTTGGTGTAGTCCACTGATGTCTGTTCTGTCTTCCTCTTTTCCCCATATTTTTTCATGGTGACAATAAATAAATGCCTAAGGGATTTCCCAAATTTAAATTCAAATCAGTAAGGGAAAAAGGTGATTTCAGAACATAATCAAAAAATGTTAACTAGTGATACAGAATGTTTCTCTTTGGGTGAAAAAAAACCCCAAACAAACAGGGAAAAAACTCCCAGGTTTTTAAGAAAATTAAAGTACATATCACAAAGGAAAAATATTTTGCTGAAATCTTTTAATGAACTTTTTAGGAGCAGGGCAGTTTGTGAAACACATTTTCAAATTAGGTACACTTTCAGCAGTGACTAATAATATTTCTGATAAGTGATTTAACATCATTTAGACAAAGCTTTTGGTCTTTTTTTGTCTTATTTTTTTTTACGTACTATGGGGTTTTGTTCTACAGAATGTCATTAATAATCAGATAATTTCATAAGCACAAGCCCACAAGAGAAAGGTTTACTGTCTCAGATAATTTTTTATCACCTATAAAAGCACTAATTTTCTGAGAATTCACTGATAAGAAGTGTGAAAATGCACCCTAAATGATTATTAAGGAGCTACTTTCATTTGTGTCATTGCATTACTGCAGTTTCTTGCCAGAGCGTTTTGACAGAGGCTCTTCTGCTGAGGACTGGAACAAGAACCCATAAACACCCAGAATCCATGTCAGCAACTCTCACTTGCTGCTCCCAGACCTCCTTCAGAGACCCTGTGGACAAGAGCACTTTGTTGTGTTCTCTGAGGTGAGCAGCCACTGGTCAGGTTTTCCTGAGTGTCCTCAAGCACCTCATCCAAATAAAGGCTGACTCTCTCACCAGTCATTCTCATGTAAAGGAAGGATGAAAATTAGGGTTTGTGCAGCCTCAGATGCATCACCTCAGTGATGAAATTATTTCCAGGGTTTTAATGTGTAAGATGTTCCAGCAGCTTTTAAAAGGGGTGGTACATATAGATGAAATTCATGTAATCCCCTCTTTCCCAAAACTTTTTTAAAATAAATAATTCTTGTTACTGCTGAAGCATCTGCCAAACCTGCAGATAAGACAGAGCAGGCACTGTTTTCAATTTTAGGAAGATTCCACCCAAGCAAATTATTTCTAGGTACCTCGATTTCTGAAATGTATTATATGTTCCTACTCTCATATTATTTGTCAAATAAAATAAAATAAACCAACCAAAAAAACCCAGAATGCTGCACGTATTTGGTTTAGTTCCTCCATTATTCACTGCAGAGTACTCATGAGAGATCTAAGTTACATTTACTGAAATCTGAGGAGTCTGAAAATCATTTTTGTTTCAGTGTTGAAACAAAAAAACCCCTACTCTGTAATTGTCTTTAGCTTTTAGGTAGCTCATGGCTTTTCAAAGTGAATAGCTCATTTTGAATGTGATTGAGATTTTTACGGGAAATTAGTACCATTTGTTTGTTAAGTAACTTTCAAATTAAAAGTTGTGGTAAAAATGGAGTCAATTTATGGAGCATTTCAGATTTCGATTTTTTCCCTCTCATATTTAGTGATAATGACAAATCCCTTTTTAATGAAGTTTTAAAATGAAAGTCAATCTCATGTGGCTTTTTTTATCGCCTATTTACTTTAGATCAAAACTCTTATTGTCCTGAACCACGAGCATTCTGCAGACTAAAAATGCCATATTAAATCTGTCGTTTTAATCCCAAGCCATGGATTGCACCATAATTTATTGGATAAAATTATAGTAACAAATAGCAGTGATGATGTAACACTATATTTCAACATGTTTTACAGCACCACAATGTTATTCTAGTGATTATACTGTAGTTGGAATAAATATTACTAAATTTGAGACAGATTTATTACGGTTTTAGACTTTCTTTCACTCGGTCCAGGAAACAGAGGATTCACACACTAACTCCTATTAACATTAATGAGCATTAATTGCTTATCTCCCCTGTGTACTGTGTACTGTGAGGAGTTTCTATCCCTCTGGCTGTCCTGTTTGTCAGCACCTTTTAAGGTTTGGTTTGGGACTAGATGGTCCCTCCAGTTTCAGCACTGTGTGAAAAGAGGCACTGAGCCAGAAAAACATTTCAATCCTCCTTCCCTTCGTCTCTCTTGCCCTTGAGAATCCATCCACAGGCAGTCATTTGGGTGACAGGAGCCAGGCCAAACCCTGTGCAGTCTTTTTGCAGCTCTGATGCTCTCCTGGGTGAATAAAGGAAAAAATGCACAGGCAGGTCAAACCCAGCCCAGCCTTCCTGCCCCTGGTTCCAGCTGCACAGAGCCAGGAGGCCACGTGAGGGACCTGGGGGATGGAGAGTCTCATTTTGCTTTAATGTCATAAACTGGCAGGTAGAGGTCTGATTCCTCATTATATACATCCTGAAAAGATAGCTTCAGGTTTGGAGCAAATAGATTGTTATCAGAGAAATCTGAACGTCTGTCAGGAATAAACTCCAACCACACTTTTGGTGAGATGCTGAGCACTGGGAGAAACTTGCACTCTCCTACTGACTGGTCATTGATTCCCATCGTTCTTGCAGTCAGAGACATCACTCTGTGATGTTAAGGAGAACCATTTATGGCATTTTCTGCTTGCCCCAAAACAGCAGAGGAAAACCAAACTCCCAAGAGGATCTGTTCTTATGTCAGCAGCCCAGTCCTGCAGACTGCCATGGCTCTGGCTGTTCAAGGCATGAGGCTGGCAATAGGCACTTGGATTTCTGACCTGCTTGCCAGTATCTCTGAGGAAGAAAAGGCTGAATCCTGTTTCATCAGTACAGGTGCATACCATTTACTTCAATTACCCTGGCCTGAAAAGGTTGATTTCTGTTTGATATTTACACTCTGGTACCAATACATTACAGGAATAGTTTCTATCTGGCTTGTGAAAAGTTTCCTTCCACATTATAAAGTCTATGCTTAACTTCTCATATGTACTTTTAAAATAATTTTTCACATCTCAGAAAACAGTATCTTTTAAATACAGTCCCCTGCAAACCTGGTGTGAGGTTTAGCCTTGTGCTCCCACCACAATCTCACTCAGACTGAGGGCTTAATGGAAATGGGCAGAAACTGCCTGATATTTCTCCATTATGAGTTAAAGCTTTGGGAGCTTCAGAGCACTTTGGGGCAACAGAAGGAGGAAAAGTATGGAAAACAGTTTCAGCTTTTCAGCTGGGAACCTGTTCTGCTGTAATTTTGAGACACGATCTAACCCACAGGTAATTGATCATAATGAAAAAAATGCATTAATGAAAGTAATTGACAAAAGCCAGTACACCTGTCAAAGAAGAGAAACCTTGAAAAGGAATGGTGAGCTTTTGAAGGTCAAGGCTCAGTGTGGTGTAATCCCTACCATCTGTGTTCAGGCTGGTGCTATTCTCAGACTGTCATATGCACTCTCTTCTTTGAAAATAACAGACAAGGGAAAAAAGGCTTACCCGACAGGGAGCCTAAATGTAGTTAGTTTTATAGAAAATGAAAAAGCAACACTGTATAAACTTAAGGTGACCCTTAATTTTCCTTCCCCTTGACCTGCACACGTCCACAATTGGTTTCAGAGCTGCAGTGACACTAGGAATGAAAATAACTAAGAGACCAATAAAATGTAACAGTTATAACTGCGAGTTGGAATAGTAGGCAACCATACCCAATGCAATCAGCCAAGCATGGTATTGGCCTGCAAACTCACTAACCTGATCAAGAAATTTCAGCCTTTCCTTCAGCTGAGAGAGGTTCTTGTCTTGAACCTACAAAAAGCTCTGGGCGGATTCCTGTGCCCACACCAAATTTACAACCCACGGTTGCCTCACGCTTTGGGATTTTTGGGATGTCCTGCTCCCTAAAGCTTCTGGACGTTCTCAGACAGCAGGGAGGAGCCTGAAACACCTGTGTGGGGTTAGTAACTGGGAGCACATCTGTATGCTGGATCTGCAGAGCCCAGACACAAACCCTCAGCCAATACCCACGGCCTCGCAGTCTGTAAGCACAGGGTACAACAGGCAGCCTGATATCCAGCTCCTGATAGGTCTGCTCAGAACAGGAGAAGCTGTGTTCAAGGCCCTGTGCTTTCTGAACACCACCCACCAGTTATCAGAGCAATCAGCCTCCTTCAGACTTGGCTTAGTGTGTTGCTTGGGTGACTTAGAAAGTATGAAGAGAGTCTTCTTCACCCACAAAATAGCATAGCTTGCTGACAGGTCGCTCTGTGTGGTCTGGAGTTCAAATCCCTCAGGCAGACGAGGAAATTGAACTCAGGTTTCCCACACACTGACAGGATATATTAATCACAGCCTTATTATATTAAATAAGGGCATTAGCTCCTCCATGGCAGTTCTGCTTTGAAAGAAAAGGTTTAGAAATCCAGCTCCAGAAGCTGGAATGGCAACTTCAACGGTCTCCTCCAGACATCCTCATAGCATCTGAACATGAAGTCCTGATGAGGTATAACATTTAACACACAGATTTGTTCTTGTTAAATCATCAAATCAGAAGTAGCTACCTGCTTGTTGGTTTTTTTCTTATTCCTCTCTTTTCAAACATCCACATACATCCCTCAGGGAGCCTCGTTGGGAAGTTGCTCCTTCCAGAAGATGGACAGGTATCTGAGTGATCAAGCATTTGGTCTTCAGGTTTCAACCCCTGCAGGTTTCTTTCCAACTCTATTATAGGTTATTTCACACCAAAAATTCAAGGATGTGAAAAATTTTCAAAACTTTTACAAAATTCCCAGATTTTCTAATTTACTCTCAAAATACAGTGGATATATGGAGACAGTAGGTTGCCACTTGGAGACTTTTTTGTTTAGACATTTTTCTTTGAGAAAGGTTTATCTATTAAAATAATGATAAAGGAATTTTTATAGACCTTTTTACTGCAGAGTGCAGACATATGAAACTACAAAGCACAACCAAACAGATCCCCCCAGATGTCATGTTTCATGTACTTTGTGGGAAATGGTGTATATGCAAAGCTGCTACTTCTGTTATTTTTGAGTCACAGAAATGGTGTGACTAAAAGAGCAGGTACAAATACTATATATGCCATCTATACTCGTTGCTCCTGAGAAGAAAAATAAAAAATAGAAATGTGTGCCTCCATGCACAAAACCAGAACACACCACATAAAACATCCCTCTGTTAAATGGAGATTCCTGGGAAAACAACCACCATAAAAATAACGTATAAAAAAATCATAGTGTTCCACAAATGTCTAATTAAAAAGGTTCTCCACCTCTTTGGAAGAAACACATTTTATTTGCCCTCATTAAGGTGACCTAACCACTGTGCTTCACCCTTCCCTGCCTGCATGATGTAATCAACACAATCCCTGAAAACAGCAACAAGAGGCAAAGAATCACCTTTCTCTCACTGAGCCTTAACTGCCTAATCAACTTTAAGCATATACCTCAACTAATGATTCAAAAGACATCCTGCTGACCCTGTATCATCTAATTCTACAGTATATACAGAAGTTCAGAACTGGATCTACCTTGAAAAGCAGTTCCAGAGAGTCTTCACTAATACCTTTTCCTTGCTATTCACACTCACTCAAAGTAAACATTTATCTTACTATTTTTAACATTGACTGGAAGATAGAACGAAACCTCTTGCTCAGAATTGCAAGCAGGCATTCCTGGCAATTCTTCTTCTTGTTTGCATTAATGACCTTTCTCAATTAATTCCATTTCTTTACCTTTTTCTCCACTGTGTGGGTCTCAGGATGTGGTTTGCTTGCACTGAAGCTGTACGAGCCAGGTCAGAGAAACGGAGGGAGGCTGAAGCTGCATTAACCCTCAGGAACATCCAGAGCCCAGCTGACAGCTGCTCCTGTGGCCAGCTGGGGAGGACCTCATCACCAAAGCTGTGTAGACCACAACACCTTGGAGAAAACTTGGAGTTGGTGCAAAAGGTGAGAAGTGTTATCTGGCCAAGGAATGTTTTTGCTGGGACACTCGCTGGACAGCAATGGGAGAAGAGACATGACAAAACCCAGTGTGAGACTTGACTGAAATATTTTGATTTATGGCTGTTGAAGCTGTATAAAGGAATGAAAGCTTCAGAAAATAAATAAATATTCTAAAGAATTCACAGCTCTGAACTTTAGTAATAAGCGAAAAGGGGAATAAAAAGTAAAATTGAAATCTAAAATTGAGATGGAAATGCAATGAAGCCTTGCTAAGCTGAAACTCAGTGCCCAGTGGCAAAAAGATAGAAAGATGCAGAAAGAAAGGAGGAAGACAACCCTAAAACTCCACAAAATTTTTATTGAAATGCATAAATAAATACTTCACCTGCTATAGACTGCAAAAACATCCTATTTTGAAATTTCCAGAGTTTGGTATTTTACGCACTGGCTTGCCAATCTCAAGGCACACCTGAAAAAATAAAGTGGGAAAGAAGTGAAAACATTCATAGGGGGAGCATTTCCATGCAGAAAGAGTGACAGAAGCCAGATCACAAACAAAGCTACTAAAGCAATAGGGATTTCCATTTGAGATGAAGCTCGTCATCCTTTAGGAAAAGAATCTGACAGTGGCTGGGAACAACTCTCTCCGCTCACAATTCTAAGTAGTTTATGTCAACATGGTTTTTCTTGTAATCCTCAGGGTAATACATTTTTTTCTCCTACAAGAGGTATCAACTCTGGTCAACATGTAGAAGGTGCAAAATTTGTACATTACAGCATTATTGATATGCTGCTAGGAATACCTCCTACATTTTAATTAGCTGCACAGCAGCGAGAAGGAGCTGCCTCTTAGCCTTGTGCATCTTCTGAAACGAAGCATTCCACAGAATGAGCAGGGCTCTCAAGGGGCAGAGATCACTGTGCTGATTGTGCAGGGGCAGGACATGCTCCGAAGTACCCCTTCTGCATTTCCATTTGTCACTATAGTTTTGGCTCTCAAGTCCCCTCTGCTTTTCTGCACAGCCACTGGAGAGCCAGCAGGAGCCAGGAGACAATGCATTGGTGAGCAGGACTGCCCAGCCCCACGCTCGGGCTGACAAGCTGGCAGTAGATATCTTTCATTCAGTACATCTCTATAAATTGCACAAAAAAATGCCTGGGGAGCCTTGGTAATGAATACATCAACTTTTACCCTGCACTGTAAAAACAGCTATAAGGAAATGATTTCTATGCTACAGAGGGGGCACACAGGCTAAAAAGAAAACATAACACTTGCCAGAAAAATAAATGCCCTGCTCCATCAGAGAGATGAGAGAGAAAGATAAAGTGCTCTGTTTATGCTACGCCATCGTATTGGGTTTGCGTGGCAAGGTTTGGGGAACAGGGGAGCTACAGGCGTGACCCCCCCTGGGAAGGTGCCAGAAGTTTCCCCTGTGTCCAAAAGAATGCAAGACAGATCCACTGCTGGCCAGGGCCAGCCCCTCAGCAACAGTGGCTGCACCTCTGGGATAACGTATTAAGGAAAGGGGAAAAAGCCTGCACAGCTACACCTGGGGAGAGGAGTGAGGATGTGGGAGAGCAAAAGTCCTGTGGGCCCCCAGACCAGTGCAGAAGGAGGGGCAGGAGGCTGTCCAGGAGTGGAGCTGGGATTCCCCTGCAGCCCCTGGAGCAGCCCATGGTGAGGCAGCAGTGCCTCTGCAGCCCGTGAAGGTCCATGGGGAGCAGAGATCCACCTGCAGCCCGTGGAGGTCCATGGGGAGCAGAGATCCACCTGCAGTCAGTGGAGATCCACCTGCAGCCTGTGGAGGACCCCACGCTGGAGCAGGGGGATGCCCTAATAGGCTGTGAGCCATGGGGTGAGCACTCTGGATCAGTTTTGCTGGCAGGACTTGTGACCCTGTGGGTCACAACAGCATTCCTGTTCCTACAGGACTGTATCCCATGGAAAGGACTTACAGTGGAGCAGTTCATGAAGAACAGCAGCCTCTGGAATGCACTCTGTTGGAGAAGTTCATGGAGAACTCTCTCCCATGGGACAGACCCCACACTGGAGCAGTGGAAGAGTGTGAGGAATCCTCTCCCTGAGGAGAAAGCAGTGGAAGAAACAATGTGTGATAAACTGACCCAAACCTCCATTCCCACCCCCCTGCGTCACTGCCAGGGAGGAGGCAATAAAAATGGGAAGTTAAGCTGGCAAGGAAGGAGGATTGGGGGAAGGTGTAATAAGATTTGGGTTTTTTTCTATTGTCCTACACTGATTTGATTGGTAATAAATTCAATTAATTTTTCCCTGAGTCGAGTCTGTTTTCCCTGTGTTGGTAACTGATGAGAGATCTCTCCCAGTCCTTATCTCAGCCCAGGAGATTTTTATCTTTTCTCTCTCCTGTCCAGCTGAGGAGCAGAGTGATAGAGCAGCTTGGTGGGCACCTGGTTCCCATCTGAACTGAAGCAGACTACAAACCCCTCCCCTCATTACCAGGGGGCAAATATCAACACAGACACATGCAGTTCCTATCTTCCATGTGATGCTGCTTGCTACCTAAATGGAAACTAATTGAGGAAGTTCTTTCACTTAAGAAGAAAAGCTGGGGGAAACAAATGAGAAAAAAACTGTCATGTGATCTATTGTAACCACTCACAGTTATAATCTTAATTTGCAAAATGCTGCATACAAGACCTCCCTGATTCTGGTTAGTGCTTCTATCCAACAGCAGCCAGACAGCAGTGCCTGAGCAGCCCAGGGTCCCCACCCTACTTATCCTTTTCAGGTGCCAATTCAATCTTTGTAATTTTTGTGCTGCACTCTGCTGTTTCCCGAGTCTGATGGAACTGGGAATGGGAATTGTTGGGATAACTCAGAAACAGCAGGAGTTTTGTGCATTTCACTCTCTGGATTCTTGACTTTCTCAGCTGAAGTCCAGTTTACAACCAGCCACAGCTGAGCTGAGAACAAAAATAACCACATAGCCTACGATTTGAGTTTTGATTGAAACAGCTTTCTGATTTATGTGCCTCAGACAGAATCCTTGTACAGATCCATGCAACAGAAAGAGCAGAAGCGCCTGAGACGGGGAATTGCGTGTCCTGTCCACCAGCCGAGCTGGATGGGCTGCTCCATTGTACATATTTATGGAGCTAAGCTGAACCCTCAGGGTAAAAGTGAACAAAGAATAGACTGTTTTTCTCCTAAAGCATCTGGGTGTAAGTCTTATTTTGCCAGCAACCGTGGTGTTTATGGGCATGTTTTACTGGAAACCTGCTGCTTCTCACAACGTTTCCTGAGCGACTGTCTTAGTAAAACTGCATCTGGAAATGACAAGCACACAGCTGTAAATCTGAAAAGCAGTGTGCAGCCCTAATAGCTAGCAGCTACAGCACAGCTGTCCTGCTGAACATTGGAAAGATTTACAAAGACAAAGCAGAGCAATGAATACGTTTCTGAGCGCTCTGTGATCACATTACACCTCTTCCTCTTCCATGATTTTTTTGTTGCAGACATAGAAGGGACTATCACTGCTCTTGGAGCGGATGCCTTAGGCAGGTAACCTATTACTGCTTACCTGCCTAAGGCACCCAGAATTTCTGCCCTGGACCTATCTTCCAAAGCAATGGCTAATGTTGTATCATATCATTTCTCATTTTCACCTGAGCTGGATCCATGACAAGAGCGAGGCCAGGAAAATGAGCCAGCTTAAAAGAAAAATATACTGCTACAGTGGTGTGCAGCATTTAGAACATTGCAGGGAGTGTTCGTGCACTGGAATAGTCACAAAGGAGATATGCAAGAGGAAGAGATGTAGGAGATTTGTGCTTTGTGCCCTAAGCTGTGCAATCCTGTGACCACTCTGGATCTCCTGAAGCTCTGAAGTGCGAGGAAGTGGTGGCAGGAGGTGCACAGGGGAAACAACCAACACACATTGCAGAAATACTCACTTGGCTGACAGGAGGAACTGTTCCTCCACTGGACCAGTCGTTGCCACGGAGGACTGGGAACTGGAGACAAGGTGTTGGCAAATTGCCCAGCATTGTAAAGAAATAGAGGTGCTCTCTTCTAGGTAAAAATCTAGACAAGAAAGTACTCATTAAAAAAAAACAAACCACACCAATATTTGAATAATAATATTAATAATAAAATTACTAAAATATATTTAAAAAATTAACATTCCTAAAGCAAGAAGTTCTAATTCTCTAATTCAAAATATCTTTTCTTTCAAATGCCCTGAAGTTTTGCTAAAAAGTATAATACCTAAGAATACTAGAATCCTTAAACAAACCATCTCACTTGACCTAAGCATGTTTGCAATTCCTGCAGAAACTCACACTCAAACATATTAATGTCGAGGTGTGTTTGTGAAAAACCAGGTGTTATTGATTTTAAACTGGATTGTTTGTTTAAAACTAGTGCTAATTTTATGCATATATATACATACACACAAGTAGTTAAAGTCTGTGCGCCCATGCTTGGTTTTGGATTTGCAATGGCAGAAAACCAATTATTTACTAAGCCTCCTTCTGAAGATGATGCTGTTGGATGTGTACTTAAACATGAGCACCTGAGCATAAGCCTTGAGTTTGCTAATTTTGCATTTGCTTATTAATTCATACCTATTGCAGACTTTAGAGAAGGCTGAATACAAACTTGAGAAACTCATCAAACCTCTGTTTTTGTGAGCTCAAATCTCTAGATTCCTGAAGTTTTACCTGAAGACCTGTTGATAGCTTCATTAAATCAAATAGCCTCCACTCAGTATTCATCTTTAATTTAGAAGCAACTACACTGTTCCTTTACAGGTTATACATTGCCCTCATATGTCCCTGTTTACTCCTTTATCTGTTCTCTGTTTCTGGCATTTTTCCCATTTTACAATACTCTGTTTTGCCTACCTAAGCCATCTCAGGGTATTCCCATGGAAGGGATCCCATGGAAGGGATCCCATGGTAGAGCAGGCTGCTGAAGGTGCCCAGCTCAGCATGCTTTGTTCCCTTTTAAAATAAGGTAGATGGGGATAAATGTGGCCCTTGAGAACCATAGCTCTGGGGAGAAGGGACAGAAATGTCTCTCCTCCTTGACAGTTTATACATCTCCTGTAGCAGGGAATGTGTGCCCAGGCCCATAAGAACACCTTTTCCTTTTTTTTTTTTTTTAGTTTCCCTGACTCTCCCCCCTCCCTCTTGTGACCTTGATTTTACCCTTAGATTTTAAGATAATAGCTATTTAGGATTCGGGAAGAGCCAGCAGCCACCCCAAAATACCCATCAGGATTAAAGCCACTACAAACCTTTCCTCTTAGTGAGGCACAAAGCAGCTGGGTGGAGGCGTTGGTTTGTGTTTCTCTGCAGTGCCATTGCTTTGCTCTGCCCCCAGTAAAACAGCCATGATAATGCTCCTCACTCAGCTTGTTTGAAGATTAAATTAGCTGCTATTAGTTCAGCTCTTTGAAGACGTACCCAAAGTGGTAAGTGCTAAGTAGTATTAAATGAATTTTAGTCATTAGACCCTGGAGAAGCTTTGTTGCTTTGGATTAGTGCTGGAGCCACGGTGAAGCCTGGTGCCCAGGGGCAGCCCTGGGTGCCCTCAGCTCAGCACTGCCAGGTGCCACACAGAGCTTCTGTCCTCAAACACGGTCACCTGAAGGGCATTTAAAGGACCAGGCTGTAAACCGACTTGAGAGAGTAATCCTTGGTCTTCACAATTAAGAGAAGCTTTCATCTTCCAAGTGCTACCTCGGAAAATTTCTGTCTCCGTTTTTAACAGAACTTTAAAGAAGCAAACCACCTACGTGATTTACTGAGCCGAACTTCGATTTCATTTAAAATAAAAGAAAGCTGTCGTGCTGTCTTACAAATTTAAAGGAAAATGGGCACCCACAATTTCCACTAAATTACTCCAGATGGTAAAAGGTGTAACAGAGGTGAGATTTGGGTCCTTATTCAAGCCCTCTAGTGGTAGTTGTCCTGTTTGTTAACATGGGAAATTGCCCCATTACTACATTATTTACTCAAACTATATAATTTGGAATCTTTAACAGGAAATTAGAAGCATCTGCCATTAGAAGCAGGGAGAGGAAAAAAGAAATGGCTAGTAGAAAGGTATTTCTGTGCAGAAATAATTGTGATTTAAAGGTGCAGAGCAGTAGAAATTCTAAATGCCAAATCAAGTAAACAGAAAAGGCAGAAAGTGCCACCCTAAGCAGATTACAAGGCCTGTCCGCCAGGGACTGACGAGTGGCATGGACTGAAAATGCTTCTGCAAAGTCAAAGCTGACCCAGTTCTCCTACAGACGGAGTCAGAGTTTCTAAAACTCAGGATCTGAGTACTCTGGTACTCAGGGAAGCTCTCAGTGAATGTGCTGCACTGGCTGCACAGGGAAACAGCACCTTTCATTCCTCACAGGAATTCATTCTTCATAGGCTACATTTCTACCACTACTCTCCAGCCACTATATTGCCATTTCAGAGTGTTTCTTAGACTTTCCTTCTTCTGTTAAGTTCTCTTTCAAAATTAATTTACTAATGGCACAGTCCAAGGCAGCAGAGGCAACACAGAAGCATTTCAGTGAAGATATTGCTGAAATTAGGAAAAAAAAAAAGGCTCAAGATTAGGGAAAAAGAAATCATGACAATAAAATCAGTATAGGTAGGACCACTCCTATTGTAACGTGTATTAAATAATGGCTGCCTTTTGCAGAAAGAAACTGTTCGAAAAAGTAATGTTAAATTTACGCTTAAACCAGTTTTTATAAATGCAAGACAACATTACAGTTTGATTCTAGAAGCAATTTCAGGATTTTAACAATAAATCTGACCTGTCCAGAGTCTGTCAAATAACTGGCCTGCCTGTCTCAGCCCCCAGGTTAATGGACTGTCTGGATATTCTGCACAGGACTCTACCTGAAGCTATTTTACTTGTTAAATGGCTAAATAGTAGCTGACATACCTGGCAGAGCATTCAGTGTTTCTCAAGAATAATTCTCCCAGAATTTTCTGGTAGATAAAAGCTTTGCTCTGATGGTTCTGAGTGTTTCTTCAGGATCTCCTCTTAACCATCTAGAGGATTTTCTGGAGTGCTTACATGAATAGAGGTGCTTGTTAGAAGTACTCATTTCAAGGAAGTGTTTTGTGAGTGAAACAAGAATTATAATAGACAGTCAAGAGATCCTTTGTGGAAATGGGGTTGGTGGGAACAGACAGAACATCTTTGCTGAATAAAACATTTTTTAAAGGAATGTCAAAACTAAGCATAACAAGAGATCTCTTCCAGAAGGGGATGGTCTTCACTCTGGATATTTTTCCATTACTTTTCTCATGTTCCATGAGAGCTCCAAAGTATCTGAATCATCCCAGAAAAGCATTTGAGACATTTATTTGTTTTCTAAGCATTTGATACAGTAATTTTTAAAAGATAAAGCAATAGAGTGGCCCTGATTAGTACAGTCCTGAAAATTAGAATAATAAAGTGTATGTTGTTTTGCTTGCAGTTATAGTATCACACAAATAAGACAGAGCAAACAAAGAAATATGCATCACTTACTAATATAAGGTTCCCTAAAAAATATCCTTTGTGAGAAGGATGATCACTAGGTAATGTATAGGCCATGTCCAATAAAAACGTACAATGAACACACTGTGTGGCAGAGTTTAATTTCCTGGCTCTTGTGGAACTCAAATCTCAGCTTTAATAAGACTGTGCTGTTGCACAAGAGGCACCATGAAGCAGTGTGATGCAATGGCTACAATGCAAGCTGAGTGCACAGAATTATGTTCTTTTCCTGGATCTACCACTGGCTTCCAAAATCATTTTGTGCGTGTCACTTCTACAGCTCAATTTCCTCCTTGATAAAAATGGGACTAACAATGGTTTCTCACCTTTGACACGCCTGGATGCAAAGTGCTTAGTATTATTAATTCATGAATTTATCAACCTCAAGCAGAATTGTGACCTTGAAAATGGAGAAGAGTTCCAGAGTCTGCAGGGGCTTCTGGGGAGATCATTAGAGCTATTTATTTTACCAGGCAAGCACGTGGCTGTTCAAGTGATGTTGCAGGGCTGAGGAGGAGAGGCGGTGTCACACATCAGATAACAGGGTGGTTTTCCTGCCCAGACAGACAGAATTGTGGACACACAGCACTGAGCAAAGGTTGGAATAAACCCATCACAGCCAAGTGGAAGGGCTGCTCCCCTCCTGGGAGATGCAGAACAAAGTTTTGAAAAACTCTCCATGCTCCGGTCCCATATCTTATGGATTAGGTATAGCAATCAGTCATAGCTATTGATCAGCGTGGCAGCACACAGGGACTCACAGTAAAACCTCCTTCTCAGTAGAGATCCCTTGGGAACATTTTTCTTTTTTAAGGTATTAAAATGATCAAGAAAACTCTGGCTGTGTTTTGTAAATCTTTACCAAAGAATGGCAAACCCAAGACAATTCATCATTTGAGTTCCAAAAATTCTCCCTAAGAACATTTTTCATATGGAAGTCAGCCTTAGTCCATTAATATTTTATAAGTCTATATAAAAACGGCCCAATATTTTACCTTACCAAAATATTCAGTGCTTTATTAACTTGCCTTTTTGCCTTGTTGCAAAGAGAATTGGAAAGCCCTGAGTGAGCTACAGCTAAGGGTTCTGCAGCTTTTCACTCTGCTCTACAATTTCCTTTGTGCTCCTTTAGCCCATGTTAATTGTGCAGCACTGCTGTCATTGGAGCATGTGTCCCCTGCTGCACTGAATCCCCAGCAAGCAGCTCTTCCAGTCCATCTGTGACAGCTCCAAGCGCAGAGGAAACACTCTTTGTGCATACACTGATTCAGTGCGGCAGGGGATAAGTGGGCTGGCAGCAGTGGCTTTGTGCATTTTAATAACTGACAAAAAAAGAGACGGCAATGACTTTCAGGAAGTGAAACAGAGAAGGTAAATTTTCTCTTCTCAACTAACCCAACATGCTTGTGCTTAAGGTGCGTTTTAAAGGAGTAGAAATTTAGCTGGGACAATGAAATCTGCATGCATCTCTTATAAAATATTTATATTACACCTCAAAGTAACTTGTATAACAGATCTTAATACAGATGGTACACATCTTACCATATAAAATATAAAAAATATAAAATGTGCTGCAAAAGATTTGCTCAGGGCTTTCTTGTTGCTGTTGTTTTGTCTTAGTGGGGATTAGTGATACAGAGGAGTAACTTTTCTAATATTGGAGAGTGCAGAGAAAGGATAAAAGAAGTGCAAGCAAGCAAAATACTTACCAGGATTACCCATACAGTGTCTGTATAGGTAAGCAGATGTAAGCACATAACCTTTGGAGCTACAGATATGTTCTTAAATCTACATACACAACGTGGGTTTTGTCCAACAAAGAACTAGGTATCACATCATATAATGTGTAAGATTTAATCATACAGTGTGTAAATATGACATATAGAGATTAACACATGACACATTTCTTCATACAGTCTTAGATCACATGCCTGACTGGAAAGAAATTTCAGATATCAAGAGAAAATAATGCAGAAAATAATGCAGAAAATAATCTCTTCTCTAAAGTCCCTGAGCCTTCCATACAGATCAGACTGAGATTTCAGCAGCTTTCCTCACAAAAGTACAACAAATACATCACAATACTTAAATGGAACAGATACCAGTGGGACTCTCAGTTAAGAACATTCTGCCTCATAGGGAAAATCATGACCCTATGGATTTTTCAGTTACAATGAAGCTATGACTTAGTGAATGCTAAAATACCCTGGTGCCCTGTTAAGCTGCTGTTAAGTATTTATGGTGCATTTTGAGCTACTGACCAGCTCCATGTGGAGGTGATCCAGCTTCTCTAGGAGCTAAGGGTTGCCTTATCTATTTATTTTTTGCTTAGTCTCCTTGACATGAAGGAGTTCAGGACACTTTGACAGAAAAAGAATTGGAAATGTGAGACAATATTTTCTTCTGGGGAAGTAAAAAAAGTTGAAGAGAGATACAATATTTTTTTCCATTTTTCCAAATCATGCATTTAGTGGCCTTTAAAAGAAACAACAAACTATCACTTTCCTACCAAATAAAAGAAAAAAGAAAAGCATGGCTGTTCGAAGAACCGTGTCAAAACTCTTCCTGATTTTTTCAAATTTGATTGGCAACATTTGACCAAAGCTGTAAAGATAGTGTGTGTGCCATAATCTTTAGCCTTTCAGTCTGAAATGATGTAAAAGACTCACTTTAATTTAAAACACAAACAAATCTCTTATCTTTCTTGCCTCTTTCGGAAGATCACTGCAAACATAACTTAATAACTAATAGCAATAAAACTTCTGCAAGGAGAAATTTATAGTACATTAATCTTTAGATTCTGTATTTGGACTGGAAATGATTACATGATAATGGAGTAAATGCTTTGCTAAGTGAATGCAAACTTAAATACTGTATATATCAAATGTGGACATGCTGAAGAATAAATCTGCACTACAGATTAATTAATTTACAGAAAGAACTTTCTTAAATGAAAGCTTCTGAAATAATAAGTCCAGGGAAGTGAGCAGGCCATCATTAAAGGGCAGGAAGTAAATTCAATGTGAATCTATTAAATAGGAGACAGCAAAGTTTTCCACTGAAACAGTGAAAAAATAACTACGGTCATCAAAGTTTCCCTCCTCCCAGTAGGAATCAACCCTTTATGAAGCCTGGAGGTGTTACCAAACTTATTAATGAATTTTTGGAGCTGCCTGAACACAGAAGACTGCAGATTCTGTAGAAATATTCCTTGCACAAGGAGGAGAGTGCATGTAAAAGTACATCCCAAGATGTTCACTCACTACCCACCATGTAAAAGTCAAACTGTGTCAGGTTTAGTCTGCAATGCATCCTTCATGGGGTTTTTTTGAGAAAATCTGTGTAACTCTACTACGAAATGGGGTTCTGCAGGTGAAGTCCTAGCAAGCAGGTGGATGCTAATAGAGATCATCAGAGGTCAAGGGGGAATTAAATCCTTGCCATGTGGTTTGCTCTAAGGCAGTACCAGCACTGAACCATGGCCATTTCTGTAACCCCAAGTCAGCTGTGACCCTCAGAATCTTACAGATAGCTTGGGTAAGAAAGCCACAAACACATTTCTTGTGCTATTTCTTTCCTTTCTTCTCAAAGCACTTCTATGCTAATTGAACTGGAGGAAAAAAAAAAAAAAAAAAAAGAAAGGTAATTCCCCTTCTTCCATTCCAGTGATTTTCAGTTAAAACTAAACTGGTTAAACTGCAGCAAATATCTGCTCTGTAGGACTGAAACAGGGGAAATAGGTTATTTTAAAAAGAGAATTGGTGGTGGCCCATGTTTAAGATGCCATGGTGTATTGGGTTGCATGGCAAGGTTTTGGTAGTGGGGGAGCTACAAGAGTGGTTTCTCTGAGAAGGTGCCAGAAGCTTCCCCTGTGTCCAGCAGAACCAATGGCAGTTTATATGGAAAAGGCCTCCTTCCAATGTGTTAAAAGTGCATTATAAAGAGATAGGCCCAAGCATTTCAATGGATTAAACATTGCTTCACTGAGTGTTGCCCAAGTTCTCATTCTGAAAGTGGAGCTGTGCCATTTATGCCAGTTCAGCTGTGCAACACCAGGCACAGCCTCCTATTTTTGTACAAGTAGATCCTCCTGACTAATGGGCCTCTATCACGATGAGATGCTCACTTCCACTGATAAGGGCATTGCAGGAAGGAGAACAGCAGGGTGTTTGTTGGCAAATAATGTTTCCCAATTTGAGGAAACAGCTGGGGAAGCCAATTGTCAGACAGGAGTAGCAAGAAAGGTGAGGAAACATGACCTCAACTCCACCCAAACCACAGGTCACCCACATTAATTTTCTGATATTTACAGATGAAATAGGAATTAATTCTTCCCAGCTTCTTTCTGTTTTCCTGCCTGCCCTAAAGCTGTGACCTATGGCTGCAGCTTCTGCACAGGCTCAGTAAACCCCAGCCAAATCCTCTGCATCTCTCTTACCCAAACCTTGAGTTCTCCCAGAGCATGCCAGTGGAGCTGCAAGGAATGGCCATGTCCACCCTTGGGCACAATGGGAATAGGAGTCCAAGGAATGAAAAGGTGATGAACTAAAAGCATGAAGATGGAAAAGGGTAAAGAGCAAGACTTTAAGAATAAAGATAGATAATGGAAAAAAAACCAACCAAACCAAAAAAACCCTCTCCCCCAGCCTGTCAAGAAAAGCTCTGGGAAGCTTAGCTTTGGAAAAAAATCCTAATAAGAATCTAAAACTTAAAATTATGAGCCCAAAAGCATTCTTATAATCTTGAACTTGTTTTTCAATAGAGAAGTGAAAATCTGAGAGAACAGTGCTAATTAACATCCTAATGCCATGCCAGTGCTGGTAAACATATGAATTACTGTCACAAACCCCAGAGCAAGAGGTCTGTTGTTATCTCTCTGATAGCACTCACATATTTCTTTCCTCATACTTTTGGTAGTGGTGAGAAAGCTATTATCCTATGTAATCACAAAAGAGAGCTGAACTTGGTAAATAGATGGTCCCTTAGTGTCAAAACTTTTGCAAATATTGCTATTATTTCCCTGTCAGTAAATGTCTTGGTTGGGATTTTTGAAAGAAAATCCTTTTACAAAAATCAGGTACTGCATTCCTCATTGGCCTCATTTTCCACACACCAAATTTGAGCAATTTGCTGTCAAAAAGACTAATTTGCACTAACTTGCCATGAACCATTTATGGATTCCTCTTTAACTGGGGTTATTATCAAGTCAACACAAAGCTATTCTGTAGGTCAATTCACAAATGATGTATGCCTACAGGACACAGGATAGAACACTGCTTTATTTACAGTTTTTCCTCCCAGTTACTTTTCTACTTTCTTCTCCCTCTCGAACTTCTTCCAGGAGCTAAGTATTTTGAAAAATAATTTTCAGTGTTGCAACTTGTGCCTATTTGCACTTTTAGAACTGATCCCTGATATTCTGTGCTCAGGTGGGAGGAAATGAGTGATAGGGATATTAAGGGCCAGGGATATTGAGGGCTCTTCAAGGTATCCAAGTAATTTTGAAAAATTTAAGGCAACCACAACTGGTTGACAAGGACTTAGCACCCTTGTAGTTCATCTTACTGACCCTTTGAAATGATCCTCCATCCCTTTCAAGTCACAAGGTCCCCATTCATTTAAGCTGGGCAGGATCAATCCCATGAGGCTAAAAAATATGCCAAAAAACTGTCAGAAGCTAATAGCCAGGACATGTGACAGCAACACTTAATTCCCTGGATGAAAATGGGGGTTCACCTGGCATGAATAAGAATTATGACTTCAGAGAGGGCTTTTCTGATAAAACCTCTGATATGTATCAACCACAGTCACTGTGACTTTTAGTTCTAAGCAAGAGACTCCCAGGCACATGTGCACCTTCCCTCAGTTATCCCATGCAATGCCAACATCCTGTTCTTTCCAAATTACTTTTCCTAAATTAAGGGCCTAATTTAGCAAACTAAATTAACTAACTTGTGCATAGGAAAGGCTTTTCAGAGTAAGGAAAATTTTTCCATGAAGTGATTTTTCAAACATGCCTTCATAAAAATGTGTCAGAGAAAAAGTATTTTAAGGGGCCATGTTTGTGCAAAACCCCCACATTTTTAATGGCACATGGTGGCCAGCAGCAACACTGGTTGAGGCTGGGACACTGCTGCAGAGCAGAGGCTGCTGCTCTCCTAACGACTCCAAGTCTACGATGAGCACAAATTTAAGTGAGGAATTTGAGACTATTATTACCTTTCATCAGTCTCTCTGTGGCTCATTCATGGAATCTGGACAGATCCCAGCAGCATGGTTTCTCAGCCCTCATTAGGCTCTGCAGAATGAGGTACTTGGAAATACCTCCTTGGCACAGATTCTCTCTTCTCTCTCTTCTTTCAGTGGGTGTTTTGTTGCAATTTTCAGGGTTCATATTGGGCCAGATCCTTTTTCAGAGGAAGGGCTGAACCACGCTCGCAGCTCGCCTGCAACAGTGAAGGGAAGGCTGCACATGTCATTATTGCTTACAGCTGCACACATAACACATCAGATAATGTCTGCAGAAAACCAAGCCCACATTCAAACACCATGAAAAACTCCAGCAGGACTACCTTTGTCACTGTGTGCCCTCTCTCTCAGATACACACACTGCACCAGACTTGCAAACACACAGAGCCAGTGACCTGTGAAAATGTTCCTGATCTTTCAAACATGAGCTCTGCTCTGCCAGCCCTTAATCAAACAGAAAGATCATTTATGTAATGAACCATCCACAAAAGGCTTTTATTTAGAGCACACAAACACGTGTGTCGCTTTCTGCTCATAATACCCAACACACCAGCACAAAAGCAAATTCACATGGATGATGTGGCAAAGGAATAGTCTTTTAAGAGGTTAGTGCAATGCTAAATTCTCTTGAGTTAGCCAAAAGGAGCTAAGTTTGGGATGCTCAGTCTCCTGACTGAAAAGCTTAGCTGTAGGTCAGCCAGACATGACTTGGGTTAACAACCTAGCATCCAAAAATAGTTTTGTCTGCTAGGAAAACAGACCCACTGAAGGCAGGAATGCTTTCTGTTTTGAAGAATGGGCAGCAGTAGTGCCAGATGACAATCCTCTTTTGGTTTGATGCTGGCTTGTTGCTTTCAAGTGTTTCATAATCTTTTAAAGTAATTCCCAATTATTCCAACTCTTCACATTTAATTTTCCCAAATTCTTCAACTTCAGGGAGATATTTGATTTTTCTACTTGCTAAAATTGCAAGGTATTTTCAACATCAACAGTTCTATTTTACTCTTCATCCTTCTGTGACACAATTTCTATCACCAATCCCACCATGGTTACACCTTTTCCTTTGGTGAGACTCATTAAAGCATGGTGTCCTCATAGTAGCAGCTACTTTGCCTAAAGCAAAAACAGACAAAGTAAAAAACCAGATCAGTTAATTGATATTACTGACAGGAACTCCAATCTCGAAAAACTAGTATATGAGGTTTAGTGAGGGATTTTTGTCATGGAGCAATTTTTCTTAATTCCTTCCAGATTTTAAATGGGTTGGTTACCAAAAATTTGAGCTTCGTAGATGGCTGTTGGTGTATTTTTATGTACATAAAGGACAGAAAAACAAAAACACTGATGTTAGTGGGGGATTCAGTTGGCATTGATTACAACCACAACCAAGGTTTAGAGTTCTGCCTCATGGATGTCTCACAAAACAAGGAAAGCTTTCCAAATGTTTCTAGAAAATATCCAAAATAAAACAGTAGTATGTCTTAAGTGTACAGTTTTTTGTTCTTTGCAAACCCAGTAATAATGTATTCAGTTAGCATTTTTAAAAACATACAATTAGGGTTTCTCTTCAGTAGTATTCTGTTCAATATTGCAAAAATAAAAACGAATCATGCAAAGTGGGCTTGAAAGACTATAAATATTACTGTTAATTCTGGGATATTTCACTTTTCTGGTGGCAAGGATTAAGAGTTAGGACTTTGCTATGTGTCAATGGAAAGTTTGATATTAAGCAGTTATCATCAGGCAGCACCAAGAAAACCGCATGTTCTCAGCATATTTTCCTTTCCATAAACCAGGGAGCCAGAACTTTTCCATAGAAAAAGGAAGAGGAAATGAATGGATTTCATATAAAACCACTGAACATCTTTGGTCAGACCTCAATTATTTTCAAAAGCTTCATGGGGTGGTAGTGGTTCTGTTTCAAATTAGGAAGATGTCCAAGAGGCACACAACAGATTGGGATGTGTCTTCCTCAGAACACAGGGATGCTGCTATCCCAGGCAGATTCAGTTAACTGTGGAAATAGAAAGCACACGCATAAGTTTAACATGAATATAGCCAAGGAATGCAGATGTTGGCTTCATCTGCTCTGTTTTCCTAGACAATGTCTCATTTACTTGTTTCAAAACCACTGACTAGGGAAAGGTTGGCTTGTTCAGGCACAGTTTCTTTTTTTCCTCTGAAGCCTAGATTTTATGCAACGCATCTAAAATCAGCTACTTCCCAGACTTTAAACTTGCTGCTACTCCCAGAAAAATGATATTGCTCATTATTCTGTGATGTTGAAGAGCTGGTCTATTGCTGAACTCATTCATCAATCTACCTTAAATTTTAATAGGAGGACCCAGCTGTGCTGCCACCAAAAGTCATGGCACAACTCTCAGTGATGGACACTGCTGGTTACCAAGGAATACAATCTGCTTATAGCAGATACCTTTAGAATCGTTAGGAGCTTTGTGCACATACATTTATATAATGGAGAGCATTCATTTCTTAGCAGTAGTAGACATGAGCCTAAATATTGCCATTCCAAAGCCTCAGCAATCAATAATAATGATGAATGAATTATTAACATAGAACTTAATTCAGGAGGTACTGCCTATGGAATTTTCACAATGCGGCTGTGAATTATTCAAACACGTGGTGCTGCATGGAAAACAATGTGTTTGTAGCATTGTTCAAGTACTCAGAATTCAGGCTGTCTGGTTTTTTTGGCCAAATCAATCACATGGTTCCCTATGGAATAAGTGTGTTAAAGCCTTTCCTGTAAATCTTCCACAGGCAAACATAATCGTGGAGTGACAGAATCACAGAATCATTTAGGTTGGAAGATACTTTTAAGATCATGAAGTCCAACCATTGACCCAACACTGCCAAGTCCACTACTAAATCATAACCCTAAGCACCATATCTATAGGTGTTTTAAACAGCTCCAGAGATGATGACTCCACCATTTCCCTGGACAAACTGTTCCAATGTTTGATAACCCTTCCTGTGAAGAAATGTTTCCAAATATCCAAATTAAACTTCCTCTGGCGCAACTTGAGGCCATTTCCTCTTCCCTTTCACCCCCACCCTTCTTTCAGGTATTAATGTTAATGGTTAGCTAAGAGAATGATTAGTTCCCCCCTGAGTTTCCTTTTCTCCAGGCTAAACACCCCAGCTCCCTCAGCCAGCCTTGTGCTCCAGAGCCTTCCCCAGCTCCGTTCCCTTCTCTGGACTTACTCCAGCCCCTCAACATTTTTCTTGTAGTGAGATGCCAAAGACTGAACAAAGTATTCCAGGTGCAGCTTCACCAGTGCTTCTTACTGGATTTAATTCCCTTTCTCTCTGAATCTGGTAACGGCTTTTGCTATTCTGGTCCTTTGCAGACTGGGTTTTTTCTTGGACAGACTTTAAATAAAGTCAGCTACTGTAGTCGAAAATTTTCTCCTACCTGACTGCATGACACATGACAGGAGGAGGATGGAGGTGCCCCAAAATTGTCATTCTTCCTTGTTCTCCCTCCTTTGTTTCCTCACCAGTCTTGTGATCCACAATAAAACCCCTATTGAGAACCTTTCTTATGCAGTTCACAAGTCCACCCCTAAAGCTGGAAGCTCTGGCTCAAATAGCTAATTAGAGAACTTACCTTCTATAGTCTCCTGTACCCTGTCCTTCTAACCCTAATCAGCTTTGCCCATTTGAATGCTTCCTCATTTCCTTCATTCTAAGCTGACATTTTGTCAGGCTGAGCAGCTTCTTACCTTCCTTTCAGTTAAACTTGATAATTTGATCACATAGTCAAGATACAATTACTCTGCAGGCAGGAACTGGAAGCTTTCCAGAGTTTACTTTGTCCAAAAAGTACCAGTATTTGAAAAAAAATTAGAATGGGAGAGATTTTCATGTAATTTAAAAGTGAAAGGCAAGAAAATATTTAAGAAGAACAAGAAAATTCTTCTTCTGAACCCATTTTCAGTTCAGACACCCATTTCAATTTAATACTCTTACACTTTCATTAAAGAGGAATGCAGCTCTAAAAATTGTTTGTGAGACTTCCTATTTCCACATACTTCCTTTTAGAGAAAGACAGTTTCAATCAGAATCATACATCAAAGGAAAAGGTACTAAAGAGATCAGCACAACTTAGTAGCCAGGTTTAGTTTTTCTTATTGATTGTCAGTATGAAATAATTTTGATTGGATTTTTTAGAATTGTTAAAGATTAGCAACTCACCTGCTTCCCTAAAATAGCTTCTAGAACCTCAGAAAATCTGAGATAAAAGTTGATTTGCATCATTTCTGCAGAGGAATGCAATGGCTGAGACAATCACCATTCTTTATTTCCCACAGAAGGACAGAGCTTTCAGACAATTGACTTCACCTATGCAGATTTCTGACAAAGGATGTTAAAAGGTCACTCTAAAAGGTGTCCCTTCAGGCCATGTGGGCTTGAGTGGTCCTGTCCACAACTTATTTGCTATATCCACTGCTTTTTGGTACACATGAAAAGAGCTTTGTGCAAAGCTCATATTAAGACATCTCTGCATGACCTTCCTTTACGTTTTTCAAAGATTCTGGACAGCCCTCATCTCTGTGGCAAAGGTCAAATGGGAAACATCTTGAAAAGAGCTACTGAAGCAACAAGGGAATGTGAATCTTTGTGCTCTTCTGCTCTCAGCCATGAAGCTACTCTACCTTATGAGTAAGTTCATGGTTCTTTGTTCCTTTGAGACTATTTATTAAAAAATAAGCCTTTGAAAGCCCTCTTTATTTTCAGTTTGAATCATATAATTAAGGGGAGGAGGTGGAAACACACTTAAAATATTTTCACTGGAGTCACCTTTGTTAGTTGAGGGGAGGGATCTGTATTTACAAGAGATGAAATGCAAGTCTGTGAAACATAATCACAGAGAATGTATTGGTATTTGAAAATGACAGTTGTACTGAAAAACTTCATCTTGAGTTACATTTTATTATAGAAATCTGACAGTTCAGAAGGCTTGATCACTGGTGAAGCTTTTCATACTACATTTCTATTCTCTTTTAGCATCCAAGACAAATAGAAAAAGAGACAAATCATTCCAAGTCTGCTCAGATTCACAGGTTTTAGTAGAATAGTTTGAGATCTTACTGATTGCCTTGATATGTCCTCATATCAATTCTTTCAATTCTTTTTCAGAGCATCCAGTTTTCCAGTGTCAAGACCTGCTACAACTTCGCTTTCAATTTCAGGAGAAACCTCCTGAACCTCTTTGAGATAAGCAGGCAATGCTATGTCACACCCAAAGAAATTATAGGAAATATGCTGTTATTAAAGATACTCAGACCAGCTCTGAAAACAAGAAAACAAGCAGCATTTCCATCCCTGGCCTGCCTCAGATGTTGAAGGTAGGGAATGTTAAACAATTCCCAAAGCTGGGAACAGCTGCTGCCCCAGGCTGAGGACACCTTGCAGCCCAGCACAGAGGGCTGTGCTCGTGGCCCAGACAGGAGTGGCCATGGGACAGACTATAGGGGACAGCTCTGTCCTCCCCTGGCCAAGTGCCACCAGCCTGGTTACCACGAGTGCTTAATTTGAAGGTTTAAATGGAATCTTGTTGTGCCAAGTAAGGAATACCTTTAGAAACATTTGTATTAAGGGGACAGATTTCTTTTGAAATCACAGTTCTGTACCTTTCAAACAAATTCATGTGAAGAACAGGGTGCCATTTGAAAAACAGGGATAGGCCTTTTTGTAATTTGCATAATATACGGTGATATTTGTGATTTCCATTTTCTAACTCACATGGAAAATATTTACTTGATATAATGTTAAATATGAGCTCTGTGAATTATTGCAATCCTAGAAATGTGTCAAGAAAATGCACTCACCTCAAAAATCAAGCTGAAAAACCATGACCTGGCTTTTAAGAATATGCCTGTGCCAATAATTCAAATTATTTTTCCAGTATAAAAAGCAGGATGTGCCTATTTGGTATAACATGACCATAATGTTATCTAACACAAGTCCACAGAACACATGAAACATTGTCTTACAGTCCCTAGGTGAGCACATTATCATTTCCTTCTTGTCACTCACCACTGAGCATGTTAGATAACAACCTATAATAGAATTTAATATAATGGTTTCTCCAGTCAATACTGGGATGAAGATTGAGATTTTTCTAATGGGATCTGAGTGGCCAAATCCCCTGGGCAGCATGGATGATCACATCAGCCTTAAAATTCAGTCGAGCAAAAAACAGTGTCAACATAATTTTAATATTGGAAAATCTCACATAGAAATATGTACTTAATAGAAGATTTTTGAGAGGAGCATTCTTTCCTCAAAGAGTTTTTTTTTTAAAGAAATATCTTCCCCATTTACCGAATAGCACTTCAAGATTTTTCATCTGCCTTCCTATTTTTATCATGCTAATAAAAAGAAAATGGCAAAGAAACATAAAAATAATTCTGAAATTATTTTTTTTTCTTTTTGTCTCATTTAAATGGGAAGAGAAAGGGACATTTTCTTAGTGGCAGGTTAGAAAGGTGCTTTGCTGGCTGATTCTGCACCCATCTCACAAAATTTCTGGGCTCATGAAGCAGCACTGAACACCAAGGTAGAGGAAACCTGAGAGCTTTTCATGAACCCCACCTGCTTAACCCCCAAAAAAGTACAAAAAATTGTCCCACCAAGGGTTTTTTTCATGGGTAAAGGAATAGAGCTTTTCTGTTACAGTTTACAACATGAGTCTGCCCGGGGCTGTACCAACACTGCCCAGGTAGCAAATGCAATGTGCAATTAGTCACCAAAAGGTTGCAGATCCAGGCTTTGACTTGGAGCAACCATGAGGAACCAAACATCCTCTTTGCTCTTTGATCCAGTCCTTAAAAATAAGCAGGTGATGATAGTACAGTCCCACCTATTGTTGCCTTGCCTTACACAACAATCAGTCACTCTACCAGAATTCAATCTGATAAGCCAACTTTTATCCTCAACTTTTCTGGTTCAATTAACTTGTAATAACTAAAACTCTCAAGGCAGCTGAAAACCAGTCAGGAATGATCTTTCAAGTACACTAACATCTGATTCCTGGGAAATGAACTGTAATTATTAAAAATAGCTTTCCAGTTGAATCCATATACTGACAGGAGGCAAATATACATTAAGAAGTTAATTTAAAAGTACCAGGGACATGGAACCATGATCATAAATTGATTTATGTGAATTTAAATGAGCCTCTGCACATTATAGCTCACTTTTACTGGTATGTGTGTAAAAACATCTTACTATCAGTATTTTAATAACGCAAAGATGTAATCAAAGTTGTGCCACTTGAAAATTTTGAATTATTCATATTAGTTATTGCAAAAGCAAGCATCACACAAAAAGCTCTATGGATTTATCTTTACTTGTCATGTATAATATAGAAACAATAGTGTTTCTATTTTATTATAGTGAATAAATACACACTATAATATATAAATCTCTACATATATGTATTTTTATTGAGACCTCACTTTGAGACTGGAAAAATACCAACACCCTGTTGTAAACATGGTGTCTTCCAGTAAGACCTTACAGTATAAGTAGAAGATAAAGACAAGGAATGGAAAAAAAAGAAAGCCCTGTTATGAGCACTTTATGATCTGAGGCACTGAGAGAGTAGAAGATTTTCCCCACCACACCATAAGAAGCTTCTGACAGAAATAAGAATCCAACCAGAGCCCTAAAAATGCAGTCTTGTGCTCTAACCACACGGCCAAAAATGTCTGTAAAATATTAAAGGTGTAGTAAGAAATGATGTTATGAATTAACATGAAGAGTTGCTAATAAAATAATCAAATTTATTTTGCATATTTGCCTTCTGAACTCCTGGGCATAGCAAAACTCTTCAGGGAGTGGGTGGCTATGCCAACAAAAAGGGTATGCAAGTGTATTTCAGAGACATCTTTCAAATCACATGGTTTATTTATTTTTTTTCCACTGACCTTCCTGAAGGTAACTTAATGTTGACATGCCATTGTTGAATGGTTTTCTATGAGAAAGAGAACAAAATAAAATCTGGATTAATGAAAAAAAAATTTGCTTGAAGACTGTGTACCACAGGAAATAAGACTGCCTCTAAGTAATTCAAAAGGCATTTAAATCTGGAGAAAAACAAATCAAAATAAAAGAGAAGGGTTCTGGAAGGTAGAAGTACCCCACCACTGTCAGTTCCACCACACTATGGGCTGAAACACCAATAGACACCGTTGTGACTAACACTGCCAATTAAATGCAGCTGCTAAAACATTTCCTGGCTAATCTTTGGCTATGTTACAGTTGACCCACATTGCTGAAATGCTGTTCCAAACTGAGTCATGTCTTATGGACACCTTACAGGTTAGTCCAGGCAAAAGGCATCACTAAAACCAGCGGCGAGTTGTACTAAAATGAGAAGATAAGTAAGTGGAACCAGCTACTTCCCCCTCTTTGTCACATATACACACAAAAACCAAACCAAAGCCCACTGCTGCAGATGAGCTCCACAGGACTGTTAAGCCAAGCATCCTCTATACACATGGGCTGGAGCCAAGCCACAGCTGAGCAAAGTCCCTGTCCAGCTTTGTGCTGGCAGATCAGCCTGTTTGCTCCTCAGGCTTCTCCTGGCTTTGGCTGTATACACCTTGAATTCCCCTCTATGGTGTCCAAAACCAGAACAAAATTTTATAAGCATGAAATGGAAAGAAAAAAATTACAGGGAGCATTAAAAGGCTGGGAGTAACCAAACTTAAAATGATATCTTTTTCAGTTTAATTGCTGTGCTGATACAGTGCATTACTGTGCCTTCTGAGTACAGTGCTGAGAATATGAAAAAGTCCCCAAAATGATGCAACAGAAGTGCAAGAGAAGGAGGACTGGAACCCAGATTTTGAGAAAAGGTACAAGTAAGAGTATAATTTGTGGCACCATACAGTTATCCTCCACAGTCTCAAGCCTCACTTGCCTCACCAGGTCAGTGTAATACGATTGTTGCCTATAAAATCACAGTAATCTTGGGTTTACTCCTATCTCAGTCCTCCAGGTTGTAGCTCTTTTCAGCCAAAATAACTTCTCTTACAGCATACCACGACAGCAATCGACTCCTCCTACATGCAGCACTACCATTCCCACTTACTTTATGTTCAGTTTAATTTGCAGACTTCTTGGAACAGAATAACAGTAAAAACCAGCAGGTTTTTAGTGTTTGTAGCACATGTTTGTCTATCTGACAGTGTACAAACAATGTAACCTTAAAGGGCCATATTTTCCCGAGCCTTTTACGCAGGGTTGAAGGGGTTTCCACTCCTTTTTACTCCCACTTTCTCACACAAGAATCACAGTCCTGTAAGTTGCCCACAAACTGCTGCTTGTAGACAGCATAAAGCATCATACTCTAACAGTAAATTAATCTGAGTAACATCTTAAAGCCTGTGTGTTGGGAAACGTTTTTGCAGTTACTTTTAAGCATTCCTCAGCTCATTATTTTTAAGTTCCTCAGCAAAGCTCCTGTCTTACAAATGAGAGGGGTTTCCAGTGGGGATAGGTTTAATGTTATCCCCTGCTTTTAGTGATTAAGTGAAAGGTTTGTTTATGAAATAATTTTGGGGAATTTAAGGAGAATCCATCACAGAACTAGATATGTTTCTGGGGAGTCCAGAAGTAGCATCCATAAATCAGTGCAGGACACAATTCTGCAAAAGTGGCTGATGGGCCACCAAGGCCTTACAACGAGCAAGAAAAGAAACAAATCTGTTTTTCTCTTCAAGGTCAGCAAATAAACCACCAGAGTTAAGAAAAGTGGTACAAAAAAGTGGAAAAAAATTCTATCTCAATCTCTCTTGTTCAAAAGTAGGCATTAAATACATACAGATACTTGCCAATTAACACACACAACCTATCCTCATATGTCCTATGCATTCCTAATACAAGCACACAATGCTAAAGAATGCATACAGCATACCTTAATGAAAGCCTGAGCCAGGCTGATAATGGTCCTTAATTTTATAAGCAGTCTTGAGACATTTAATAAAACCTCTTACTCTTTCCTCCAGCAGTAACCATAACTTAATAGCAAAAATTATTAAGCTTCTTGTAGAACCATTCAGTAGCTTTAACATATTAACTTCTTTTGCATATAAACTCACTCCAGCAGAAGGAAAAATGGGATTTGACGTTATTAGAACACCAGCCTTCTCCAACTCTCTCCAAAACTTTCTCCTTGTCTTTCACAAAAGTAACAGATTTTGTCATTTTAATGTCTATCTTCTTTTTCCAGATCAGCACTAGTCTTAGCACAAAACTTTGTGATTTCCATTATAAAAGTTCACCTTTTATCTCTACTACTCATACTTTTTGCCTCACATGGTCTTTTGATGAATTACTGTACTTTAACTTCCTCACTTCTCTTTTTCTCCAGTCTCTCGTGATTCTACCTCTCAAAAGCCTTTTGAAATGTAAACAAGTTATAGAGTCAGAATGCCTTCCTTCCCACTGCTGCATGGATTCCTTCCACCTACACTAACAAATAGTGCAGCATGGTGTTCTTTAGCTGAACCTGTGGTAATACATCAAGTTTAAGGACATGATTTTGAAAAATCTCAATTCATAAACATGGTAGGTTTTGACTACATAGGAGACATCCACCAAGCTGGGTTTAATTTCTGTATATGATAAAGAGCTCTTTAAAATATAAAATTAAAACCTCCTAAACAGATGGAATTTCCACTTACTCTCACTCATAGGGATGTAGGTATCTGCATGTGTATGTAGAAATGTATCACATTTTAGTCAGCCATGGTTCCTCCTGCAATATGAGAATTTATTACAGGGAAATGTGTGCTCTCAGACTGACCATCAATCTTTAACCAATGTCATAAGTTACTGCTTCTTCTTTGGTAGAAGAAAGGAAAGTTGCTCTTGGCATTTGTTCTTAATTCTTGTTTTATGGAGGTCCAGTATCCAAAAATGCAAAGGCTTTCCTTCTTCCTCCTTTGATTATAGCGTAAACTCTATTACATCCATATTTGCATCTTCTCCCCTATCCCATATCAAATGTTACAGCTCAAATACATCTCTGACAGAGATCTGGTCTCTCAGTCTTCTAAAGTGAATTATTAGTCAACTATTCTTTTGTGGAAGGAGGGGCTTTTTGCTACTTGACATCTGGCAGTCATTTAAAACACAGGCAACTCCTCATTCAGAACACTACACATATCTCATTTACTTTCAATATTTTCTTGGTCTAAATGCCACCCTATTGCTTTTCTTGGCAAAAAAATATTTAAAAATTCTGTAGGGTGGGGCTAGATTTCCACTGCCATATTTTCACTTTACTTCATACTATAACAGATCCTTTAGAACAATCTAAATGTGCAAAATCTGTTGTTTATACAGATCTGCAGCTGGCTTTGTCCCAGTTGCTCAAGAGTGATATCTAAACATAAAATAATCTCTGTATAAACTGTGGGTTTGTAAAATATGTAAGGGCTCTGTGTTTGTTCAGCCCAGGTCACTTGCTGAAAATGAAGGTTATGCCTGGGTGATAACCATCAGATGTTGGTTAAGAAGGGAATCCAAATTTTTCCAAAGTTTAACTATGCTCAAGTCACAAGGGCATGAGATGGGGACAGGCTGGGTAGAATTTTAAAGCATGCCATCAGCACATGCCAATACTTACCCAGGGTAACTGCACTTCCTTGGATTCTGTGACGTGAAGTCAAGTAAAGTAAACATTTAAAGACATTCAACATTTAAAGACATTCCTAATTATGAGATTGCACTCTTGGAGTCATTAGAGCTGCAATCAGGAACAATGCCTCTTTTCTGCTCACACAGAGCAATGATCCTGCTCTAATGATTAACTGCTGCTGAAGGGTAACACAAGGCAAGGTTAGAACAGTTTTCAGGCAATGAAATACCTGTGTCTCTTGAACAACACAGCTTATCACATTAAGGGTTCTGTCTTGCAAAAAGTAAGTAAAGCTGTAGTTATTTCAGTTTTGGTACAAGGTAATCTCACCTACCAGCTATAAAATCCCACTCTGACATTGCATTTGGGGTTTGAGGAGTTAATCTTAGGATAGCAGAAGCATATTGTTTACATCAAGGTTTAGAAAAGCATCTTTTTTATAATAGAAGACCGCCACGTGAAAGCTAAGGGAAATATTACCTGAAAAAATGAGAGATATAGTCTAGTTTTCATGTCTGCTTTATAGGAAAACCAACTAGAAAGGTCATTTTTGGTCATTTAGGTCAACTGGTAGGTCATTTTTGGCAAAATTATCATTTTAGTCTTTTCAATGCTTTCAATCCATTATAATGAAATGCATCACCCCTACTTGAGCTACGTAGATTACCAGTTACTAGAGCACACTCCCTGCTGTTAGTACAGCTCACTGACCAAAAATAGCACATGCAGCTTGGCAAAATTAGTCATTTCTTTTCTGATCCCTTCCCATAATCTTCTGCAGGCTCCAGAAACCAGAATCTCCTCTCATGGAGGTGCCACTGTCTGAAATAGGGGGGCCCCTTTCCTTAGTACACCCCATAAATGAACATGTCAATGCAGCACCCTGCACTGGTGAGCTCTGATATGGAATTTGTCTTTCCTCCAAGTTACCCTGCGACTGGGACCTTCTCCTCAAAGCCTTTCCTTCTGAAACCCCCTCTTGCCATGGAGTGTGTCCACTACAGAAAGGAAAATGTTTGGGTGGCATTGGGTCATCAGCATGATCTTGTGGAAGTTTAACATATTCATTCATATAATAAAGGCCCGAGATTCCTTGAAATTTATCATTCTTTGAATCTTCAAACCATCTTTCCTTTTGCACGGTTGCATATTGAAAAGATAAGAGCATAGCTGTTCTAATAAAGAACTTGAACTTAGTTTGTTCTAAGTTTGTGCCAATCTTCTCTTCAAAGTTCCATCACTTTAATCCTCTTCGTGTCCTTTCTGAACTGAAATTCTTGTACATTAAATTATTGTGAAATATTCAGTGTAATCATTTGGAATACAGGTGATTTAACCCAACCTCAGGCCGTGTTGGCTCAGCAGTGTCAAGGCTCAGGTGTGTGTGTGTTCAGGGGCTGTGTTCCCAGAGCTGGCAGCAGGGCAGTGCTGTGTTCTCCACAGCAGGTATGCCTTGGGTACCGTGCTGCTGAACCCCTCCAGCTTCACTGCTCTTTTAGCCAGCCCTTCTCCTGCCTCTAGTGAGTTATGTGGCAAGGCAGTGCATTGCTTGTCTTTCTACAGCAATAATAAATAGTATTTTCTGCCTTTACTATTGAAACTTGTTTCCCACACAGTTTTTTAGCTTTCCACAAAACAATACCCACAGGGTGTAATGTCTTCATTCCAATAGTTCACCTGCATCTATATTTGCAAACCTTTGGGATAAGATATTGACTTCTCTTCTATGTTCTCTCTACCTGCTGGAGTGATTTGCTCTTGAGGGAGCAGGAAGCTGAAGCTGACCCAAATTTTGTTTCCATTTCCCAGTTAGGTTCAGAATTAAGGTTACTTGAGTGACAATAACTATAATTTTTACTCCGTCATAAGCTTAACTGTTTTTGGGTTTTTTTCCTAAAAGGTACTCAAATTTGCTTTTATGGGATTTGAAATATTACAGCATTTCTCTAAGGATTGATACAGGAGTAGAAAAGGCTAAGGCAATCAATAAATTGTCTCAAAAGAAAAAAAGGAGGGGAAGAATATATTTCCTTTAACCTAGGGAATTTTGGGATCAGGTAGATTGTTTCTTAGTGAATAAGAGAGTCAAGATAAGAGTTGAGTTTCCTCTTTGGGAATTTTTAATATTCTCAGGTGTCTGTGGTTAATTCTGTGTTTTTAGTCCAACTCTTCAGCCAGCAACTGGCACAATTTCAAACAACAGAAATACACAACTCCCAAATAAAAATACGAGAATGACCATGGTAATCAGCACATAGCAAATATAATTAGAGTTCAGTGCTTGGATCAGACAGAGAGCAGCATCCTGACATGGCAAATGTGCCTGTTGGGACAGCTGCTGCACCTGACAGCCTGTCCTCTGCCAGCTCCTGTCTGCCTCTCCTCCCCACAAGCCCCGAGCCCCCTCTTGCTGCCCTTGGAACTGTGATATGTGCCTGTTGAGAGGGGGCCAGGCCATCTGCACCGGTTCTGCAGGCTGCCTTTGCAGAAGTGCTCAGCCTTCACAATGGAGCCCTGATTTTCCAGAGGCTCTGGCACCTATTCAGCCATCTTACTGCAGCCTACCAACATTTTCAGAAGTGCTTGGCCATGAGCAGTTCCTGTTGACATGAAGCATGTCTGTGTGCTTATCTACAGCTGTCACCTCTTCTGCAGGTCCTTGAAGCACCTCCTTTGCTGGTGCCTGTGTCAGCACAATGACCTGTCCCACTGTCAGGCACATCTTTAGGATGTGAGGTCCCACACAGGGGAGAAATCGCAGTCCCAGCAGCTGGTGGGGTCTGCTCTGCCTCGCTGGGGTTCTGCCAGCAAATGTGGCACAAAGCCCCAGCTGCAGAGCTGTCCCAGGGATCCCTCACTGAGCCCTGGTGTTATGGATGGAAGGTTCCAGGCCTCTTCTCCCAGTGCTCTCAAATGAGTGAGCCAGACCTCAGGATAGGAGGGGGGAAAGAATGCAAGGTTGAATTCCTATGTGTGAATCACAGGCTCTGCATGTCACATGCACAAGTGGGTCTGTAAATAGCAGAGACAGCATCAGTTAAACACTGACTGCCTCTAACCAGTTGCACCTTTGCTCTTTATGGGGAGACTTGATGGCATTTTGAAAATGGTTTTATCTTCAGGCGAGGTTCACAACCACTTGTCCACATTTATCTCCCTTTTGCAATGCTCCATGCAGATTTTCTTCAAAAACCATGGATGTAGCACACAGGACTCTCTCCCCAGACTTCTGAACATTGTTCAGAGAAAGGCAGCTTCTCCAGAAACTAATCTGGGTGGAAATACTCCTGTTTTGTAAAGATTTCCCCTGTATTTGTTAGGAGGGGGATTGCCACCTACTTAAACAGAAACATAAGGAAGTAAAGCCAAATTCCCTACTCCTCGTAGGCAGAATGGGCATAGGCCACTACATTATTGTTCAGATAAAATCTTTTCCTTACAAATGTGTCTCACCTAATGTTCCCTTCAAACTGCAATTAGCATTTGTTTGATGCTTCAGGTATAATGATGATTTGATTTCATGCCTTTTCACCATGCACCGGAGTTTGGAAAATGCCAGTCTAACTCACAAGAAACAGAGAGACTGCATGGATCCACTCTGAAAAGAGGACCAGGAAAGTGGATATGCAGGTAAATCTATTGCAACATCCCACTACAACAACTGAGCCAGGCTGCAGGACACAGAGTCTGCTGAGGGGCAGAAATACTAAAATACAAGGCACAAACAACAGATCACCGAGTCAGCTCAAAAAATCTAAACCAATTTCTTCTCCTAAAAAGCCATTTACTTGCCTTCATCTTTGCATTTTCAAAGGTTATCCTTTTGTACAACAAGTAGAAGAAACCTTTTTAAAATGATTAATCTGACAGTGTTATTTTTAACTTTCACAACATCCCATGCTGTTATGGGAAGCAGTGCACAGTTCAAAAGAAAGGAATGTTTCTATCAAAGTACTCCACACAAAGAATATAGAGCCCAGCATGGAATAACTAATAGCCCAAACTACAGCAGTAGTGGGTTTTTTAAAGTTCTTCAACCTGAGATGCATTCAGGTGTACCAAATCCAAATCTTTTCTATGCATGCAGTGTCCCTCTGTCTGACTTCATGCTTGACTTTTTTCTAAGCATATCACACAGCAACACAGAGGTGGGCTTTTTGAGGGCCTCCTCATTCAGCACCATCAAAATATGGCTTCAGAAATGCCTTTGCCTGTAGCATGTGTTTGCTGATGATTGCTCAAACGGGCTACTAAGAAAGGGTACAGATTGAAAAGCAATTATAGAGGATGGTCCTTTCAGGATGATCTGCTTGAAAGTAGTCAGCAGTTTGAAGGAATTTTGAGGGCCAAGTACCTTTCAGGGTGGATTATAAAGGTTATCAAGGAGCCTGAGTAACAGAGGCTCTTCGTGCAAGGAGCTGCTGGGTCAGGTCATGTTCTGTGGAGGGACCGTGAAGGTCCCTAACATCTGAGGTTGTCCTGCCAAAATCAGCTCTACAAATTCAATTTATTTCAGCAGGAACATAATGTAATTTTGTCATGTAAAGCCATAAAAATTGAAAACCATTCCTTGATTTTGTGCTTAAACTTATTTTCAGACCACATGGATAGCAGGTCAAATGCTAGAGCTCCACACTTGGCTCTGGTGCCACATTACCTTCCTAATGTGCTCTGCTATGTTTAGCTGAACTAAAAGGAAGCAATGATCACCACTACTAACTAAGCAACCACAAAACATGCAGATGCTCCTCCTTGAAATATCTCCACTCTTTTTCTCATGACAAGCTCACTTTCTATCTTAGAAGTTCTGAAGGCTTATCCAAATCCCAGTGAAATCAGTCAATTCTATTTCATCTCGGAGCCTATTTCTCCTCTGACTAGCAGCACTTCAGTAGAAAAAATTAGAGACACAGCTCTACAATATGTCAAATGAAGTTCTGTATTTTTAGCTGTACAATCATAGGATCTTTTCAGCATTAAAAAGAGCACTAAAAAGAGCAAAAGGCATAATAAAGCTTTGCTAAAACGAATATCAGCGAAAGGGGAATAAAGAAAATGGGTGGTTTAGTTATTGTTTATGAACACATAAAACACCAATATTTTGCTTCCTTACTTGTTTTTATAACCAGTTCCACAAAAACAGAATCAGGAAATGAAGTTATGGATTCCAAAAGAGAAAGTGGCAAATAAACTCAAGCTGCAGATTATTTCTTCACTGCATTATTTTTCCTCACTTCCCCTGCCCCAGACAGCCAATTTTTTTTACACTGGAAATCATTCCAAAATAGGTCAAAGAGATCACACACTACTGCACTATGACTTAGAAAACGAAGGAAATGTTCATTGCTTTGTTAACATGTTATTGCCAGAAATACATTTCCACTACAGCATTAAATCAAGAACTATCAGAAGTGTTTCCTTACCGTCCTGATGCTCAGGTAAAGAGTGGTTTGAGTGGCCCATAGATAGCTCCTTTCAGTGAAAGCTGCAGTGGTGCCCTACCAGCATCTCATTCCATGCCTGCAGCAACACTGGCCCACTAGAAAGTATTCCAGAAGTTTTTACACGTGTTTTAGGCCACAAGAAATCCAACTGTGCAAAAATAATCCCTTGCCTGTGCTTTTAAAGAAAATGGCATTTCAGACAAAAGGAGTAAATATAAGGCTGGCTGAGGGCTTCTAGGAACTTACCTGGGGAACACAGGTGAGCTCAGGTGACTTCTGGGTGCAAGGATGTACTGGGGAAGTGTTGAGGACAGTCAGAAATTCCTTGAGACCACGAGAGGGTACATGCTCTTGCTCTTGCCACATGTTCCAGGCAAAGCCATAGAGTGATTTTCAGCCAGAAACTCCTCCCCATATCAGCCTACCAGCGTTTGTAGTTGTCCTTCCTCAGATTCAGTGTTCCCTCTATTCTTTCTGCTGTGGGAAATAAATGAAATTTACCCCTGTGCCATCACATGAAAGGATGTGCATTTTCTTTCACAAGTAGTGAAGCCTTGGAAAGGAAGGCTGGATATTCAGGGTCCTGGAAGCAATCCAGAAGGAGGACATCTCCTGAGGCTAATGCAATTATGATTCCATTTTGGCTGGCTGTGAGAGGAGAAGGGATCCTCTAACTCCAAGGAATACTAGGCAAAGGTTACAATCCTAAGTCTGTACAACACTGGGTCAAGTCAGACACTGATTTTGTTAGTCAGTGAATTTGTGTAGTAGTTAGAAAAGAGGGGTAGTCCTGACACTGATGAATCTGCAATCAGGGCAGGGGCTGGGAGTTCAAACACACAGGCTGAGGCACAGAGACCAGCTGCATGGGGACATACCTCTGCACTTCTGCAGAGCAGCTTGCTGAATCAAAGCTGAGGTAGTTTATTTCATGGATTATACATGTATTTAATTAAATTTCTAGATAAATATTTGTAGCAATAAGTTTTTGAAGTACTGCAAAGTTACATTGTATTAAACATTTATTGCAATCTTATGAAATATTCCTTGTGTTAAATATTTACTGTTATTTCCAAGATATTGGAATTGAGCTTATTATAAACATGGCACAAATGCAAAGCCATCTTTCTCAGAGCAATATACTTCCTGAGTTGCTTTTAGACTTATTTCCTGATGGATATTTGCCATTAATGTACTATGACTTTTTCCTTTATGAGAAAAGGCTCTAGCTCAAGCTAAGAGAAAGTTGTAATTTAAAAGATAGTTTCCACAGTGCTCAGCATTCTCACAATAATAACAGTTTTCTTACTGCAGCTACTGTATTAAATATTTATATTGATGTTTATTTTGTAAACAAAGAAACTGAATTAGGCTAACATAGGAAGAGCCCATGATGTGTTTTAATATCTGTATTTGTTTTATGTCTACTTGTTGTGGCCTTTTATGCAATTGATTCAAAAGATGGTGTTAAATAATAAGTAACATTTTTAAAATTACATGAAAGTATTTTTGTTTATTTGCTGAAGAACGTGAATTTTTTAAAAAAAATTAAAACTACAAGTACATACTGTGGAGAATATCCAGTCCCTAACTATTTTATATGCAGGAAAGGAAGTGAAATTACTAGCATGTGCTTGGTTTTCTTGAAGACAGTATTGTCACAGTGTCCTCTGGAATTTGACCTAAAAGCCTTGACATGTTAAGACTAGAGAAAGCAAAAGGCTTTTGGTCTGACATTTTTTGTGATATTTTCTTCCTGATCAATAATTGAACAGTCCAGCCAACTTGGAGGTGCTATATGTAGGACAACCACTGGCATTTATTTAGTTCATTATGTTTCTGAGGTTATCTTGGGATTTCTAGAACGTTTGTCTCCTACAAACTCTGCTGCTGCTTGCAACTGCACAAAAGGGTGTGCTCTGGCTGGGGAGCACCTGGGCTGTCTGCTGGAGGGGGCCATTAGGGAGGACTGCTCACCTGACCAGACTTACAGCCCTGGGATTTGTACACATCAGTTTCTTTGGCATCTTTTGCACAGCAGGGTCTTACCTTGACAGGGGTAACTGCTCTGCATCCCTTTGACATCAGTGTGAGCACAGCCACCACTTCACAGGGCCTTATAAAATGTCTGGCCATCCTTAATCCACAGAGCACTTAGAAGGTGTCTCGCCGCCAGTTTTCTCAGTCATCCCTTCAGTGCAGGTCGAAAGGTTGGACTTTTTTCTTCCTGATTATCTGAGGAATCTGACACTAAAAAGGCAAAGGAAATAAAAAATCAACCAAGAAATGCAATAAGAACAAACCGAGGAACTGAAGCATTTATTATTCTTTAGATAAGGTCAGTAAAGACTATCAATGCACCAACTGTTATCAGAGAAAAGGTGCTTGTGTTTTCCTGTCTAGTGAAAGCTGTCACAGCTCGGGACATAATGCACATTCCTCAAGATCAGTTATCAACACAACTCAGATAGACTTGTATATTTTCATGTTCCTACTTTAGCATCATACTGGTCTTTTGCTGTACATTCTTTAGATTTTACACGCGTCTATTGGGCATGTAAAACATTAGTTTAATGTTCTTAGATCTGTGTTCCTTCTCTTTTCAATCTGAGCTTAGTGAAGTATCAAAACAACTACAGTTACATGTTTCCCCAAAGCTGTCTTGAAAGAGGAAAATTAAACTTTAAAGATGTACCAAACCAGGGATGAAATAAATTGCTCCAGGATTAGCATACACCATTTTTCAAGGTCTGAGATAAAGACAGTCCTTGTGTACGATGTACATTACCTGTGTGCCTACAAAACTCTTAAATAAATGCTTTCAAAACCAATTTCTTTTATTCAGTGAGCAGTAAGAGATGTGAAATGTTTCTTTTTGGGAAGTTAGAATAATATTTGACTGAAAATCCTGCATATCTAGAGAAGCCGTCTCGAAGTTCTTGTATGTCTCTTGGTACGAAATTCAAGTAATTTAAAGGGGAATTTCAGTGAATGTTCTCAGAATCATTGTGTGCCATATTTATGCACATTCAACTGTGTGTGTACGTTCTAATTAATTCATAAATAATTATCCCTTGTTCTAGAATATTGTTTGAATTCCCCAAGTACTTGTTAATGGCACTGGGTTCGTCTTGCTCAAAGTGTTGCTTTTGATGCCATTTTGTTGAATCCCACTAAACTAAAGGAAGGCCCATTTCCCATTAATATAAAGTGAATCACAAGGGCTTCATGCACCATCCAGTGCATCCAGAGAGCACCCTAATCTTCTAAAATGAGAATAATGGATTGGGTTTTATGGTGCTTTATGTGTTTTTGATCCCCAGCTAATCCTTGGGACAACCCAAAGTCCTGCTTCTACCTTCAAGCACTCTTTTGCTTGTGTCCCAATTTGCCAAAGAAGTGCTTGTTCTTTCAAAAAGAACCTTTAGGCTAAACCAGAAATCTGTCCAACAAGAGTTAGCAGACACCACTTGCTCTGTATAAAACATGAAGACAGAGGGTTTTCCTCAGCTACAGAAAAAAATATAAACAAAATCATAGGCATTGTGTAGGTAAGGCACAGCACATTGGCAAGCTGCTGAGTTTTGATTTGTACAATGTTTTATAGACCATATTAAAATAAGAATCATTCATTGCCATTGACTATCAAGCAAGACTTCTTTTAGCAAGCTGTAATCTTTAGTCATTCAAAAATAGCCATTGCTTCTGAAGCAAAGTCAGTTTTATTATGGAAAAAATTGCCAGCTGAACTCTTGAATATACCTCTCAGATTTCAATATTATCCTTTTGTTAAAAAAGTATCCTTCCTGGTCCCAAAGACTTCATTCACCTAGGAGTGAAATAAGCCTTACCATGTTGAATTAATCAGTTAGTTTCAAGGTCTGATCAGGAAAAAAAATTGCTAAAACTAACATGAACTGGACTATAAACAAGGAATTCTGATCCTGCTGTAAGTTCAAGACACTCCAGGAACATTAGAAAAAAATTATGAGCTTAGGCTTGAAACTAGTCTCTGTCCACTGACCAAGGACTTCTGGGGAATTCCTGGCTATTTTAAAGCTCAACAACAGCCTCACTGACTAGCCTGGCATGTGGGGAGCAGTATCAGTGGTTTGCCTTAGTTACACTTTATTCTCATCATCTTCATGTGAAGCAGCCCAGGACCACCCAAAACCACTTCATTGCATATTGTGCATGAATGTTAAAGCAATCCATGGTATAAATTGAAATATCAACCTGTGATCCCAGTCTTTACGCATGGATTCCACTGACTGACAAGTTTGGGGTTGCTTTAGTATTTTGTTATCCATGTAAAACCACAAAGTTCCCACATGTCCTCATTATTTGGCTATTGGAAAAAACCCACATAATTACTGAAATATAAATTTCATACTACGTATTTTCATCAAAATCTCATTCACGAGCTAAAAAGCATGCAATGTGTTGGTGAGGCTCTTACCTTGCAGAGCACACAGCTCAGACCCTTTCCAGTCCCAGGGATACACACACAGCCTACCAGAGAACCAAAGGGCAGAGCAGGAGCTTGGATCTTTTCTGTAATTTGAGACAGACCTGAGACAACAGTCAGGGCACTGACATGCAGGTAACTGAATCTCTTTGGAGTGATGGGATCCTGGGGGACTTGAGACCTAGAAAAAGATATGTAAGCACCAAAAATCAAACTAACTTTTCTTTATGACAAGACTAAGTTTTTGAACTTTTGACTACAAAAGTCTGAATTTATACCATCAAATATATAACTTTTAAACTTTTATTGTTTTTTCTTGATGTATAAAAAGACAGACTTTTTGATAGTTCTGCTTTCTTGGATGCCTTGGCACAATTATTAAGGTCAATTATGAATCTTCTGTTGGTTAAGCCTTGGACAAGGATCTTTCTACCCTGAGCAGAGGAAGTTTCTCAATAGAGAGAAGACAGCCCCTCCTCAGGCAGCCAGTTATCCAGATGTAGGAAATAAAGTAGCATGCTAAATAAAATGAAAATGCAGTAAATTGTCTTCAAACTGATTCCTGAAATATATTTAAATATAAAAGGGGTCATACTTTGTCCTGCTGTATTCAGAACATATCAACAATGAATGGGATGCAGGATTTATGCAGATAAGTATTTTTACATATATTTGCTCTAAACTTTACATGCTTAATTCTCCTTCTGGCTCATTCTACAGTGAATTGCTGAAGGAAAAGTCAACTGCAGTGATAAATTGCATAAGATACAATGAAGAGTATTCACTCCAAAAATGCTAATAATGAAACCACCATGTTCCAAACACTTCTGTAACTAAGCCTCAAGGAAACAGCTCTTACTGAACAATGTTGTTATTCAACATCAGACTCGGCATCAGAAACATTGGCAGTCAGGCAGTTCCTGCAGTGCTGATGTGCTGATAAAGTCATTCTTGCTTTTGGCTGGGCCAGGGCCCTAAAATAACTTTACTGGCACTCAGAGGTAAACTTGTGACTGTGAAGGTAAAAGATAGCACTGTTCCTACTATATCCCAATTTTCAACACATGTCACTTTATGTACTCAAAGTTCAGCTTCCCCATAAAGGAGCCAACAGGCAGAGCACTGCTCTGGATTCACTTATTCCCAGTAGGTCCCAAATAAGTATGACACACTCCTATTGTCTTTCTCCCTAGTCATGAATCCTGTCTCTTTCCTGCAAAAGCACAAGGAAATAATATGGTGCCAGGTAGCTTTGGCTGATCCTAACAATGCTTTGGGAATAAGCTTGTTCATCCACTCTAGACAACATATACTACTGGCAGTCTTACAATGGCTTGTGATATGAAAAACTTAATCACGAGAAACACAGCTAACAGTGAAATTACATTGGCTTGAACAATGTTTTACATAATCCTCAACTGCCTGATCTGACACATTAGGTTTGTTTTAGACTCTGATTTTCAGAAAATACCAGGTGTAGCCTTTTCCCCCAAACAAATTGCTGGTATGTCTTTTGAGATCCATCAAAATTCACCTTGTAAGTTGGTTTAGAACTGAGATATCAGTACCAGTGTGAAAACTATGGTGCTCCTTTTCTGAAAATAAGTAGAATAAGGCATATAAAAGAAAACTTAACGGCTTAAGAGAGCTCATTAATGCAGAAAATCAGTGCAGTTCAGTTGTCCTGCTATTTTCCCATAAGGTGCTTGATCTGATGGTGATGAGGTTCTAAGGACTCTTAGTTCAGAGTACCGGAGCCAACTAAGAAATGTGATGCTGTCTAGAGTCTTTCCAGAAGCTGACTGGACAACCAACCTCTCAAACTACTTCAAAGAAAGACAACTCCTAGCAACACTTTACAAGTTCTCTTTCTTAACTGAATAATGTCTAAAAGAAATATATGTCATACACATAAAAATAAAATCAGAAACAGAAAATAAAGGTGACGAGTGAGATTAAGAATTTCCTAAAACTTTCTGTCAAGTTGCTTTACTCTGCTTTTCCTGTAGCACTCAGTCTATGGTTCTGCATCTTGAAATATGGCACAGAACGCTAACTTAAAATGATAATTGTAATTAAAATACATTATCACAGTAAAATGAGATTTCTTACATTTTGCATACATTGTGTCCTGAAATAACCAGTAAACTAAAAAGAAAATTCTCTGCACTCTCTGCCCAAAAAAATGTTCTTTTTTGTTAGCACAGCTCAAGAGAGATAACTGTGCACTTGACTGAGCATTTAATATCAGGAAAGTTTTTAAAGTTTTCTGTTGCAGAGAAGAGATTGCTCCGAAAGTTTCATCATTGCAAAGATGCATAACTACATGAATTACTTGCCAGCAACAAGAAAGGGGGGAATGTTGGGTGAAATTGAATGAGATAGAGCAATAGAGGGGGGAGAGGAAGATGCTGGGAGATAAACAAGTGTTAGAAAAGTCTGTTTGCTGCACACAGAGCTTCAGAGCCACCCCTTGCAATACAGGCAGCAGCACAACAAAATCCTGCACGTGCACAGGCGTGGAGGAAAGGCTGCACTCTGCACTGGAGCCCAGGCTCAGCCACAACTATCCACCTTGATTCTAAACGTTTCAACATGCAAAGCAAGCATAAAAGATCATCTTGGACACATAAAAAAACCTGAACTTTATTCTCAGCTGGGTTTAGGGAGCTCTGTATAGAAATAGGTAGAGAAGACAGAGTATTTTCTGGCTGGCACAGGCTGGGATTTTGGGGCTACTGCAGATGGTTCCTGGGCTGCTGCTGTGTGCAGAGCACACACAGGACTCCTCCGCAGGCCCTTGGTGCTGCCCCAGGAGCCCTGTGAGCACCTCCGTGCCCGTGTTTCCCATAAAGGCAGAAAACACACCAAAGCAGGTGCTGGGAGATGAGTTGATGCTCCATATCTCAGGATTGCTTTTAATAAGAGCAGACAAGGCGGGGGAAGAAGGGGGGCAGGCTGTGAAGGGAAAATCACACAACTAATTGAGGAAAAGATTTGCTTTTAATGCTAAACAACCTTGAAGAAACACGATGCCAGTTTAGCTGATGATAACACTAAATGCTGGTTAAGGGGAGGGAAATAGTTGTAAATACAAAATGAGAGCAATGAAGATCAGGGCAACTTGAGTAGATCAGGAGCACAGAATTTTAAGCAACTGCAGTTCCAAGATGAAAGAGGCAATTTAATGAGACAAGAAAAAGAAATTTGAAATTGTCCTCTGTTGCAAAACACTAAGCATGAAAAGGCCCTTACCCTGTTCATGGATAAGTCTTCTTCATGCCTTCCACATGCTGCTTGCTAGCAGAAAACCTCATCTAGCATAAGCTGAACAAAAGATGCATACAAAAACAGACTCAGGGGAGCAAGTCCAATTCTATAAAAATGAGTGAAGATTCATTTGAAGTGCAATAAGAAATACCAGAGAGAACATAATTTCTCTTATGATGAACAGTAGAAATAACAAGGCTGTTAAGGGGAAAGGTATGTATTTGGGAGAAGTAAATAATGAAGTACATAAATGATAATGCACAAACGAGGTGGGAAAAGCTATTTATGTGTCCTAACCCATGTAAATATTTCTATATAAGCACAAAGCAGACCTTCAGACCTCAAGTGACATTTTTGATAATATCCAGATTACAAAAGGCATGTAGAATTTTATGGATAAAAATGAAATATAAGAATATAAATCTAATGATTTGTCCAGCTCTCTGAAATTTATCAGTGCATAAATTGAAATACTGTACCTAACATAAATTAATGTGACACTAAAATATTACACAAATTAATGTTTTGCTATGATGGGAAAGCAAATCTACAGTTTCACTGAAATGGATTGTTTTCCATTAGCTTTACTTTTTCGTAGCAAATGAATAAAGGCAGCAGAAAACTGCAAGCTCAGACACTTTAAGACTTTATTAACCACACAATTACTTATGGTATTTGTGAAGAAACGAGAAGAGACATCCATAGAAAATGCCAAATAACCTTAAATTATTCCAACACTTACCTATATAGTCCATCTCTCTCCAACACCACATTTAGTTAGATTTATACCTGCAGTACAGTAATACCAAAAGCTTTTAATTTCATTGTGTTGCATAAAATTAGTTGCAGTGCTTTTCATCATCTCATGTTATGGATGATGGAAGGGGACAGACATAGTATTTAAAATGCTGACTGAATAAACCCCATGAGTTATTACAGCCACATATTGCAGGCAGAAAAGCAAAGTAGGGCTAAGACTAGAGATCTTATTCAGACTTAATTTTGGAGACTGTAATGCAACATCTTATTTGCAGCTGAATAAAAAGGCAAGATATATGTCTTCCAAACTTGGCATCTGACATGCTGGTCAAATCCCCAGAGATGAGCAAAGGGATTTTTTGGAATGAGATTATCAACATATTTAATGTCCTGAATCTGTATACATCATAAGAATAAACTTTAGCATTTAAGGGATTATTTAAAACATCTGGTCTCTCCTTTGGTTTGCAGAGTCCACGTTTGCCTTCCAGTTGTTGATCACAAACACCCAAAGAGACGTGGGAGCTCCAAACCCCAGTGCCCACGCTGGGCTGGCTATGGGGACAAGGACAAAGCCAACCTTTGCTCACCAAACATTGCAAGAGCCATAAAAATCAATGGGGGCTGGGGTGGAGGAGGAAAGTGCTCCAAAATAACTATTTCAGTAAAATATATGGAGTTCCCACAGATTCAGAATTAACACATTTAACAGTCTTTTTCCTATGTAATTTTAATTATTACACTTTTACAAGCTCTTGTGACTCATAAGCAGCATTACTACATATAGACCATGTCATACTACTAAGTCAAGTTGTTAGGATGTTCCACATTAAATCATTAAAAATAAATGCAGCTGCTCTTTCTTGCTGCTTGATACAACTTGTCAAGTGTCCTCTTTGTGTGTGGGAACAAACTGCTATCAGATTTAGATTTCAGAATTACACAAGAATTTATACATATATAAATTAATAAATAAACATATATATTTTTTTACCACAGACAGCAGAATATATATATATAAATATATATATATTCTTTTTCTCATCACTAGTGAGGGGGAAAAGAAAACCAACAAGTTTTTGAATCAAAACTTTTTAGGTTTAGTAATAATATTCATGCAGGATATCATACATTCTGTTCATTAGACACTAGGAAAGGGCTGGTGAATCCAAGCATCATTAGACTTAGCAATAATATCCTAGATAGTAACCCTTCAAAAATTATTATAATAGTAAAAGCAGAAATAAAGCCAGCAGCCCTGTTTGCTTCATCCTAATCTACCAAAAAACCACCAATCCACCTCAAGAATGTGAATATAAAATCTGTCAAGATACAAAAGATCATGTCCAATTTATTTGTTTTGATTAATTTCCTTCTGCAGCAAGAAATCTACGGCTTGCATACATGGACCAAGTCTCACAGGTCATTCATATTTACCATTCTTTTCTCTTAAGTGATGTCTCGTGTACCATCATGCACAAGTGATAAACGGCTCTTGTCAAACACCCAGTTGGCAATTCACTTTTTCACTTCAAGGGTCACACTGCAAGCACCTGGAGTAAAATTCCTCAGAAAACTCTGCCAGCCCTCTCTTCCATTTTCAGCTACATTGGTGTAATTCAGATAAGGAGAAATCTAAAGCTGTTCTGAGCAGTATGAAAATGGCACTACTGTGAAACACCCACGTGCACCAAGCTCTATTTAACAATCTGTGCTCTATTTCAGGGATTCATGGTGGGAAAAGTAAAGGGCAGGGGGTGTCATCAGTTCTGAAGGTAATTCAAAAGTTACTTACACGCCATAGACAAAGACTTGGCAACAGTATGATGCAGATATCTGTGCTGAATCTTTAAAAAAAGAAAAATGCCAAATGTAGCATCGGCTGCATGTTGGTGGAAGGCTGTCACCAACCTCACTGTAACAGCTGATACCTGCAAAGCCTGAACTTTTCTTTGTAAAGGAAGTTATAGAACTTAAATTGTGACTTCTTGGGGCATTTTTCTTATAAAGGTCACTATTTTGTGACAACACTGCAAAATCAATTGGTTCATCAGGTCCCTTAAAGTGCATTACAACTGATGTCACAGGGACCAGGGCAGGATATCTCTATCAAATATTGTTAAAGTCCCACTGTTTTCTAGGAACCCCAATTGATGAAGTGTGAAAGAACCTGTTCCCTCAATTCTGCCTGATTTCTCATTAACTTATTTCTTTGGCTGATTGGCAACTGCCCAGTTCAGCAGTGCTTGTGTTATCATACAAAGTCAAAACCTATGGGCTGAGCTTGCCAAGAAAGGTTTGAATAAGTAGGTGAGAAAATAAGCCTTTGTTCTACATCAAAATTAAATTAAACTAAAACATTAATATCCCCTGAAAGTAAATTTTCTCCTCATGCCTTTCTCATAGAAACCTTCAATATTTGTGAAACACAACTTGGAACACAGGCCTTGCCTGAGATGATTAGTTTTCTAAATTGAAAAACAATGTTTTTGTCTTTGTTTCTTCATTTTCTAATATTATTTCTAGCAGTAGTTCAACATGACAGATTGGGTATGTAAACTGAAAGGGAATTACAGATATTCTCACTCCTGAAAAGATGTAAAACAAGTATTTCATGTACAGAGTAACACTCATGGGAGCATAAATATCAGTTCTGTGAAGATGCACAGACAGTATATCCAGGGAACTTGCTGTGTTACTAAGAAACCTCTTCATTACAGGGACACATTTGTTTGGATTAGACTCTGCCAGTTGAACACCAAGTCTTCTTCCTGAGAAATCCCCTTCATTTCCTGACATTTGTAAAGTGCTATAAATGCTAATTGGTCTCATCAGCAAACAATTAACATTCTGTTCAGTTTTATTCTCAATGCAAAAATTATAGTAGGAAATAAAAATGTCCTACAGCAAAGAGATAGCTGAAGACTATAAGATACAGTCATATCTTCTTTTAGAGTTTCAGTTTACCTGCACATGACCAGGCAAACTGCCCTTCCAGATATCCACAGCCTCAGCAGCCAAAACCAATAAACATTCCTGCTTCTGACAAGTTGACTCTGGCCAGAAAAGCCTTTTGCTGAAAAAAAAAAAATTAATATTCTAATAAAAAGTCTGTCTTTGATCAGTTTTCTTTAACCTCTGTGTTCCTACCATTTCTTGCTAGCCCACAGAGAGGCCTCAGTTGATCCCCAGTTTTCTTCTTTGCCCCAAACTTTGCTTCCTCTTGTATTAACAAGTCAGGTCTATCGTTTCCTCTCTCCACCACCAAACCTTGGACAGAGAAGACTGTCTGCTCTACTGTGTTTTAGCACAAGATGCCTTTCATAGCTCTGGGAGGCTAAATACTGCAGAGTTCAAGCACAACATGGTATTTGAATTAAACTAACATGTAAAAACATTTCTGGATAAAAAATACTTTATTGCCACCAATTTAAAACCATAAACATACTTTGAATCCGATTCAATATATTTCTTATTTGTCCCTGATTCTCTCTTGTTATTATTATTAGAAGGCATAAATTTCCAGCAAGGCTTGTGCTTGACAAGGCTCCATTATTTGCACATGACAAGGTTTATCAAAAACAGTTGGGTTTTTATGAGGAGTCTTTTATGTTTCCTTCATAAAATATAAATAAATGAAAAGGATTAGATGGAGGAAGCAGAGCATAATTCATCACCAATGTGAAGCAGAAGGAGCAGGCTGCAGATGGATGAACTGAAGAACAACATGGTGACTGGAAATCGTTCTCTCTCCAATGTTGGGGAGCAAAGAGCATAATAAAGGAACATTGACTTTTCTTGCCATTTCAAGGTGTCCCTAAATGTACAAAGCACAGAATCTTCCTGAAACGCAAACCCACACACCAAACAGTAGTACAGCTGTCCACTTTCCTGGCTGATATTTTTTGCATAGTTATAGAATAAATTAAAAGACCAGGAACTTAAAATTAAATTTGCTCTCTGTAGTTAAAAAACAATTAGGAGGAAAAAATCTTTTAAGGTGGCAGTGTTTTTGTTCACCATTACCCTCATGTCAGTCAGAAAAAAATCCATTAAATCACCTTGTATTGCCATAAGAACTGGTGGTGGAGACAACAGCCCACATTTTTTCCCAAGCAAAGCTAAATAGTCCATCCTGCAAGCCCATGGGATTACTTCTGCCTACCACATTTGCTATGCCACGTGAAGAAACCCCTGGAATGAGGTTGTTCTTTTACACAAGGTAATGGCATATACAAACTAGGCACATGGTAATTGTGTTTATTTGGAAAGAATTTACAGAGCAAGCCACAAGAGTCTGATAAGCAAGGTGGTCACAAGCATCAAGTATTTAATGGCTCCAAAATCTATCTTTTCAAGCTCAGTCCCCTCTTTCCAGCACAATTGAATTTCTGTTTCTCTTGGGACTTTAAAATTTGGGCTTTCATTTTATGTCCAATTCAGAATGAAAATATTTTTGCATATGGTAAAAATTCTAATGTTTGGTTTCAGTAAGGTGAATACAAAAGCCAACACATACACAATAAATTTCAATATAGCAGAAAGCCAAGACACCTTATTATAAAAAAGAGTAAAAATATATTTATAAACATCTATTTATGCACATTTTCCTGATGAATTTCATCAGTCATTATTTTCTCCTGGATCATTTCTCTTTTGGTGAAACTTCAGTGAAAGTCTCTTCAAAATGCTACAGTTTGAAGTAGGCATTTCCAAGAACTTTCTTGAAAGAAAAGGTGATGGTCATCATAGTTATTTAGGGTGGAAAGCATGCAGTTCTTAGATGCAAGTGCTATGCAAATCCCTTTGCAGATGAATTATGTAAACACTATCTTACTTTAAACCATTGTGGGGTTCTATGTATTTTTTCCAAAACAAGTAAAAAGATCCTCCCCTAAGACCCTCCCCTCTCTCACTACCCCATAACCTTACCCATAAAACCTTCTGGTTTTTATCTATATGAGGTGTGTCTTTCTTCCCACACCTACACAGGACTCTGGCTGTCAGTACTAAATCTGTTTCCAGCAACAAAGGAGTCAAGGGAGAATGTCCTTAGAGACAAAGTGAATTATCCAGAATAAGTATGAAAGCTTAAGTTAAAATAATGGCTTACAGAATGATGGGTACAAGATGGAAAGAGACTGTCTCAAGGAGATAAATTTTGCTAACAGTTTTTCCACAGTCAAAAGGCATATATTATATTTAAACAACCCTCTGATTCAATTGTGTGAGAGCTGCAGTAGAAATCCAATAGAGAAACATTTTCTGGCACTTTTACATCACATGCTCAAAGCAGGAGTTAAACCACAAGTGTTAATGTGCAATCTAAAGAAAAACTTAAACATTTTCTTGCTATATTTTAGAATTAGCTTAGACAGAGCTAATGTTTTCTTCTTTCCTTCATTTTAATATAGTAATTTTAGATCTGGATCCTACAAGTTTTGTGCACATGATATGCCATACAAGCAAAGCTGAGATTGCATTAGGGTTTGCAGGATCCGTGCCTTACATTGCAAGTTTTTCATGCACTTTTCCACCAGTGCTAAAGAGAGAACTAATTAATGGGACATGAGAGAGATTCAGATGCTACTTAAGGTAAACTCATTCCCAGGAATTTCTTTTGATGCAGGTTATGTAGCATTGCACTGCATTGCCTAATTAAATCTCTGTATTAATCAAGGCTATCTTTTATTCATGGGTTTGAACATTTTCATTTGTTGGAAATGAATTGTGACCTCCTGGTACCTCTCCCTCTCCCAGGCCATGTATTAAATGTGTTGTATATGCCTGATTTAATCAAGTTGCACAAATCTGACTCAGATGATAGAATCTGACCAGATAGCCTTATTATTTGTTTTGGACTGTTGACTAAATCTTTGGCACACCCTGTTCTGGATTATAGCATGGATCAAAACAGGGGGGAAAAAAATGGTGCTATGAAATGATATTTCAACACATGTGAGAGCACTTACCTCTGATCTGCAGACATGCTGGGGATAAACACATGGCAAAATCCAGCTGAAGGCAGGATGGGAAGGCTTTCCTATGTGCCATACATTACATTTATTCTTGCTTCTCCTTCTGATCATTCAAAACAACATGATGTTCCTACCATTTAGCCCCTCTTGTTTCTGGATGTAGAGCAATGATTTTCATGAAATCAAAATTAATGAACTCACAGAGTACTAACTTTTAAAGCAATATTCAATGAAGACATATTGGAGGTATTAATGGCTGCAAACTGGGACTCATTCCCATTCAAATGAAGCAACTAATTAATTGAGAGAAGTCAGCAGACAGAGTCCAGCAAGAAATAATTGTTATTCTACAGATGACTAGAGCTGTCCTTGTGTCTCTTTAATAAAAGAGGGACCCCAGTCCCCATCTCTAGTTTCAGCCTGTGCTGACATTCTGTATGTCAGGCAAGTGCCATATGTGATGTCTCTGGAACATCTGGGGTCCCTGGGGCAGGGAGTGAAAAGAAGAAGTGACAGGGGAGATCTGATTTATGCACTTACTCTCTCCCCTGCATTAGACATTAACACATTGTGCCCACTCCTCACCTTGTACCACAGACAAATACCAAGCACTGAACCACCAAAAGAGTGAACAGAGAAGTAAAGTTAAACCAGAGCACGCCCAAGGCTCTCTGTGCTCCACACAGAGCTTTGTCACAGCAAGAAGGTGTTAGATAAAAGTGTTATAGCATGGGCAGAGCATATTTGAAACACGGTGGAACTGAGAAAAGGTCGGGCAGAATTAAGAAGCACAAAGAGACAAGTGAGCAACTACTTCTGTCACTGAAAAGGACTAGAAGGGATCAGTTCTGAGGAGCTACAGTTAAACCAGTTGTTTTGTCTCTATTTGAATTCAGCTGAAGTGGTTTTTCAGAGCCAGCTCAGTACCTTGCACAAGGTAAGCATTACAATTCCAGGACACGGAGGACAGGGACTGCTCCAGTTTGTGCCAGTTCTCCTCAGACAGATGGACTCATTGCTTAACAGGACCAACCAGATACACAGGAAGCAGGTGGCAGGAGCCACACACACACCATCATCACCTATTGCAGAAGGCATTTGCTATCGCAACTGCTGGGCCATGTCCCCTCCTGTGCCCATCCTGCCACACTGCTAAGAAGGTCACCTAACCACAAGCAGGACTTAGAGCAGGAAATCTGAAAGCTTCGTTAAAATGATTGTCCTGTGAGCTGAGCTCCTCATGCCTCAGTCTGCCACAAGAGCACAGGAAGAATCTGGAATCACTCTTGTGCAGTCTTTCTGAATCCTCATCACATCAATGGCTTTTTTACACACCAGGATGAGCCACCTCTGAGACTGCCTCTCTGCTTGTGGCTGTGATTTGTCACTGCTTTCATTCTTAATAACAGGTTCACAGATTGAATCAGGGAATACAGAAAAATATCTCACACCATCTGTCTAGAAGGTGTATTTCACACCCTAGGGCTGATTCAAGAGCTAGTAAATAGGTGACAGCTTTAGTCTAGCTCTTAAGATCTTCCTGTATTGCTTTAATGGTAAACAAAAGCAGCCTTTAGCTCCAAAATTTTACCACAGTCTGAAAGGCAGAGGTAGTAGTCGTATATTAGGGCTCCAATTCTTCCCCACAAATCACACAAGATATCAGTTCATTCCTTGCATATTCTGTTATTTAAAGGGAATTCCTTATCAGCTGGTGCATTGTCATGGGCAGGATGGGAATCCTACACATTCTAAATCAAATCCATTTGTATGTACTGAAAAGGAAATGCATCTGAAAACATTACTAAATATTATCATAATCATCACCATCATCCTGCTTACTGAGAAACATAAAATAACATATTCTGTTACTTAGAAATACCAAACCATCACACCCAAAGAAATAAGGAAGAACAAGAAACTAATTTAAAAAAAAATCTGTGAGATAATTGATCAGAACATCACTATTTTCTGTCCAGAAAAATTACTTTTCCTCTCTAAGGACTGATTAACATTATGTAAATTTTGTACAGAGCTGTATTTGGTCTGTGGACACATTTCCATAACCTGAAAGTGTGTTTAAAAATAAATGAACTGTGGTTGTTTTCATTAACAATCTGCTAAACTGGGATCATTTGCCAGAATACCAAGAAAATATTTGATTTAGGGCAGTGATTGTTCGCCTTGGAAACACAGTTGTGCACTAAAGACATCCAGTCATGGCAAAGTCATCTGTCCCAACAAGACAGCTTGCTTTGCATATTGCTCCTACTCTAAATGTGCCAAAGGCACTTCTGAACAAACAAACCAGAGTCCAAGAAGCTCTGCTCTACCGAGAGCCACAGCAATGCCCAGCTTCAAATGAGGGCAGATTTGATTTACTGATGCTCTGTCTGCCAGACAGAAGCTGTACATGAGATAACTAACACACAAAGCCTTGTAAAGTGCTCTTCTTAAAAACAAGCTTCCAGGAGGGAGGTAAAAAAAGAAAAAAAAATCCCTATAATAATAGTTGTTCAATTAAAAATTCGTTCAGGTAACACTTTGCAAGCTACTGAACAGCTGTTCCACAGTGACTCAGAAAGCTGCCACTGCAATTTGCCCACTCCTAAAAACCCTTTTCTACACAGGCAAACTTAAGAGAAAGTGCAATTGGTTCAGAGCATGTTCCAGTCTGGTTTGGAATTTGACAATTCACCATCATCACTGTTGAACAGAGTGCCACTTCCATTGCCTCCTCTTTTCCTGAAACCTGAATCGTGACAACCCCAAAATGAAGTCACACCAATTTAACCGCAGCAGTATCGCCCTGCTGTGTATTTATTCAAGTTTGCATGGGCTTGCTTGGAAGGCTGTGTTCATATCAAGCCTGGAGACTTGGCTTGAGAAGACACATAAATAAATGGCATGTGCCCCCCCCCAACTTTTGGCTGGAGGGAAACCATCAAGTGCTTTGAAGTTTCTTTTAAAAAGTAGAAAGCAGTACCTGATTCAAAGTGCAAATATGCAGATTAGAATTCCTCAGGTATTAAGCTCTTCTGGCTCACAAATTGTTTCTGTTAGAATGCAGTCTAAAGGAAAGGAAAATAAAAAGAGCTATGCCATAACACTTTTTATGACACAATTTTGGAAACCATTCAAAATTCCTGAGTTTTTCACCTCACAAGGAGTCCTTTTAACATATGTTGGAAGCTGTTGTTTGATATCAGTAGATTTTATGTTAATTTTCTGCAAAGAACAAACTATGTAGTCATAATTTTTACAAGAATTCTAATTACCTGTCAAATTATTCCGTGTTTCACCTAGGGCAGGTGTGAGGGTATTTTTTACCTTACTTTTGGTGCTGTTCTCAAATTTTAGTTGCCAGCATTTAAGAAATGTTAATGATGTTACTGAGCACTAAAGGTCAGACACCACGCTTGTGTAAATTATTACAGCTCAGTTGATTTCTGCACTTCTACTGATTTACAGTTACTGAGGACCTTAAGATCCTGGCATTGCAATTTATTAATCTTGGCTCTAGGTTTTATTCCATACATTCAGCTGTTTAGAAACACTTGCAGGGTCAAGTGAAAATGCAGGTTGATGCAGTGAATGTCAGTCAATATGAAAAAAATAACTTCTCACATTGATTTCCACTTGCATTCATGGCTACATAATTTTGATCACAGTTTTTTGGGACGGGTTGGGGTTATTTTCTATTTTTAATATGAACACACACAAAAAGGTGAACCTCAGTTTAAACACTTCAAGTCTTCAACCGAATAATCAACAGAGCTTCAACTAGCAAGCTCCAAACTCACTGGTTTTGATTTGCACACCCCTACACTTGGAGTATCAGACCAGTCTGTAATTTTAGTATAAAATCATCATACAACAAGCTCACAACTGAGGCTAGTTATTAAAAAATAGAGTAGATAAACTCTTTGGAGGAACATAAATGCCATTCCATTTTAGCAAAAGTCCTAAACGTTCAGTTTCATCCTCATTTCTAGTTTCATCCTCGTTCCTAGTCTCACCCTGGTTTCATCCCGTGTGACTCATCCCAAGATGTGGGGTTAGCCTCATGCAGGACATCTGAGTCTGTGCCACGTGTGCTGGGTGATGACCCCAGTGCCCAGGTCCAGAGTGGCCACAGCCTCTGTGCCCTGTGTCTGCTGGTCTCACATGAAATGAGTTCTGCAGGGCAGGGCCACCAAGCCTTTCTGAATGAGTCTGAGTTCTAATGGCAGGCCTTGGCCACCTGCATGACACAATTACCTATGAGAAAATTCCTCTTTATTTGCAGGAAGTGGAGGAGCAACACAGAACTCTGCTAAGCAAAACAGTGAGTCATCTGAAAAAACAAGCAGACATGGAAAGACTCTTGGCTAATAGTTCTGCATGAGACACAGACTTTCTTGAAATGGTCATCTAAAAACATCATAAGATAAATCAGTATAGCCTAAAGAATATTAACTCTTCTGGGATTAAAAACAAATCAGAGATTTTACCGTCAGGGGAACAATTTATAACAATTCTCCCAAAATATTCATAAGAATGGGACAAAATATAAAATGGCTATGATAACTTCCTTTTACATCAGGATAGACTGAAAATGATAATGAATTTTCTCTCTTACTCTCATCAAATAATGAAAGAGTTCAACCAGAAAAGAAAATAAGCCGTTCAATGTGAGGTGCTACAAAGTCACTGATTTGAGTCAGGCAGAAGAAGGATTTGAATAAAAGTACCTGACAAGTAAGACAAATGTTTTACTTGAGAGGTTAAGTGTGTGAGCACACTCACAAATTTATTTCTGGAGGAAAGAAAGCAGAGTTTTGATGAAAATATTTGAACAAAAGTTTTGGTCAAGAAATATATATTTTCTAATCAAAAAAGACACCCATCCAACTCTTAAGCCCTATATACTTCTGCTGTTTTCACTATTCTTGAGTAATGTCCAACTAACCCTGGTTCTGAAGCACCATGGCACACAAGTGCACCTCTACAGCACTCTTCAGTGAATTACTTTCTGCCAACCTGAAAGCTCACATGTCGGTGCTTCTGAGTGAAAACAACTATTGCTGAAGGGCTAAGACCAGACAAAGGAATTGGGTCTTTGAGTCTTCTAGTTTGAAGCCTTTTACTTGTGTGCCTGTCACAAGATCTCTCCTACCCTATAAAAGGTGGAGGAGATCATCAAAGACTGCAGGATGATTCAGGCAGGAAGGAACCAGTCACTGCTGCTGCACTTGGACATGGACAGTGAGTCTGTAAGGGTTCTGCCTCCCTTGCTGCCTTAGCAGAATGTCATTGCATTATTGGCTTGTGTCAGAAAAGGCAATTAAGGTAGAATTCACTTTTATCATCACTATTAGCCTTTCTAAAGAATATTCAAATTGTATTTAAAGTCCCCAGACGAAAGCTGGAGGAATCAATTATTTGTCTTGCCCTTTCTGTTGATTTCAATTTCTTTATCCCCAGCTTAGGAATAACAGCCTGCAGCAGGCTGTGGTAATATAAAATGTATTCGTTCCCCCAGTGCAAGGATATCTTTAAATAAAGAGCAATAACACCAAGAATGTGCTCAGCAAAGAAACAATGACTCTGGGTGAATGTGTTGGTGTTTTTAAGCAGAGCTTGACATAACCTGGTGCTAAAGATACACACAGTATATTGTGAGTGGGATTTCATAACAACTTCAAGATCAATGAAGGCAATCACCCCTTTTTCTGAAGGCATCAGAAATTCTGGAGAAGAAAATGTGATTAAAGTAAGCAAATGGGTTATGGAAAGGATCAGACAAAGCTCAGAAGGATTCCTAAAATATTTTTTTCAAAAGAATTATCAGTGTTAATTCAGAATTACACTAAAATATGTTTAAAAGCCAAACAGTAATAAACTTCACTTTTTAGAATTAGATAATTTCAAGGAGACGTTGGTTAGAAAAGCATAAAGGGCTTGAAAACTTCTTTCACAGCTTTTAGAATCTGGGAACATAATTTTGTGAGAGATGCCCCATATCTCCCTCTGTGACAAGGCCGGTCCCTACCTGCTGGCTGTCTACCCTGGCACCTCCTCTGCATCTTGTAAACAAACTGTTGTAGCTAACAGGTACTTGGACTTTTGTTACTATCCCTAACCAGGAGACATATGAATTTGGAATATACATTTTGATCCAGCTTCTTTCTCCCCTCCGCCAGGGAAGGCAAAGTTGCATTTTGCACTCTCTGCTCAGGGAAGCTGCAGGAATCCCTGAGACGTGGACATTCTGACTGTTCTATTACTGTTGTCAGAATCATGAACAATTTTTGACTCTTCAGTTTTCTCACCCTACAGGAGTGAGAAAAAAAGGAGAGATAAAAAGCAGGCCTTTTTCCTGTGTCTCCCAAAGCTCTGCAACACAAGAGCTGGGATGGCAGTTTATTTTACCTTAGCTAACTTTAGTCCTTAATCTGCATTAATGCAAGCAAACAATGGAAATGCACATTGTCCTCTGTAACCCATGACAATCTGCTGGAGCTCTCCTTTAATTTCTATCAGTTTTAGATGAATAACACATCAGTCAGACTTCCATGCCTCCCACTTTCATTCACACCTTGCCCTCCTGGAGCTCCTGCTGTGAGGCAACATGGCACAAGGAAATTTAAGTATACTCACATATCATGTTATCACAGTACAATAGTGCAAAATTAAAGCAAAAAAACTGTCCTTTCAAACTAAACTAATTTAAACAAAAAGAGCTGGCAGCCTAATGTAAAGATAAAAACAGACTGGAGCATAAAAAAGTTAGATCTGTACCAGACTGAGAATGCTCAGTCAAAGGCAGCAAGGAGAGAGCAGACACCAATTAATCCTTCCCCAATATACCTCCAGCCTATTGCAGTTGTTAAATATATTCTACCAGTAATAATCTCTTTATTTGAAATGCTGTTCTGCACTTAGAGAGACACCAAGAAAATATAGCAATAGCAATTTGACCCTAATTATTTAATGGAAACTCCAAGAGCAGACCTCTGCCATATGACACAATGTCAAATATGCACAGGATGAATCCAGAGAAGGAAGATGGGGAGAGGTTAACTTATGTGGGCACAACTAACACAACTGGGGAACTTCTGGACCAATCCCATCTGTCAGCTCAGAACAAGGGCACACAATGTGTGTCTATCCCCAGCACTGTATATCTGTCTTAAAAACTGCACTCAATCCTTCCATTCCTTTGCAGACAAACCATTGCATTTTCTCCCACTGAGGAAGAAACAGCTGCTGTGCAGCCTCTCCCTGTGTATTTCTCCCTGTCTTCCTTCCCTTCCATGCTCAGAGCCAGGAAGGGTCTCAGCTAACCCTACAACAAGGTCATGCATGAAGCAACCTCTAGTCAAAGGTGGAATTCTATGACGGCAGCAGCAGGATGTTTGAGTCTTCCTTCTAGTCAGGACACTGTAGCCATAATTATGATACATTACCCTTTCCAATACGAATCACTGCTTACCCATGTGGCCCAGGGGAAAAGTTTTGGGTAGAGAATCTCCAACGTATCTGCCTGCACTTATTGCCATGACAAAGTTCCCAGTGAGAGGAGGAGGCCAGAGCACCTCTGAGGGCTCTCAGGGCTAATTGCACAAACGCTAATGAAATCCCATTAATCACAGCCCCAGCCATCCCAGACTTGTCAGCACAGGAGGTTGCAGACTACCCACAGCAGGTAGAGAGGTTAGAAAAACATGTCACAAGAAGGTACATGTATGACCTTTTCTGAGTCTGCAGTGTTGGTCAAAATACTTTTGTGCTGTGGCTAAACTGGGGATGGGAGGAAAATGCCACAGGGAGAACATCTGCAAAACTTAAAATGACACAGTCCAGGAAATTTCCATGGTTCCCTTCCTCACCTTTCAAAGACTCAAATGGGAAGTATTTCTCCATCCACTTTGCCAGGCAGGTAATTATTTGTACTTCTCAGTACCCATTTTAACTGCACCTGCAAAGGAACGTTGTTTTTTTTAATTATTTTGCATGCAAATTGTGGCAGAGACACAGAACAATTTCTCACCACCATCATTAAAGACCAGGTAAAAGCCTTATAAGCAGGAACTACAATACCGTGATGGGCAATAGCTTTACTTATTTGTCATGGTCTTCTCTGCAGTGCCTGTCACAGCTGTGGCAGACACAGCAATCCCACACCTGCCCCATATGGCCCAGGAGATCTGGCACCTGATAAGGTTTCACTGCTCACTCTGGGCTCAGGTTCACTCAGGTACACTGGTGTGTATTTGCCCACAGCCAGCAGACACTCCAGCACAGTCTAAACCAAAAGCACACTCCTGGCCTCTTGTTACTGTTCTGGACACCTCATTATCATGAAGGAATTCAGTATCTCTGGAGCAGATCTGGTAAAGAAGGGAAGCTTTTACTCTTCTCCTGTGCCAGATAAAGTGTCCTGGAACCTGCTCACAGATGCAGACTCCATCAGATAGAAGCTGCACCCCTGTCCCAGGTTTTCCCTGACAAACACAAGCAGATGTAGCTGACTGATTGAAAGTGTAATTTAATACAAGGTCTCTTTCCTAATGTTCCCACAACAATATTCGAGGGCCAGTTATGAAGCCGTGGAGCATACAGTTGTGAAGTCACACAAAGGCTATTTTGGAAGTCTGAAAGAGGCTTGATTTTTTTGTATAACAAGTCAAAAGTAGCCATTTTATAGCAAATATCAGTTTCTGGGTTTGTATCTCAATATACTACAAAGTTGGCTTCTTTTCCTTTTCTATCAAAATGGCCTGTGGTTTTCTTCTGTCCCCAAGCAGCCATATTCTGAAAACCTATAGAAAGAGTTATGCACATTTCCTCTTATGTATATTTACAGTGGGAAAAGAGTGTAGTGAAATCTAAGATCGTGAGGAAAATATATGTTTCAGTAAACCATGTTTCTAAGTTGTTTGGGGAACTTTGTTAACAAGAGACAGTGCTCAGTAATGTCTTTCATTTGTTTAAATTAATTGTGATACAACTTCTTTTGGTTAAAAAGACCAAATACACAGATTTTTTTTTGTATGAAATTTCAAGTGATCATTCAATAACATTTTCAAAAAGAAACAGAAAGGCTGTGTTCAAAGAACATACACAAGTGAATTCAGTATTTTATATGGGATACAAAGAGAGAGTAATTTGTAAACTGTGAGATAAAAAGAGATATCAAGGGAAGAGGGATTGCCTTATATAACAAGCTTTGATTGTAAATAAGATGTCTGGGCAGGATGTTTAACTGTAATAAATTGGTTGTTTGGGTCTTTGCTGACATATCTTTTTAGCTTTACTGACATTAGCTATATTTGTATGGAACTTTATTGTATGGGAAAGAGTTTCTTATTTGGAATTTGAAAAACTAACAGTACAAGAATCTTGAAAACACAGAAGATGCTGTTGGAGAGAGACTGAGAAGGCAAGAAGAGCTGAATCTCTTGTATGCAAGAAAACCACAGAGAAGACAGGAGATGGAATGTGGATATATTTAATTGCATTTCAAGCAGGGTCAGCATTTTGCTAGATTTCTTTTACTGGCCATTTGTAATGCAGTAAGAAAAGGGAGGATGGAGAGCAAACCCTGTCTGTATTGAATTACTGTAATCTGAGTCACCAGTGAAACCAAAGGATTAGACTTCGACTTTCGTTAGGAATGACATTCCTTCCATCCAGCCCTAGCATATACTGCTAAATGAGCAGCTCTGCCCTCAGATTCCAGGAATATAGAAGCAGTTCATCAACCAGGGTCTGGAACAAGCCTAAATGCTACATAAAAGACTCAACTTTCCAGTCTGTTCCATTCAGCTCTTCAAGCAAATTTAGCATTTTCATATTCTTTTCCTTCTTGGCTTTCCTAGTTGAAATTTCCCCCTCCCCATGTTGAATTCCTCTATTTTCAACTAACAAGGTTAAAGAACTTACCCAACACTCAGACTTTAGGGACATGTGGCCCTTCCAGCACTTCAGGGAGCCTCCCAAGGCCCTGGGGATCTGTGTGTGCCCAGAGGGGCAGGCAGGTGGGAGCAGCGAGGCTGCAGTCTTGTCCTTTCCTCCCCAGCTCAGCACAGAGGGCTCACTGCTCTGGCCAAGGCACTCCTCCCACCCCATTCCTACTCTCCTCTGGTTGAGGAGCTTTCCCACAGCATGGCTGATGGAAAAAACCATCCTTTTTCATTCTGAATTTCACACCACAGGGCTCTTACTTGAAAATCTGCCCATTTAGTGAAGAGGTTCATGGTTGGCATATGGCTGGTGGCACCTTTCTCCAACCAGGCTGACACAAGGTAATCATACATCCTCACTCTCCAAGGAGGCGTGGTCTCACTTGGACCGTGGCAGAGTTCCTCCCTGTCCAGGATTTTAGGTATTTTCTCAGCTTAGAGATGATAATTCTCATGGTAAGACTAAGGAAACAATGAGAAAATCTCAACACTACAAAGCACAAAAGAGAATACACATCAAACACATTTGGAAAGAGATCAGTGCTACTTCAGTGGGTCCTGTGTCACAGTAGCTTCAGTTTCTAAAATGAAATATTAGGGGCCTGAAAAGATTAGAAAAGACTTATGGGGGGGAAAAAAGAGCAAATTACTGGAATTTCTACTTTTTTTTCTTTCAAACCCCACACTTTTTCCTTGCAAACAGGATGGCTAGAAATTTATCCCCAAATGTAGTAAGCACATGAAATGCATAGCCTTTAATGTGCAAATTCTATACTGCACAAGGGAATAACTAATGAGCCACTATTTTAATGAGTCAAGTTAAAATGGCAAGGTGACATATCTCATTTAAGAGAATGAATTCTTAATGTCACTGTAAGCTGAGCTCCTCCTTCCCCTCTGAAGGGAAGACAGTATTGGTTTGGGCTAAAGTCCTGCCTTTTTTGTGTTTGTTGCAGATTTTCCACAGTCATTGGGAGCTCTCCAGGGATCATACACTTCTGAAAAACAATGGCAGCTTTTGATCAGGGAAGTTATTGAACTTTAGACAAACCCAAAAATGACACAGCAAGCAAAGATGAACAGAACAAGCCCTGCCATGGCTGCCCAATACCCTGACGGGTCAGGGTGGGCACAGCCTGGGGACATCTCTGCAGCCAGCAAAGCAGCATCAGGCTGCTGCCCACCAGAGAACAAACCTCCTTCACGGCCTCTCTGCACCTCCCATTTCTGCTACCAAGCATGTCCTACTACCAAACACCTTCACACGTGCCCCTGCCATGAGCTGCTCCTCACAGGACTATTCCTAACCCACAGGTATTCCCAGATGCACATCTTTGCTCCCCAGAATGGTAATCCATGCCTGATCTTCTCAATGGCTCAAAGAAAATCTTTAAATCTACGGGAATAAACAATCGTCACACTAGTCCTTACCACCTCTTTCCACATTTTTAAGTTGCATTGGGAGTGGGTGGTGGGGAGCTGACAGTGGGGTTGTGAGGCTTCCTGGCCCTCAGGGAATTTGGTGCTGCCCATGAGAAAAGGCATCGAGGACAGGGTGCAGCTCTGCCTGGCAGCTGAGGAAAATGTGTGAGAAACTTACTTCTGTCCAACCCTGGGCATTACTCAAGACAATGATCTGCCCAGTTAATTAACCCAGAAATCTGAGAGGATCTGCACTAAATTCCTGCACACTGCTGCTCAGGCTCCCATAAATTCTTGATTCACATTGGCAGGCCTGATCCAAATCCCAGTAAAATCAATATGAATCCTTCTATCAACTTCCCTGCACTTTCTGAGTCATTTCAAAGCTCCACTGACCACACAACTTTTCTCAAAGCAGTATTTAAAGAAAAAGTGTATTTGTACCACTATGCTGTCAATCTCTCACTCCCAGTAACTGCATAAGATTACCACAAAAATCTAAATCCTGCAGTTTACTGAGCTGCTATCTGAAGATCATTTGCTTGCAGAAAATATTGCAAGAAACAAGAAGTGATTAAGTAAATTTTAATATTTCTCCTCTACTCCTGGCTGGTTAGCACAACTCTGAGCAGCCAGTAATGAGCAGGACACCCAGTGCCCAGCAGACACCTGTGACTGCCACTGGCTGAAGGAAGGCAATCCCTCAGGATCGTGTAAACAGTGCTCAAACATGGCAAAGTGCTATGGACAAGTACTTAAGTAATCTCTGCTGCTGGGCAATGAAAGAGGCTGGAATCATCTGTCTGTGAAAAGGGAGCAGGGAAGAGCAAGGCTTTGATTTACTGGATGGGAAGGACTCTGCAGCTGATAGCTGATAAGCTCTTTATGCAAAGCCCACAAGCTACAAAGATTGAAGAAGGGATGAAGGGCCATCCTGGAAATAGGAAAATAATTTATTCATAACCAATTGTCCATTACTGTTCCCAAAGAAATTGTCAGAGTCCTAGAGTCCTAAATGTATTCATTATTTCAAATTGTTCCATTTATTTCTTCAGCAAATAAGCTATGTATTCTGAAGGTATCAAAGTTGTGAAATGTACAATTGACTATTCCATTCACAAGCTGCATTGTCTTGGATAGCTGAGTTATTTGCACAGTTTAATTACATAACACAGGGCAGGAAAATTGAGCCTTTAATCACCATGAGTAATGCTTACTCAAGGAAGAAGTCCTATTGAAGTCCAAAGAGTAAAGACTTTTCAACATTAGAAAATGAGTCAGAATCTGGTCTTATTCACAGTTTGTGCTCTGAGGTAGTTTTACTCCTTGCTTTTCAAATATGTACATATCATACACAGTATTGCCAGGGAGCAGCAATAAATACCTTTTGACTTGCTTAGTCAGGCAGCCTAGGAGCAATCTAAAACTGAAATGCTGAGAAGAAGAATATGAAGTTCAACAACTCAGGTCAAGGAAGGAGAGGAGGGAAATACCTGTTTCTCCAGAGTCTCCATGGTCACAAAGTACAAACACTCCCGTAGGAAAAAAAAAAAAGGAAAAAAAAAAAGAAAAAAAAATTTTCAAGCCTGTTTTGAAATTTAGATAAATATTGCTGAGTTAAAGACTAAATTATCATACAACAAATGAAAAATAAGACAGAACTGCACATGATTAGCTTTTAGAACCACCAAAAAATTATGAGCTGTTCTGTCATCATTTCTGGAGGTCTTTAGGAGGGATCTAAATTGCTATTGTAGGGAGAGCACTAATAGAAAAAACTACAAACATATGCTAACTTGTGGTGGTTTGTTAGCCAATTAACAGCACACCAACACTCCCCAACAAATTAGACAAAGTCAACAAGCAATATTCTGTATTGAGACAAGTGTTGTAAAGGAGACAGCAGCACAATGAGCCGACAGAACCCCTCTGTACCCCAACAGCAGTGACAGCAGGGGTGTGAAGTGAAGCCATGGTGTACGTTCTGATCAGCAGGGACAGCACAAAGGGCAATGCTGTCAGTGGGCACCTGTAAAGGAGAGGGTTGTGGGAAGGGCTGAGAGAGAAGACTCTCCAAAATCAAGTTTTTCTAAGAGGTTTTTTTTTTTTCTTTTAAGTAAAAAGGCCACATTTTGCTAAAACAGTGATTTCAGTGACAAGAAATTTGAACCAAGTGAGAATTAGCTTTATCAGCCATTTCTGATAGGTATCTTCAAGTTCCCTTGAGAAAAGGTGTAGTAAATGTTCAAGCCTGCCTTGTTCTAGTTAGAGATTGAGCCAAAGCAACACTAAAAGCTGGTCTAGCCAGTAATTTGAATGTCGAGCTATTTGCCTAGCTTCATTTCTATTTCAGTTTGTACCTGCTTAGTAGACTTTTACCCACATCTGATGTGCTTGGTTCATTACAAGAGCTTGCTAATAAATAAACTGTTTTAATAATAGAGTTTTGTGTCTTACACTGATGCCTTAAGTTTTAGCTTTCATATTTTCCACATTCTGTGCTGCATTAGTGTGTAACTCTGAACTTCATATAAAGTGTTAGCAAGTTGTCCTCCCAGTGTAGTCAGACAAAACAATCGTTTTCCAGCCCAAGACCCAAGGACACCACTGCAGCTTCTGGCCCAAAAAGTGCAAACAACAGTGACTTGAGGAGAGAAATGGGACTTCATAACCTGAAGCTGTAATTGGACAATAAACCCCAATATGTAAATGGACCAAAACTTATAAAAGTGTAAAAACTTGTGACCTGTCATCCATCTTGGGTGTAGCCTTGCCCAGGCTCTTGTACTGCCCTAGATGTATCCTTTGAAGGCCTTTTTAAAAAATACCTACTTTATTCCTTTAACACTGTCTAAGCCTCTGTTGTAGGTAGCCTCTCAACGCATTAACAGTACAACAAAGTTATCACTTATATCTTGGGCCTTTCATGCTCCTTTTATGTGGAGGATGGAAGCTACTTTTGTAGAAGATTTCAGAATTTCATTTTGTTTTCCTTGAGAAAAAACACTGTGAATTTGCAAACTTCTCCTGATATTGAAAAAATTGCTCTGGATCAAAATGTTTCAGTATTGATGGATTCAATGCAGGATGCAATAGGAGACAATAGAGGAGAAGAGGCAAAAACATACTCAACTGTTCAGATCCAGACACTACTCACTCCAAAGCATTGAGGGAATGTGGGCTTTCTGGTGGCAGCAGTGGTTTGAGTTTTGTTTTTGTTTTAACATATTCTATCTCTTAGATTGAGCATTCAGACTTCAGGTCTCTGAACCCTTCAATTAGGCTTGTGCAAACCTACCCAGACTTTTTATGCTCTTCCCCTTCCCTCCTCCTCTTTCATTTTCTCTTCCTGCTTCCCCATCCTGGCAGTGAAGCCTCTCAGACTTGGCAGCAGCTGCTGGGCTCCAGCCAGCTGCTACTTCAGACTCAGGTCATGCTTTCAAGGCATAGTCCTGCAGCAGGGTGGGGTTGGATTGCAGGCTGCAAACCAAAGCCAAATTGTGCCGTGCCCCCGAGAGCACAACACACAGGTGCTGCTGCTGCAGGAGGGAGCCTCTCCACAGTCACCACCCACACAGGTGAGTGAGGACAGCCAGCTACCCTCACCAAGCCAGGTCAGACACCTGCATGGCAGTGGTAACACCACCCTGTGCCAAAGTGAACACATCCCATTTGTCTAAAGCACACTGGACCAATGCCTATTCCACCAAAATTGAGCTAGGGTTCCTTTTGCTTTATTCACGAGTCTCAGACAATGGTTGTGTAGTTCAGTTCCTCAGTATTCTATCCCATTTAGCATGTTCACTTTTCACTGAGGTCTAAGGGAATAAACCTAGCTGCAGGGAACAGGAGAAGCCATTCCCTCTCTCTGGGTCTTCATCTGGCAATGTTAAACCTCAAGGCTCCAGAGTCACAAGTCCTCTGCTCTCACAGGCATATTGCTTACATGAAAAGAGAATGATCAGATTTGATGGGGACAAATAGCAGGTCTACATTAAGTTCAGTCAAGCAAATCAAACCTATTTCTTAGCAACTCAATTACATGATATCAGCTACCCTCTTCTTTAAGACAACCAGAATTAGGCACAGCAGAAACCTGGTGGACAGAAGTGTCCCCACAGAAATGGTAACACTCAAATTTGATGGAAATCTTCAACACCAACTGGTTTGTGCCACACCTCCTGCCAGTTGGCACGCTAAAGAATCAGCCATGTTTCTAAGATTTCAGTAAAGGAAGAAAAGCACCTGCTGTACAAGGGGATACATAAGATTCACTTTACCCTTTCAGTGGTGCAGAATGAAAGGGTTAAAAAAAGTTCCTGCATACATTCTACACAAACTCATATGCCCAAAGGCTCTGCATTTGTCTTCCTGTAACTTATGTTTTTCCTTTTCACTTATCCCCAGTGGTTCATTATTGCAGGCCTTTTGACTTGTGAGAACAAGACTCATGATTCCCTCTGGGAGTTTTGCCGCTGCCCTCTCGCTCCCCATCCCTCCCTTTTTTGTTTATTGTCTTCCAACTACCTCTCCCATTCAGGTTGGGCAAGGAGGGAAAAGGCAAAATTTATATCATGATTTCTTCCTCCTCCACAGTCTCATTTCAAAATAATTTTGCTCTTAACAAGAGAAACACCATCATAATTTGAAGACACTATAATGTCTCAAGCCAGACAGGTTTATTCAGAAAGCAGAGAGAAAGAAACCACAGCCCAGGTTAACAGCAGAGATCCAGAGCACCCTCTGAAATGTTGGCTGTAACCCACCTGAATCTCCCCCTCCCTGTGAATAAGTCTGTAATTTAAGCAAATCAGGCCTCAAATACTTCTTGTTTGCAAGTCTTCTACACTTGCTTGCAAGATTCAAATCCTTAAAAGAGGCAGAGGCTGCTTTTGTACAGCATTTGTAGGTCTTTGTATAAGTGTTGCTGCACCAAAAAGGAACCTTCTTTTCTACTACCATCAATCAGATATTAGACATACTCACAGTAGTCTTTGTTAGATTTGCTGGTTTACTTCTTTAGCACCGTTTTTCACCCTGCCAGGATTTTTGCCCGTCTTCCTGGTTGAAGGAACCAATTTGTGAATATAGCAAACGCCTCCATGATGGCTGAAAAACATTTTAATATTTCAGACCTTATTTTTTTCCTCCGTAGGGTAACAGGAGCGTCTTCCACTTTAAACAGGAAACTGTGGCACAAGGTGGAGTTGCATCCTTCTCTCTTTTGTCCAGCCACCTTTAACCTCCACACAGGACAGAACATCTGACTGAAAGAACACGAGAAGCTGAGCTCAGGAAAGATGAAAGTGGTTGAAGGAAAAAGGTTAAAAATATAAAGATAATTTACTGCAGGATTTTTATAAATATATCCATTTTTCCTGTGGATGCAATAGTGTCTGCTGCACATTTTCTTTTCTTCTTTTAAGAATAAATAATTTGCAGGTGCGTGGAGCTCTGCTACAACAAATATTTCAAGCTGAAGCTATGTTTTCTTCATATGATTAATATGTTACATTACAGCTTGCTTATAAATGAAAGGAACAGAATATGATGTACTGCAAAGGAGTTGTATATTTCCCCTGCTAAGCTATAGTGACTGTAAATCATTTCCATCACACTTCATTTTTAATTTGAATTCATAAAAGGTTGTACATTTCTTTGTGGTTTTAAATAAAAAAAAAGATTAAAGGCTGTAAACTTAAGTGTTTATTAAAGGAAAAAAATATGCTGATCTGAAACTTCAGGAATTAAAATACGTGTAAAATATAAGAAAGGAGAACAAGTAAGATTTCTAGTTAAGCCCTGGGAATTTAATGTGAAATGTAAGGTCTTCCACTACAAATGTGTCTGTATTGGTCAAGTGAGGGTGGTAGGGGAAGGCAAGGGTGAGGAAATGGAAGGACAGGAGTGTCCCCAACTGTACCCAGGTCAGGGATTTGTGAAGCCAGTTCCCATGGTAGCTAATCATTGAAGTGGAGCCTACGGAAACAAAAAAGGTGTAAAAGTAAAATCCATTTCCCACAAGATGCCAAACCTCATTCCTGCACTTCTGTAAGCGTAGGCCACCAGATGGGCTGGGCTTTGAGGTGATCCCATAACCTCATGAGGCCAGATCCCAAGTGAACCTTCAGATCTCATTTCTGGCAGCCACAAGGTTATGCCTAGAGAGTAAAGGCTCTGAGGGAGCCTCAGTGCTGATCTTTGGGTGAAGCATCAGGGTTACTGTACAGATCATGCTCCTGTTGAGTGGGGGCTCTGTATTGGCACTCTGCTTATTACTCATCTAATTTAAGGATAGATCACCACCATTAATATGATAACCAGCAGGGGGGAGCCATTTTAATCACATTAGCAGCAAAGAAATCAACGTGGCATCAGACTAAAATTTTGCAAGTACAGTAAACTAGATTACAACTGTTTTTAATGCTTCTTGCAATAAAGTGTTTTTCCCATCAGTAGCAATCTCACGAGTCTACTATTAGTGGAAACAACAGCCCTGATTCAACACCTACAAATCCATACTTCCATAAAAATTAGCAGTCTCCCTGCCTCACCTCTCCATTGATTGATTTCAATGGGAATATCTGTTTAAAAGAAATAATATCATATTTTTTATAGTGTAAGAATGCAGGTAAGTAGTTTGAGATCCTTTCTGTATCCCACATGCTTTAATATGGACAGAATTTTCAGAACAAACTGGAAGGCCACATTTGAAATGGCACACCCCATATTTCAAATGGAAACACTCCCATTTCACACTGTAGCTGCTGGGAGTTCCCAGAGACACCAAGTGCAGTGGGCAAGCCTCAGGACTGCCTTGCCTTTCAGGGCAAGCTAAGAGTAACACCCATGTAAAATAAACATAAACTTTGAGATTTGTGCTCTCTACGAGATGAGAATCACCTTAGCCAGGGTCACTAACCCTGCACTTGTCTGGAGCAAGTGTAGGGAAACCCCAGCCAGCAGGACCCAACAGGCTGCTTGGAGAATCATATTTATATCAGGTGCCCCAAGAATGTTGTTTTGTTTGGCATTTCTTGCTTGACTGGTTCTCTTCCTAACAAGCAAACTTTGTTTCTCTTAATTTAAGATGTTTACTTTTGCTGTGCTTACAGTCAAAGCCCATGCTCTCATAAGCCACAATTTGCAGAAAACAATGCAGGGCAGGAAATCAACTCCTAACAGTGTCCAGCAAACTGAGCCTGTAACATTTCTGCTAGGGACAGTGGCAAACCAATGAGCAATCTCCTAATCACTCAGAAACTATTTAAGTAAGCACATTACCCCAGATGATGCTAAACTGACACCTCTTGCAGGCAAGCTGCTTGGCCACAATTTAGCCAAGTAGGAGCTGCAAACATACATAGACTGTTCAGTCAATAAGTCTTTGTCAGTGACGAAAAATAAGTTTATTCTTTCTAAAGATTAAGTTTGTTTTCTCTTATTTACAGATCCACCCTGCTGTAAATTCTTTTAGTCTGCCTTCCTAGCCAGTTAAAGTCTTCACTTGAATTCAGTGGGCTCTGCAACAACAAAATCAGTTTCTAAACTGAGGTCCAGACCCAAAGATGAAGTTTCACAGTAGCCCTCATTTGCCACAGTTTTTATGCATTTATTTCTGAAGTTCAGCACCTCTGTATTGCAACGCCCTGCCACAGTTCAGAATTCTTTAGAGATTACAGGGAGCACAGAAATCAGCCACTCCAGCTGTGTAGCATCTGCACACAGGAGAAGGTGCCCTGTGTCCCTGCACACAGGTCATTGATGAAGATGTGAATCACCGTGGGTGGGCCCCAGCTCTGCCCTCAGCCGTGCAAACAGCCCCAGTGATCAGCCTCCAGATGGACTTTGTGTCGCTGGTCACAGCTCTGAGCCAGCAGAGCAGCTCATTTCCAGCCCATCTCTCTGTCCCTTTCTCTGGTCCATATTTCATGTGCTGTCTGTGTGGATATTGTGGGAGCCTGCGTCAAAAGCTTTGCATAAGTCAAGGCAAGCAATATCCACCATTGTCGTCATCACATAAAGAATGTTACTTTTCTGCAGAGTTTCCAGGGAATATAGGATTTTCTTTGCCCTCTCTTCTTTCCTAAACTCAATGCAAAAAAAGCTTTCTCTGTCCACCATAAAAAAAATATATATATATTAAAGGGAGCTTGAATTATTTAAGATGCATAACTGAATATGTGCATTTTTAATACCAACTATAAAATCAAATAATACAGATTATATAATACCAGCTATAGTTTGGATGTTAAATTGAAAATCAGATATGAAATTAATATACTGACTTTCTCCATGTTCTACACTTAATATCTGGTGAAAGATCCAGTGCAGAATGTTTTCTTATCCATTTCCATGAGCTCAGGACCAAATCCCCAGCTCTCACTATCAAGCAGCTATCAGAAAACACGGAGTTCTTTACACACCAGCTTCTAATAAAGATGGGAGACACTGTAGGCAGGAAACCCAGCCTGCACTCAAGAAATAGAAAGGAGATCTATAAGTGATGACTGTTCTCCACAGAAACTGTGAAGCTCCAGCTGCATTGTGTTCAGCTACACCCTGCATGACAGGGCTGCAGTACCTATGGAACAAGACAGGATATTGACAGGGATGAAAATCATTTTGGAGATTTTCCAACCTTCCCCATAACCCAAAAATATCACTTCCTTTTCTAAAGTCCAGCCAGAGTGGAACATAAGACTAAGTAAGTCTGCTCACATAGACAAGACCATAACAATGAAAAATGATAGATCCATTATTAATTTCATATTTGCTTCCCTTGCTTTGCAATTAGACATTATTTACTAATAATTCTATAACATAAACTCCAGCCCCTAAATGCAGATTAAAGTACCTTTAATTGCACACTGTCCCTGGTAGTACTTTTTACTACTTTCCTAAAAGCCAATGTTCACAAAAATTGTCTCCCTGGGATAGAGTGACTCACAGTATGACTCAGTGTTTTCTTTCATAAAAGGACTGCATTCCACTTGTTCCCTGTTTTAAGATTTATAATAGACTGTGATAGAGCAAAGATATGCACATTGTATAGTACCACTTTGCAAGCTGATTTACTACCACACCAAACATTTAGAGTTCTCCAAAGAAGCTTTGAAGGCTTTAATATCAAAATCTTTCTCCAAGGCCTGCTTTGGTACCAATAGTTGATTAAATTAAAACCTAATTATAGTCTAAAATGAATGATGTGCATTTTCTCTCCATTAGACAGACCTATTTGCATTCCCTGAAAGACCATTGACATGGCAGCGTGCCATTTGATTCTGTTTAAATCAAAGATGTCCCAGGGGAATTTTCTTTTTCCCTACCAGCTATATTTGTCTTTTCTAACGGGTGCCCAGGGCCTAGAGGTTTAGCCAGACCTCATTACCTGAGGTAGACAGTGCATGAAACCATTTAATTGGCAGTAGCCAGTCCACTGAGCCAGTCCTCTGCTTTGCTTCATGCCAGCCTCCACTGATGCTGTTTACCAGACACTTTGCTCAGGTTTTGTTTCCAAGTGAGAGAGGCATTTTTCAGTACCTGAAACCCACCATTAACTATCTTCCCCCTCAAGTATTCTCTTACTTGTTCCCAGGTATTTTGTTGAGCAGAAACTCACTAAAGCATAGCAGTGTTCATAACAATTAACAGTGAAATTTAATTATTTTCATCCAGGGAAAGCTGCTCTTAAGTTGCAACCAGAACAATTATGGTGTTTTAGCTGGAAACAATGGAATGGTATTTTGCTATTTATTGCAGGTACATTTTCAAGGGGTTTCTTGTTTTAAAACATGAATCCCTATTGAGTTGTTATTGATAGAAAAAATTTCATCTGTGGCATAAAAAGCAGCACTGTTTTCTGCTTTGCAGAAGTAATTTTAATTTCAAAGAGAATGAAGTGGCTTGGTCATTTATAATCAAGAGAAGGCAAACAAAGACAGAAAAACAAAGCCCTGGTCACTCTATGAGCCTGCTACACTCAGTCTTTGAATTTCTGAAAACAGTATGAATGCAATGAACATAAATGAATATGAGATTTAAGAGTTCACAAAAATTGACATTTGTCTTCAGGGACTTCCTGCTTCCTTCCTTGCTCCTGGAGCAGAACAGTTCTCTCTCTTCTATGCTTTGGACTTCTGCTAACCACTGCAGAAGAGGCATCACAGCCTAGCCCTTCTCCAGCCTTGGCTCCAAACCTCCTGCACCCAGAGACAGTTCTTGAGATGTTCCCAGCACAAGTTTCCTTTAGGCTAACCAAGATCCTTCTGTGTTCCTGCACATTTTTTACCATTTCTTAGAAGCCACACAGTAGACCTTTCCTGACCACTTTGTCCTTTTTCCCCTGTGTATCCTCACAAAGTGCAAACAGGGGTCTCTTTCCAGTCTCAGTGTATGGGGCCATCAGACTGTAAATCTGGACCAAGCCCGATGCTTTCCCTATAAGCCACAAACTGAACATCTAGGAAGACTTCTCCTATTTTCCCTGCAGATTGCATCTCCTGCATCTCTTGCTCAAAGAGGCCATTGCAAAGGCTAGTGACCCACCTAGCACCACACTTAAGACAGTGATTTGTTGATGCATTTTGGTAATAAGTGTTTAGATAGGAATATTCCTCATTGTCTCTCTCAATTAATGTCATAAACAAATTTTACACTATGTTATATATTTCAAAATTAATACAATAGGAAACTGGTTATTTGCTTTGTTTCTTCCATGTAGGCCATAAAACTCATATAAAATCTATACTGAAAGACCAGATTCTCAGCTAATGATTTTTTTTCTTCACACAAGTCACTGGAATTTTTCTGAATCGTACCTGCTTAGCCTGTCATAGAAAACATTTAACTGAGAGAATTACATATTCTTCTGTTAAACCAGATCTGTTAATTCTCTATTTGTTCTGCTGCTTTTCTGAAAGGAAATATGTTGTTGTCTTCTACGATCACCTCTTATAATATAATATAAATCTGCTTACTACCTGTTGCAGTTCTACTTGTTGTGAATCCAAAGTGCCACACACAGTTTTCTTTCAACAATTCTCTGATGCAGGATAGAGTTACCGTCACCATTTTAGGTATGGAAAACCAAGGCTCAGAAAGGGCAGGTTAGATATCAGTTAGATACCAACTCAAGCCCATGCATTGTTCTGGAACCAGCAGAGTGGGAATTCCCTTAAAGCACTGCCTGCCACAGAACCAGCTGATTTCCATTAACAGCCTCATGCCAATCATCTAATCAGCTGTCACACTTTCCTTTGCTGTATGATAGCTTTCTCACATCAAGGAACAAGATTATTTGCAGATTTCTAAGCTCATTTTGCTTTTTCTATAAATCTAAATTGTGACTGACCAGCAGTATCACAGGTCTCAGCTGGGATGGGGTGCGGAGCAGGGCTGAGCCCTTCGAGGTGTCACAAAGATACAGAAACTGAGGGAGAAGCCAGACATAGATGACTACTGGCAGCAGAAAGCCATAAGGAGTGCTGCTATTTGTGGAGGGGTAAAGTTCACTTGGCAGGAGAGGAAGCTTACTTCTCTGTTTTCTGAGGGCTGAGCTGCTGAGTGGAATGGGAAGAGAGAAAGGCAGACGTGAGCCCCTCACCTCGCACTGCCTCTGGGACTGCCACGGACACAGCAGATGTGATGTGGCCTTGATCCATCAGAGGAGGCAGCGTGGGAATGTGTTTCCTGGGCGCTGCTGAGACATCTGCTGATATATGTAGCATATCCAGAGCTCAGCTGAATAAGTGACACCTCAGCAGAGAGGCAGGGATGCGTGACTGCTGTGTGAGATACGTGCCATGCCCTCCATAGCATCCCTCCTTTCATTTCCGCTGTAATGGCTGACCTTTTGGGGGTTAAAGAGCCCTATTTCCTCTGCTCATCTCTCCTCCTGTCCTTTTTCCAAGGTTATCCATGGAAATGATTCTGCCTTCTTGCTTACACAACTTTTGCCATAGTGCCCAGTCTTTCCTGAGCGTTGCCATGGCCAGAGCCAGCTTACATGGGTGAGCGGTCCTAAAACACAAAGGACACTTTGAGCCTGCTTTGTCACTCAGGCTTTTTGCCTGGCTGCTGTTAGGATTAATATAAATATGCCCTTGAGAAGCTAGAAAATAGCTGTGCCTGGTATGATTCAAAGAATACATAATTTTCTCTTATTGACTGGCCAGGGTTATGAACAAATGGCTGTATGTAGAGAAGGAATTATATTAGGCTCATTAAAAATAATTTCACAGGAAAGAGAGGATCCACTTCCATCAAATTGGGCTATGAGTGAAATAATAAAACATACAGCCTATTCTTTATCCATTCAATGTAATTTCTGTTATATTGCCGGAACATTTTTGATACAGCACATGTATCTTGACAAAAACCTCTATCTTACAAGCATGCTCAGCATTTACTCATAACAAAGGAAGTAAAGGCAGCATTTTCCTCTACTCTACAGCCTCAGGAATCACCACAGGAGCAATGTTCCCCACAGGAATCACCAAACATGATTCTTTCATTATTTTAGCCTACAACTGATAAAAAAACCCCTGGACTACTAATTCTATAGGTAGTGTTTATTTAAACATTATCTGCCCAGAGTGACCAGTTAGTCTCGACTTTTAAACTCTCATATTAAGGTTAAAGTATTGTATATTTAGTTATTTATCTGACTCATTAATCTCTCTTCCAGTTTGATAGCTGATTTGATATTCAGTGTATCAGAGAAAACTATCTTGTTACAGCTAAATGAAATGTGCATTTGGAAAAGTTCATTAATACCATTATCATTAATTAGTTCTTACCTGAATCTCAGTGCTGCAGGGGCTCTTCAAATTAAATGACAGATTGCAGCTAGGTTTTTTATAGTAGAATTTTCACAACCTCCCCACATTGCAAAAGAAGTCTAATGGGCCAAATCCTGTTCTCCTACTGATCTCAGAAAAGAAGAAAAAATAAATTCTATTGCTTAGTCTAAACCTACTTTACACTGAGATGTCAAGGCTCAGAATAGATCCCAGTTTGCTTTTCAGTATTTAGTACAAAATCACATCTTAATCTTTGGAGGGAAGACCATACACAGAAACTGATTTCCCTTTGCCTTTTACCAAGCACAGTTGCCAAAGCACGGAGGAGAACCTGAGCTGGGGTTGGTCAGCAGCAGTCTCACATACCTGGAGTCCTCTCTCATTCCGAAAGTCACGTCCCCCCGATGTCCTCACGGTTCCTTCGAGTGTGGTTCCTTCTGCCAGTGCAGTCCTGGCACTAAATGGCAGCTGAGATCCAGCTGAGTGCAGCAAAGGACATGGTTTTGGGCATGCACAGGCACAAGTGTGTCTGGGATGGCCGTGCACAGATTCTGCCCCTGCAGGGGCTGCCACACCTGAAGCTGCACCTGCAGTACTGCAGAGCTGCCAGTCTGTAACACCAACAACACCAACAACAGCCATTGGAACAGCAGCTGCCTTGGGACCCACTCATGCTCCCTCTCACACAGCTCACCCTCTCCAGATTGTTTCTGAGCATCTAAGGGAAACACTTTCTAAAAGGACAGGCAAAGGAGACCACAGGAGTCATGCTAAGTCCCTGGAATACCGAGTTTATTCACTTCTACCAGCATTGAGTGAGTCCTCAAATCACAATGGCTCTCGGACTCCCAGCCTCCTCACCAGAATGCAAAAGATTAAGCAGTGTTTCCTCATACACAAAGCTATATCCCATCTGATTAAAAGCAAATTAGATTCTTGATCCAACTTGTAGGATTAAGTATCTCCTAGAGAGATGACATGAGGCCTACAACACACTTATTATTAATAATTTTCTCATAAGAGAGTCCACACTGGGATTGACTACAGGTGCAAAGAACTATTTTGTCCTGGTCAGCATATTAATTGACTTTCTGACTTCTCTCATGCAATGCAAACCAGCTTGCAGGCTGCAGCAAAGGCAGGGAATTTAACCACCCATCTAGTGCAGTCCTGCATGGCAGACACCTGCATTTGGAACAGCCATTTCAAAAGTGCAGTAGACATTTGCAAAACTTCCGCAAAGGAGATTTGTTCAAAAACTGGTCAGTGCTGGTATAGGGAAATGTGTGTTTGTGAGGCCGAATCCATGAATGTCAGTGGAGGAAGGAGACTCTCACAACTGTTTTAATGCTGCAGGAATTCTCTACAGGCCTTCAGCACAGATTTTTATTTCCTTAACTTGGCAGCTTTTATTCTGCAAAAATGACACCTGAAGCAGCATTTGAACAAAAAACAAAAACAAAAACAACAACAAAAACTAACAAACCCACCAATCCAAAACAACAAAAATCAAACCCCCAAAACTAACAAGGAAACAAACCAAAAAAAAGCCACACACAACACTCTTCTTTCCCTTCTAAAGCCCAGTCCTAGATCCAGAAAAGCCAAACACTTACTATGTAGGTAAATGGCACAGATTAGTCAGCTTTTCCAAATAAGAAACACTTCACTGAGATGGAAATAAAATGCAATTGAAAGGCCCAAACGTATAAGGTACTGCACAATATGCTCTTTTAGACCCTGTGAGCAAATCTAGTCCTGGGATACAATATATAAATATGCCTCACACACAAGCACTATTATTTCTAATGAAAAAACAATAATAATAAAAAGCCTTTCCTCTAATAAAATTACTAGTAAAAAATATCATTAATGGCAGGCTTTCTAACAAATTCTGTTGCCCTCCTGCTGTCCTCTGCACCTGTTTACTGTCTGGAGTAGCCTGCCTCCTGCCTTGTCCAGCTGTTTTAAACGATCCTTCATTCAACAATGCTTTCTAATGACAGCAGTTCTGGGAGGCTGATTCTCCACGATGCATGCTCAGTGTGAAACTGCCCCTCTTTGTCCTCATGGCACATAAAGGAAGCCTAGCTCACCTGTTTGCTGCAACTTCTCATTTATTTGCAGCTCTTTGCAGCCCCATATCATCCCACATCGGTAGTAAACACAGTGCAGTTCATCACAGAAGCGTTCTGCCAAAACAACTTTGGATCAAATTATTTTAGTGATCCCTACCTTGTCCTTGCTACCACAATGAATGTAATTGAAGAAAGCAAAACATGGTTTCTCAGGCTTTGTTGCTCCCCGGGTACCACAAAAAATTAATTGGCCAGGCAGTGCTCACAGCCCAGGTTTTACCAAGCAAACAGCAAACCTGCTCACAGTGGGTTTAACACAGAGCACAAACAAACCAGGAGGCTGAAGGGAACACTGAGATCCACCTTGCTGGACACAGCCAGTCTCTTTGAAAGGAGCATAAGGGCAGGCTCAGGACTCAGCAGCTGGGTCTGAAAACGGGTTTGGTGAATGTTGAAGTTACCCTTGAGTGTGGTCCCTGGGGGTTTGTGCCATTTCCATGCTGGCTGTAGGCAGCAGATAGCCCTGCCCTCAGTGCACCAGGGAGCCCATCCACCTTCTGTGCAGCACTGCTTTGACTGGGCCACAGCCAGCCTGGCACTGGGCTCCCTGCCACCTGACAATGGGACACACAAAGTGCTCCAGCAAATGGCCTTCTTAGCATAAACAATGCTTCCAGCCTTCTCTGATTCTGCTCTGCCCTAATCCATATTTACTGGTTCGGGGGACTAGTTCCTCTCATTTTCCTGACACCCTTTGCACAACTGCAGCTGCTTTTAGTGATATGCAATGAATTGCATGAAAATAAAGAATGAGTGTATGAAAAGGATATGAAAACTATGACAAAATAAGACCCACATTACAGGTGTCTCGTCCTCATTCCTGAGTACCAGACACAGACTGCACTTGTTTTCCACACCTTGATGATATGGCACCATCCCAAACTCATTTGAGGTGACAGGAATCCTTCTATTGACTTCAGCACATTTCAGAGCAGAGGTAAGGCAGGAGAAGCTGCCCGTTACCAAACATTTCCACTATTGAACAAGGAACCCTTCAAATACCACTTTTAGCCAGCTTTTAGCAGAACTCAAGGATAAACCAGCTGTGCTGTACAGCCCTTTCTTCCTCTGACCAACACTTTCATTTCTAAGGCCCTAAGCTTCATTATATTTGTTGCAGACTGCTCAAGATTTGATCTTAGATGTTTAGGCTGAGAAGAGCCAGGAAATATATCAACAGCATACTCCTATACTAAAAGGTGAGATTGGCCTCCTTGCTCCACTGTTTTAGAGCTTTCCTGCTAAATTTTCTACTAAATTTCCCTCTTAAAAAGGCTGCTGCTGACATTCAAGGAAAACAAGCAATTATGCCCTCTTATAATACTCAAAAAATGTAAAGCTAATCAAACATTATCATAGTATTTTCCTGAAAGATCAGCTGACTTTGTGCATGTGCAATTTGAGTGCTCTAGAAATCTTCAGGAAAGATTCAGCTGCAGAACAGCATAAATTACTCTGTATTCCAGCAGACTTAGCAGGTATTGTTTTGGGATTTAAAAGCAAACACCCTGGTATATTTTTTGATCAGAAGCCATTCAATTTTATGGTGATGGTCAGCTAAAAGTACAGAGAGCTGATTAATGACCTGTGGACCAAAAGTCACCTGGAAGTCCATTTTTCAAGGCATCCTTAAGACAGACATACTTTTCCTAGGTCACCATACCCATATACCAATGAGGAATTTTCACACCACAGTGACCAAAGTGTCTTCCTTTTTACCCTCTTTACCAACAATCCAAAGACCTTTCTTCATCGTTCAGCAAAGTCTGAATGTACAGGTGTGTAAGACAAAGGTTACAGCCCGGTAGGCACTGACAAAAAAAATCAGAGGCCATCAAGAGTTGTTTAAGTGTGAGTATCCTCCACCATACAGACATTTGTATGCCTGTTGTATTTTCTTTTCTATAACTTCTACATTTTTTCTCTGGGGAAAGGGGTTTCTCCTTTATTTGAAAAACAGAACCAAGCCACAGATCCATAGCCAGATTCCTATTTTAAATGTTCCAGTGCTCAGAAATGTCTGGATCTGAAACTTTGGTTTGACTCATCACAAAGTCATAGTTACTTGACCATGGCTTATTGAAACTCATGGGATTTTACAGTCCCTCAGTTTTCAGAATTGGTTCATAGTTAAAATTATGTGGGGTTACTAATTTATTTAAATTAAATATTCACTTATTTACTAGTTTAGCTTTTTACTTTATTTAAATTAAATAATATTATTTAGATTAAATGGTTAATTTAAATGTGGGTTTCATTTGTCTCTGATTTTGAAGAGGTGTTACCAACATGACAGGATAGAGTCCTGTTCTGCTTTGTTTCTTTTAAAAGCTGGGAACTTCTTTTATCACAAATAATCATCCACAAAAAATCCCAACATGACAAATCATACATTGATGATGTTGAATTCCCCCATTGATGATGTTGAATTTCAGTTCTTGCCTATTGTGGTGTTTTCTTTCTGTAATACTAATGTGCATCTATTACTTTTAGCAGTTAATAGGTGTAATTTCAATATCATTTAAATGTGCATATCAAAATATTACTTGTGGAAAGGGTTTTTTGCCTCCCAGAAATGTGACTATAAAAAAATAACATTGTCTTGATTGTATCCCTTTTATAAACACAGCAGGATTGGGAAAGCATTCCAGGATATATATCTGTCACTGTAGCTGGTATCACCCTATAACTCTGCTAGTTAAAATCGCTCTCTAATCAGAATGGGTAATGGATTTCTTCTGCTGGCACTGGAAGGTGATTGTGCAAGTGACAGATGTCAAAAACATCATTCTTTCTGAACCCTCTCTTGACAGCTGAGATTAAATAGAATAGCTTAATTGCACTTCAGACTCATTTAGACTACTTGGAAGCAGGTAGGATTTTAAGACTACAAGAATGTAGAAGAGGTGTTCATTTTGAGCTTTGGTAACTAGAGAGAGAAAAATGCAGCTTCATTTTTTACCTTCTAAGGAGATTTGAAAAGCTCAATAATTTAACCAGGAGAATCTACACATGGGGTTAAAAAAACATGGCTTGAATAAAGGTCAGACAGACACATGACCTAACATTACGGTCCCTCGAGCTTCTGTGCTGCCCAAAAACTCTAAGCAGTGTTCAAGGGCTTACCCTGGATGGGGGCAAGAACAACAGAGTGGCTCTGCCCATCACCTGCATCATGGACAGCAGCCCAGGCTGCTGCCTTTCTCCTGCTTGTGCACAGGCAGCTAAGAGATTTGAGAGGAAGAAAATTAAGGTCTATAAAGTTAGTTCTATAAAGGCAGCCAGAGCACACAAAGGATCAGTTTACTGCCTTTTTTTCTCAGCTGCAGTCCTGAGTGGTGTCTGGGAAATTCCTATTGGCATCCCAGTCACACAAAAAGACACTTCAGGTACATATAGCACAAGTTCGATGTTCCTTTTTTACAGATAACATTTACCTGCAGGGCTTGGCTATCCTATGAACGAGCAGTTAAGAATAACCTCAAGGACTCTCTCATCAGCAAAGGGAAAAAGCCCCATAAACTTGTAGCTTACTTGGTCTCTACATTCCCTGTCAGTGGAAACAAGCTGCTGCACTCATACAAAAGGTAAATAGGTATTTCACCATCATGTCACTGTTAGCTAACACTGAGTTTTAAAATTCAACAACATGATCTTCCTGAAAGGAAAAAAAGAGGAAAGACAAGAAGAATCCACATTCTCTGAACCAGTAAGTCTTGAATTTCTACAGAAGAATGGGAGAAAAGGAATTGAATTAGGTCTTTCACCCAGAATCTACAACATTCAGGCTTAGAGGTAGCAAGAAAAGAAAACATTTCTGGAGATGGATTGGAGTGAGGGGAGGAGAAAATATGAGAAGTCAGCACAAGAAAACAAATACCTTGTACTCAGCCTACAAGCTTATATCCGGTTTGCAGCCAAATGACTTTATTTTATTTTTCAATTACAGGATAAGCTCATTTATGAACAGTCTGAGTCTTGCTTTCCACAGTTTTTCGCATAATAGAAAACTAACTAGAGAAAAGTGGCAGATGCAGTTTTTATCAATAAAGCTCTGCTTAGAGGAGTTGAAAATCTTTTCCTTTCATGCTTTCAAGTTCTTATTGTATACAATTGTTTTCCTCAGGGGATTATACCTGATCCCATGAAGCTTTCCCTGCCAAGACAGTCCAGCCTCTTTGTGGAATAAGAGCAGACATTGATCGGCAGGGACCACAAGGGAGGCTGTGGCAGCTCTGGGCCCCTCTCTCCCAGCAGGGTTTTGCTGCTCAGCCTGTAAGGGTCACCTGAGCATGGCTTAAAGGATCTGGAAAGAAGAGGATATCTGAAGGCCAAATATTTTAAAAATGCCCTTTGCCATTTCTTTATGAACCTCTCTCATCAAATAAAGTAGATTCAACATCATTTGTTTCTAAATGTGCTGGAAATGAAAATAACTGCAGTTATTGAAGCTGTGGGAGGTACAATGGATATTTCAGCTGTAACGGGATGAGAATGCCCATTCAAAACTTCCCTTCAAGCTCTTTACAGCAGACAAATCCTCAAAAGAAAACATACTTTGTTAACTTTCATTTGAATACATCCTGCTCCAGCCAGACAGCCTACTTAAAATGACACAGGGGTAGTAAATTGTTCTACTGATTGGTTAGCAGGAGTTTAACAGCTTGAACTTATCAGGAAAGTGATACGAACAAAAGTGTCGGGCACGTCATCGTTCAGGCAATACCTCCTTCCACTCTTCATGAACCTCTGAGGTGAAGCCTTTAATTACCCTTTGCAGTAAAAGATGTGTCATGAAAACACTGGGAGATGACAAAGGCCACCCAGAAGGGATCTTGCTCAACAAGCCTTGCATACAGTTATCCCACAAGAAACCCTCTTAACGTGAGTTATTTCAATAGCTGAGGTGGTGCATGGGTCCGTGTTTTTCCAAGATAGTGTTTCCTTCAAAAAGTCCCTTATGAGGAAGAAACAACAGGAGATCTTGTCCTCAAGATACTTCCAATATCTAGCAACTGAAAGATGATGAGAAGCACAGATTTCCTGTTCTTTTCTTCTGAGAAATGGCACGCCAAGGATTAAAATGCCCATGGAAATATGGAGGGCTAGCTTTTCACAGGCACTCACAACACACAGCACTGAATGGAGAAATTCTCAGTTCCTGTTTTCTGGCCAATCCATTTAGGCTGCTGACTTTTGGCTCTGAATCCCTCCAGACCTCAATGGCTTGTTCCCAATAACATGCACATGCACTAAGCCCAGCATTGTCAGACAGCTAAAAGCTGATCAGAAGCATTTGTAGGTTTGGATATTCGTTTGATGCTGCAGTCAGCCTTAGAATAATTGCCTCTGAAGAAATAGGAGTAAATAACACACATCCAGTCTGTCCAAAAGCATTTTATCAGTGCCAAAATCTCCACAATGTACAAGACTGTACAACAGGCAAGGACAATCCCTCAAAGGCAACTGTGATTGTTGCATAAAAGAGTAACAAAGCTCAATTAACCAATTAAATTGTCTGCCAAGAGACTAAGGAATTCACTGTACAAACATATACAAAATTAGGCTAAATGAAAAGTGAAGAGGTCTGGTGAGACAAGGTGGTCTCACAAGAAAGCAAATACTACAGGTATTCATTGGCAAGGCAGCCCCAGCTCTGAAGGGTCAAGGGAGACCACAGGTCAAGAAAGGGCTGGAGGGACAGACATTTAGGCCATCTCAGTGATGGTGGTCATTTAACACTCTGAAATAAAGCACAATATGGAAATCCAGCAGTCAGGTATGAGCTCTCAGTTGTGTTGGGTTTGAAATCAGAAATAACACATACCTTAGACTCTCTTAGGATAGGATGTGACCATAGGAGATTCTATGCATGACACTGCAATCTTGAGCCTAGGGCAGAGAATCCAATATGATGAAATTTAACAATACATGTAAGCTTCCTGATTTAACCTCATCTCCTTTGTTTCCCTGGTTTGCTTCCCAAAACGCAGCTATAGCCCCTAATGAAACCAGATGGATTTATGAAAGGGAAATAATTCCTGATCAACCTGGCAGCATTCTATTAGGACATGGCTAGAGCAGAGAAGGAAGGGAGAGCTGTGGGTATTGCTTGCCTTGACTTATGCAAAGCTTTTGACGCAGGCTCCCACAATATCCACACAGACAGCACATGAAATATGGACCAGAGAAAGGGACAGAGAGATGGGCTGGAAATGAGCTGCTCTGCTGGCTCAGAGCTGTGACCAGCGACACAAAGTCCATCTGGAGGCTGATCACTGGGGCTGTTTGCACGGCTGAGGGCAGAGCTGGGGCCCACCCACGGTGATTCACATCTTCATCAATGACCTGTGTGCAGGGACACAGGGCACCTTCTCCTGTGTGCAGGTGATGTGTGAACGCTGGTTGTGCTGCCATAGAGAAGCAGAGGACAGACTGGAGAAATGGGCCAACAGGAGCCTCATGAAGCTCAGCAGTGGAGAGTAAAAAGTCCTGCCCCTGGGGAGCAATAATCTCCTGCACCAGGATAATCTGGGAACAAACTGGCTGAAAAACAGGTTTTTCAAAGAAGCCCTGGGGCTCCTACTGGACACCAAGGTGACCACAAGCAGTGCACCTCTACAGCAAAGAAAGCAACAGCCTCCTTGGCTGGAGCAGGATAAGCAGTGCCAGCACATCTCTGGGGCTCTGTGCTCAATGAGAAGATTGTGGTGGTTCAACCTGGAGAAGACAAAGGTTGGGGGGAATGTAGTGGGGGGGTTGGGGCCAGGAGGGCAAATAAAAATAAATACCTAATGGGAAGGATTAAGAAGATAGAGCCAGGTTCTTCTTAGTAATATCCAGTATGGATATTGTGGTGGCAGAACAGAAGGCAATGGGCCCAAATTCAACAGGAGAAAATTCCATTAAAATATAAGAGAACACCTTTTCAGGTGGGGGCCAAACTCTACAATAGGCTGCTCAGAGACACTGTGGAGCCTCCATTCGTGGAGATAACCAAATTCCTGATCACATATGGGCAACCTGCTGCAGCTTATCCTGCTTTGAGCAGAAGAGTTGAACTAGAGTCTCTGGACATCTCTTCCAACCTCAATTATTCAGTGAAAACATGCCAATCACAATTAGAATCTATCAAAAATAGAGGGATCCATAAAGAGTCAAGTTTCTGTGTACATTTACCTAGAATGCATTTACTGCAGGTTTCACCTTTACCTTCAGGCACTCTGCAACTTTTCACCAAAGTAAATGTAACTCAGATACATGTACCAAAAAAGAAGCAAATCCCATGGCTGACAAGTGTAACATTACATAACATGGATGTCCAGGAGGTGCTGGTGTTAAACACAAAAAGTTTTCTACACAGCTTTTCACTCCAGTGCACTTGCACTGTCTTCAGCCTCACCACATGTATGTAATGGATTTTTGTGTACATTCACATGCAGATCTCTGTGTACTTTAAAGAGACTATTCTCCTCTGTGGTTTACATAATTTGCTTGCTATTTTTGGCAAAATCTAGGAGGTATTTAATACTTCACTTCTACCAATATTCTCCCAGCTCACCTCTCCTTGTATAATAACTCTTCTTTGTTTCTGATTTTTCTCTTTCACCTTTTACTCTTCCAAATGTGTGATTCCCAGTCAGCTGACATCTCATGATAACCATAACACATTTGAAAACAATCCAACAGTCTCAGTCCTGTCAGTTCAGTGCCAAAGACAGCCACTCTGTGTACAATTTGGCAGAGGCTAATCTAGCTGTTCCCATTTGTTTTCTTCTTTTTTGGCAGGGAGGGAGACACAGGGGATGTGAAACAGGTAACTCTGAATCAAAACTTCAGAAAAAAGAAGCCAGAGCCTCTCAAACTAAATTACTGAGGTTCAGGGATGCATAATTGCCCATTGCTGCTGCTCTAATTCTAGACTTAGTCAGCAGTGCAGCAAATCAAACCATGGTAGCTCAAACACACAAAGAGATCCAGAGAGACTCCAAAACCTTCATTAAGCCCCCCAAAGCAGTTGTAGGTCTGCAGGTCTGTCTGGCTGTAGGCCTGCACACACTGCCTCTCTTGGAGGGAAACTCACCCCTAAGCTCCAAACTAATCTTCAGAAATAAATTGACAGGAAGAATATGAGGCTAAAGAAAAGTCTGCAGGAGGCTGACCATTCCAGTACATGCAGTGTTTGTAATAAATCCTCCACTAGTTTGTACTCTTCATTGCAGATGTCCATAAGCTATTTGCTTGTTTTCCCAAGGTATTCAAGATATCCAAACATCTTCTATTTTTTTTCTGTAAATGCTGATATGAATCGTATGGACAAAGTAAACAGAGTACTCTGCTAGTTTCCCTTTTTACAAATGAGCCATAAAATTGTCCATTAATCAGTCTTGCTTCCCCAGGGGTTGGGCTGCATTGTTGAGGTTTCCTTTTCCATTTCTGACCCCTGTTTAGTTGAGGAGATTACAAAAGAGAGAAAAAAAAATAGGTCTCTGAAAACTGCCCTGCTCTCTGCAGCCCTTGGGCCGTGCTGTTCAGTGGTGGAGAGTTCTAAATTTAAACACTCCCTATTTTTCAGCCTCCACCTTTGAGTAAAATAATAGCCCTATCATGGTTCCTTCACCTCCTATCCAGAGAACACAGTGTTCCTATCTATTTAAATTATTCCAACAGGTTCCTTAGAACAATAAAAAGGCCCTTAAAGGTCTCCTGGGGTAAGTATCTACAACCAGAGAACTAATGAAAAACTGAGAGAATTTACTGGGAATCTGGCATTTCAGAGCTTTGCCTCCTGTTAATTCCCGAGAAAGGTGTCAGCTCTGGCAGTGCCTGAATTTATCTGGGGGGCATGTCCTTTCCAAACAGGGCAGGAAGGAGTGCACATCTGTTGGCCCTGTCACTCCTCCTCGTGTGCCAGCTCCACGCACAGGGGCAGCCAGCAGCTCCACTTCCCTGGGATCTCTGAAGATCCAGCTCATGGCCAATGACAGCCAGGTCTGCACCTGGCTTTGAACGTGCACAGTGGGAATGGGGTGAAGGAGTCAATCTCAGGTGCCATAGGTTCTACACCTGACTTTGCTGTGGTTTTTAAAATGAACAGAAAGGTCATGAGGTTTACACATGAGCATTGGAACTGGTGTGAAACAGCAGAGAATGAACAAAGTTCCCCAAACTGCACATGACCACGTTACCTGTAGATCTGGCCTCTTAACTGTCAAAGATTTGGCACCTAAAAGCTAAAGCCTTTGTCTTCTAGGCATTAGATTGCTTAATACAAATTTACCAATTCATCCTGACAAAAATTAAAGATTGGGTTCTTATATTGCCTCTTCTGCCTTGCCTGTCTTTCACTCTCTGTCACACATTTGGGGGGAGATGACATAAGCTCCTTGCGGGGGTATATTTTTAGCTGAGCAGCCTATTTAGTATGCAAACCAAATACATAATCAAAGTGATTTCGGTTTTTTTTTTTTTTTTTAAAGGGAAAGTCATCTCAAGGTTGACTTAAAAGCCAAACAGCTTTATCTCACCAAAGTCTCAGTTAAGTGCTGCAGTGTGCAGCCCGATGTGTAAGACGAGTGCTTTTTCCAGTGAGGCTGTGTTGATCTATGATCTAATCTAGGCTCTTTAAATAAGCTTTTAAGTATGTAACTAAGAACCTCCTTATCTGTTATTAATATCTCGTTCTGTTATCACTGCAAGCAATTTAAATATACTGGTCATATCTGATGAATTCCTCTACATATTTCCTTGCCTCTCAAAAACATACAAGGCTTGGTAAGGAATTTTTTTTTTCCCTCTACATTCCTTATAAGCTCAGTAGCACTCTGACAACACTAGCCTCATGCACATAAAACCCTGAAATGTCTGGACATGCATGCAATGTGACTCACTCACACCTAGTGAACAAGTTCTCTCATTCCAAGGCTACAGAAGTGTGAGTTTCTTGAATCACTGGGTTTATTAGTACAAACATGTTGAACTTTACTAACATACCTTTTGACATTATTGGCGTACCTTATTTTATACATCTTAAAAGACCTTGGCAGGTTTTCCCCAGTTAATTTAATCAAGATAGCATTCAGGGGAAAAAACAGAATACCACTAAATCATAAAGGGAATTTCTTCTAATCTCTCTCATTTAGTGGTGGCTGACCCAAGAAGGTGCCTGCCACATAACCTGGCTTTATCTCAGGGGGGTTTATTTATTCTTGTCTAAAGCCAGCTCTTACTACAGTTCAGTCTGAGCTGTGGGAAATGTCTGGAGTTTTCACATACTATTAGGGAAGCCCTGTGTTCTGAATGAAACCTAAAGCAACACTCATTATGGATATTTGCATTGGCTTCTCTGTCACCCAGGAAAACTGTTCTTACAAAAGAGCAAATAAAAGAAAAGCTGCTGGAAACAATTAAGTGCCTTGGGAACAGTACCTGCCAAGTCAGCTCTTAACTTGTGCATCCAGTTGCCACAGAATTTGATCAGCTCTGCAGCACATTGCATCTGACTTACCCTGTTGCATCCCAGAACTGCTGAGCCTTTTGTTGTGGACAAAAAAACCAGATCTCTCAAAGGTCGTATCTTCCCTTTTAAAATCTTCTAGCCCAAGGAAAGGTGTTTCTTTTCTTAAACTTGCAGTCTGCTGCAATGACAGATATTTAGATTTGTGATGAGATAAATGATTATGCAAAAGTTAAAATCAGGATCACAGTTCTGTTCTTGCTTAAATAAAACTACCTGATGAAGTATTTTATTCTGACCTTCAACTGTCTTATTCACAATTGACTTAGACTTACACTTCTTCAGCAGCTATTGAGTGGCTGTGAATTTTCTGTGCCAGCTAGGAAGGCTTAAGCAAGTTTTTACTTTGTTAACAAGGAAGTGCCTTTAGACAATTTCACTCACAGCCCCCATTCCTCCCTCCAGCAAACTATTGCAAAACTGGCTGAGTAATATGATCTTGATGCCTTATTTATGCCAAGTCAGTGAGCAAAGGCAGCTCTAAAGGCAGTTAAACTAAACAAGCAGGTGTAGAACATGCAGAATGAACCCAAGAATCTCATCCTACCATGTTTTTATACGGAGATATAAATCCAGTAAGGAATAGTCTAGAGGCTGTAATTCAGCAATATCTGGTTTTCCATTGTTTAGAGATTCAAGAAGAGCCATTTCATGTTGTTCACACTGACATACTTATGCATGCACACATCCTTATGCGTGCATGCACACACACAGAACAGAAAATAAGAAAACATGGTTTCAAAAAAACCCAAGTATGACATCAATAAAGCAGAAGGTGCAGAGCTTGGAAATTCTAAACCCCATGCTAACACACTTTGTACTCATCCCTTTGTGAAAACAGACCTGTGAATAGTGTATCACATTTTTAAGGCACTTTTTTTTCTCTTATTTTATAACCCTGGGTCAAAATCGTGTCATAAAGGTTCCTATCACAATTTCATGTACCACCAAATTGTGATATGTCAAACTGCAGACAAGAACACATTGAAACCATAAATTCCTTCAGTACTAAGTCTGATTTTCAGAAAGATATTTCAGGTAATTCCATCCTAATACATAAACTCTAACCAGTAGAAAATATAGTGTACGCTATAATATGGGCTTCTGAAGCAAGCCTTAGCAAAAGACCCAAGGATGCAGTTCATTCTTCCTGATAGTCACAGGAAGGAGGGAATTCTGTACCAACATGCCTTGCCTCCTTTCTCTAAACCCATTTCATAATTGTAAAAGATCTCCTTCATTGCCCTCTTGCTTCCTGTAATGATTTAATTTTTTCTCTTTTTTTTTTCTCTCTCCCTTTTTTCTTTTAAATTCCTTGCTTTGTTAACAACCTTTACAATGCAGAGGGTCTTGCTGGAAAAAATACGCCTGGAGCCTTCATATCATTTGCATGCCATTTTAAATACATTTACATCACATTTTAATCAGGGAAAATGTAAACACATGGTTATAACTTTTTATTTATAGAGTTCTTATAAGGCACTCAGCAAAACATACAGACAAAATATGACCTCAGGGCTGAAAAGGAAAAAGTATCAGTGAGACAGCTGTCAGCATGTCTTGAAAATCCATCTGATAATTGTCCTGCTTTACATATAGCTATTATTGTTAGAGGTTATTTAGGAATTTTTAATGTTTTGATTGAATCAGTTTTATGATAGAAAATGTCTGTCTACAAGTGCCCACAAAGTAGCTGACGCACAGAGCACACATGACTCTCGGTTCTGGATGTCATCTGGCAAATGTCTGCTGGGACAGAGATGCTCTGAGGCACAGGCAGATTCTTGACAGATCTCATATGATCCTCACCATCAGATTTCAAAGTTCTGCTGAAAATAACACCCAAGATAACCTGACATCTATTGCATCCCCTCAAATTGCTGTGATATTGTTCAGCCAGCTACAGCTCACATTCCCTGCAAAGAAGCTGCTGGTGAGGGAGAAGGGTCACAGCAATGAAGTTGGCCAGGAAGAATGTGTTCTTCTCTGCCTCACACCAGTGAGCTTGTCACCCACAGGTCTGCCCACCCAGCCCCTTCAGCAGCAGCAGCCAGGAGATTCCCTCCCCATCTCCCACCCTGAAAATACAACTATTCCAGGGGCTGACTCTCCTTTGCCTTCCAGCTTAAGGATTGCTGTGATCTGCTGAGAGGGAACTTTATGGGAGCTCTGCAGGTAACAGAAAGCTCTGGAAAGGTGGGAATGGAGAACAAATTCCAGAAACCAAGGAGGTCATAGAATATAATCTCTAGAGATACAGCAATAACACTAGAGAAATTTCGTAAGGTCAAGCCCCCAAAAAATCAAGCAATGCCAGAATTAAGGCTATCAGAAGTATCTTCACCCCTGTAACCGTGTACATCCTGATGATTGTCAGCACTATACAGAAAGCCTCCAGGAAAGCCTGTGACAGAAATTAGACCTGATTGGACACCAGATTTTAGGTACACCAAAACTGTTTGTTTCATCCAAAAATTTAAAGCTGAAAATTTCTGCAGAATTAAAATCCTGAAATAACTTTCTCCGAGATATTTTTCAAAATGCGACATTCCCCAAATGAAATACCTTGATCTGATTTCCTCCTGGGCCTCTGGAAGCAAGAGCAGACTGAAGATTCTTCTCAGCTAAAAAACTACTCATGAATAAAGCTGAAGAATAGGTTTCATGCTCAATAGGTTTGTCCATCTGGAACAATGAATGAACTGTCTCTTCTGCTCAGAAGGACAGAAGCAGACACAAAATAGCATAATTATTACTTTTATGCTAGGTACAAAGGAGATACAATGTGCAAGCTCCACAAATATCTGCCTCAATCTTTCAAGCAATGCTATGAGATTTAACAGGTATGTGTAAAATGTTTAGTCACTCCTATCTGAAAAGTAATTTTGAAGTATTATTGTTGTAGAAAATAAGGAAGGCCACAGTCTTAATAAAGGTGTGGAAACTGTGGGAAATACATAGGAAAAAGAGTGAAAAGCACTGCAATACTTCAAAAAGCACTGCTTCTAAGGCCATCACTTATGTTCCATGGTTGATCCACCTTTTTGATTTTGTCTGCCCCTCCTTCAGAGCACTTTTGCATGGGAGGACAGAGAACTTGGTAGGGAAGGAGCTGCAAGTTAGAGCCAGAGCAGAGCTTTTAGAGAATAGTGACTTAAAATTGGTTCTTCTGTGCATTTCAGGTTTGGACTTTTTTTGTTGTTGTTGTTTTGGTTTCTGGTTATGGATTTGGAGCTGTTGAGGTTTTTGAAAGGATGAAGAAAAAAACAAAAACCAAAAGCAACTGCTTGCCACACCTGGAAAAGGAGAGCTCTTAGAAATAAAATGTTATGAATGATAGCTCATAACTCATCCCCCCCTGTGTCAGTACCACATTATCCACCTTCTCTGACATTCTTTCCCCCCTCAAGGACCAATCCAGCAATAAATATGTTCAGAGTTCAGCTATACTTGATGATCACTGGAATGTCACTCTGCTCAAATATCTTATTTGCAGCTCTTAGGATGTTGTTCTTTTCCCAGCTGCATTATTCATGCCCAGGTAAGCTATGTGAGTGACCTCCACAGGGATATGTGGAGAGTTCCTTGGACTGCTGAGGGGAAGCCTTCATTCAGGTGTCATGTGACAGCAGCTGATGGTAGCAATGATGAAAAGAGCCATGAACAAGAAAATACATCAATATATTCTTGAATTAACCCTTATTTTCTACAAGTTACAAACCACTTTTAGGTTATAAAAACTTAGAAGATACCAGGCCTTTCATTTTTTTAAATCATGTTGTTACCTGGGAATTTTTGCAGAAAATTGTACCTCTGACTCAGTGAAAGGGTTTGAAAAAAAAGGACATATCTGGCATTCCATGTTTTCCAAGTGGAGTAAAAATTTATAAGAGATGTGACACTGTTCACCTACAAGTCAGAATTTCAAACCCAGCTGCAGCTCAAAATTATGACTGAGCTTTGAAAACTCATGTGAAATAACCAGATAGGCTCCATCCTGTGCAAAGTGGATAGTCATATCAAGCATCTGAACACTACTACTGCATAATACTTCCATATGATTAACTGTTAAAAAATTCATGGGCTGAGCTTACAGCATAACATTGGCAGCACACAATTTCAGCAAAATATTCCCTGTTTTGGGTGTTTTTCTCTAAAATTCCAGTTGTGACTGTACTTGAAGGTCAGATTTCAAAACAATTTCTTACCTCTGCTTTTAAGTGAAACTTGATAGCTGAACCCTATAAAAAAAAATCAGAAACCACCAAATAAGATGCTATAAAAACATATTGTTTTAAAACCTCTCTTGAAGGCAAAGACAATCTCATGATTATTATTAATAATGCTACATCAGTGTAGATCAAAGTAAAGGACAAAACTGCATTTTAAGTTGTGAAAGGTCACACTAATCTTGGTACCTGTACTTGCCAGGTTTATTTATATTTAATGCCACCCTGACTGCAATTTATAAAGGGCATCTATCATCTTTTTCTCATATAAAAATATGAACACAATTTTAAGATTTATATAGATGAGAAAGAAAATAGAAACTTAAAACTTTGTCATTCATTTTTAAATATAAACCTATTCTTATATGCTTATATTTAAAAATTAATTCTGCAAGATGTAGTAAAAAATAAGTTGCATTTTAACCTGCATTTCACTACAATTTTTTTTCTATGATTAGTCCAAATCCGAGAAATAACAGAGTGCACTGTATTACCCCTGTTCAATAAATTATGTGTCATCTGGGTTTTTGAGCAAATAAGGCTTATAATAAAAAAGTGGAATATCATGAACTGGGCAAGGGAAGGATTCCCAACACCAACAGATTATTCAGTAATGGTAGAGGCAAGCAGATAAAAGAAACCTGTCTGCCATCAATAATACCGTGATGACACAGGGAAGGTCACTTTTACCAGAATTTTCATTTCTTCCTCCTGGGAACATGAAACACATAAGTACACGATCATGTACCTAGAGGAGCAGCAATGCTGCCTGTGATCAATCATCTTTTCTGTCTCTTGAGTGGAAAGAGAAATTTTCAGGAGTCAAATGAAATTGAAAAGAAATTAATTCACATAGAGATCAAGAATTGCGACCACTGGCACTATAGGTGTGAGGGATTGTTCAAAAGTCATTGAACAATTGCCTGTGCCAAAACATGGTCATTATTCTGAATGCCTCATCAAGCAAAATTTTCAATAAAAGCCACGTAAAAGACAAACACTCTTTCTCTTGTCTTTTACTGGTTCCTTTGTGAGCTGGCTTTCTGTATTTCTGAAATTAGTCATTCAGTGATTTTTCCTGAAATTTTCTTGCTCCAAGGGTTGGGCTTTTTCACAAGCATTCTGTTACAGGTATATGTAACACCTTTCAAACTGGCTCTGAGGAAAGAACTACCCAGAGAAACGGTACCAAATTTACTTTCTTTTCTTTTCTTTCTGTAACACAGTCCAGTTATTTTCAAGATCTTCAAACCTCAATGATGGGCTTTGTCACAATTTAGAATACAGCTCAAGTCAAGCATTGTGAAGTAGGAAGAACAAGAAGTGAAATATGTCAACCAAAAAGGCTAAAATGTTTTTATATGTCTTGCTATCTATATTTGGTTGAAGTATGCCATTTTGTTTAATATTTCAACATGATTGTACTGCTTTGTTTTCCTTCCCTTGACTGAAGAATTTTAAACTACAAGCAATACAGAATGTTAAACACTAGAAGTTTACATTGTCAAACACCATGAAAAATATATATATACATGCACACATATAAAACTTCTATTTCAATTTCACTTTAAGAAAAAGCCAAGCACTTTTAAAGCCTGTTACAATTATTTTGCCTTCTTGTTTTCTTCCTGAGTTATGTTGAGAAAGATAAAATGTATCCCAAATAATATTTTAAAGCCATTTCTTAATGTTCTATCACACATCACATATTTCAGTTCCCAGACCTTTCAGCAGTTACACAGCTGTTATTTATGGCACTTGCTACTGGTTTTATACATTGATTATCAGAAAGGGAATAGGAGCTGGGCTTTTTTCTGGATTCTCTTCAAGAATGAAAGCAGGAAAAACCCAAATATAAACAAAGAGTGAAAATGTTGCTTTGACTTTGGTTAGTTGGAGTTTTTTCCTTTCAGGTTCTCTTCTACAGACTCCCACTGTAAACACAACCCTAAGGAGCATTTCTTAAGGTTAAACTGACAAGTGGCCTCAGTCTTCTTGTTTATTACTATTTTAATTCTTCCATTATATCTGCCACCAAAATATCCTTTCTGTAGTTATATACTGATGTCAGGTCTTATACAGCTACACAAAAGTAGCTGAAGTAGTATTCAATTATCTCTTTCTTAACAGCTCTCCACTATCAAGCACCTAAGATAAGTACAGCTCCAAAGACAACACATTACAATGTTAACTGAACTTTAATAGTAAATAAAAGATGGCAAGTGTTCTCTCTCCCCACCTGTCTAACAAAAATAAACACTAAAAGAGAAGCACGATCATTTCATTTTAACAAAACGTGAACAGTGACACTCCATTTCAACATCAGCAGGCAATCATTAGCACATAGGCCAAGGTATCACAGGAGAAAGAAAAACAGATAAATCATTTAAAAGAAATGGCCTGTTACTTGAAACACAAACTCATATTTGACAATAAATGGCACCACAAGAAAGATCAAATTGCCATTCCCACAGGCATAGGTTATAGAAGTAAAATGGAAGAGAGATGCTTCTCGTGATAATTAAGAACTGAAACAATCATATTGTAAATATTCATTATAGAAAGATAGCTTCACTCCTTGGAAAACATTTCCAGGTTGCAAATGTGTAATTGACTTTTTTCCTTCCTTGTTATGAAGGATGAAAGACCCCAGCATCTGTTATGCTTCACAATCGGTCTGTTCACAACACTGAAAAGTTGGGCACTTAAAGGTGAAAATATGCAAGAGGCTTTTCTCTCATTACTCATTTCTGCAGGTCTGTAAAACCAAAAGGATTAAAACTTTACATCCATTGATTACAAGCCTAGGGAAAAGACTGGATTGGTGCAGTTAATACCCAGCTTCTTTTTAAGTGGAAAGCCACAATGACTTACTCTGCCTACAGAAATAAGAGAATCTGGCTGGAAGAAGATCTCCAAAACGTGAGGGGCAAATCTTAACACAATGAACTTTTGGGGGGATTTTTATTCCCATGGTGAGAAAACAGCAGAGGTGTTAATTGTGAACTACAGTTCAATATAAAGGCCCCACAGAGCACTTTGTACTCAGTTTTGTTCCTCATGAAAGGCCTGTTTTTTTCGCCTAAAAATTCAATCTCCAACCCCTCTATTCCACTCAGAATTCATAGTTATGCCTAATCTGCTGCTTTTCTGGCTCACTTACAGGCCCCGTTGGCAGGTAGTGAATGCAAAATAATTTTAATGGTGGAGCCCCTGGGAAGGGGAGCAGGAGTTTTGAGCACTTGCCATTTCACAATGACGCGCGGCCAGCTGTTAGATGAAACAGGCCTCCAGCAGAGGAGCCCACTGCAGTGGGAACCTTGGCGTGGACGTTTTCAGCTCAGCAGTCTGCTAAAGAAGGGGACTGGATCAGCCAAACAACAAAAGGGCAGGACTGGTCTGGACAGGGAAACACGGTGAGGACATATGGTACTTGTTAAACCCGCCGCACAACGAGAGCTCCATCCCCAACCTGAGGGCCACAAACAACGTGAGGGCCCACAGGGCCTGAGGGCCCAACGGGAAGGCAAAGCCAATAAAATGGCTCAGAATGGCAGCAAGCAAAGGAAAGAATCTGCTGGACAAGGACAATTCAATATGTTGGACAGTTTGTACAAATAAATTAATTTGGATCAAGTCCAGAGCATATTTAGGGCAACACAATCAGACACTAATTCTCATCTTTTCTACTACTTACCATCCCCCGAACAATAGCTCTAAGTGATGACAACTGGTGCTAAATTTAAAGAAAATGGACTTAATTCATTTCCCACTGAAATCAATAGAAATGTCTCCTTGTCTTCAGGGGAAGCCAGATTAATCCATTTATGAGCAAGAGTACCTGCTCATAGCAATCCTATTATAGAACAATTAGAATAATTATAACAAACTGAAGAATAAGCACAGTGGCTAAGAAATAATAAAAACCCCTGGTTTAAAACATGCATCATTCTCCCTTTGATACAAAAATAGCCATAAAGCCCTATTTTACATTCATTTCTTCCAACTCATTCAACTGATCACTGGTTCCCTAGGTACCTGCTTACCTTGTGTTCCTATACTTGGGTCTCCTCCATGGAATTGTTCCCTTAATTCTTTCAAGTAACACAAACATTTTTTTTCATTCCAGTGCCCCTCAACACATCCACAGGAGCATTAAAACCAAAAACTATGTATGAAGAATCTTGTCTTCATCGGTGTGTATCAATTTGTAAAGGAAGGAACTGGCTTATAGAGCAGAACTCTCCTGAACTCCTTTGCAGAGGGTTCAATTGCACTTTGACAAGGAAGAGGACAAACATTTCTCAGGAGGGAATCGGCTCAGAGAGGGAGGTACCAGCAGCTACTTGTGTGTCTTCATCCTTGGAGGTTTTCAAGGCCCCAGTGGTTGAAGCCCTGGGTAACCATGGCTGATGTGACAGCTGACCCTGCTTGAAACACATTGGCCAACAGATCCCCTGAGGTCCCTTCCCACTTGATTTATCATGGGTTGTTACAAACTTCACCTTCTTAATCCCTATCTCCTAGCTGAGAGGGGGAAAAAAAAAGAAAAAAGAAAATAAGTCAGCCAAACAGAGTTACTTCAGTTAAAAAAAGTAAAAATACCTGTCTCTAGTAGACATGAGAAATCCTGTAGTCCACATCCCTTCCCCAAGGAAGAACCATGATATCTATAGCATTCCTGACAGATCTATAGTTTACATTCCTCAAGACTTCCTCTGCAGAGTTATGGAGTCTCGAGAACCGCTGCTAATAATCCATTCTGATATGTCACTATCCTCCTCAGGAAGGTTTATTTCAACTCTGTCTAAATATCTGTTGCTAAGTATAACTCCATAATTTCTTGTCCCAGCTACCAGACGTGGATGGAAGATTGAACCCTCTGTCTTTGCAGCATCTTGTTCTGCATTTTTCAATTAATCTCAATCTTTTATTCCATCTGAACAACCCCTTGTCTTAACCCAACTCAGTTATAAATCCAGGCTGGTGGTTTCCTTCAGAACTGGTACTGTCCCAGATTGCTACACCAAATACTATTGCAGCTGATTAGATCTGCCTAAATGTTGGACTTCCACTCCTCCTGGACAATATCCAGAATTTTCTAAGTCACATCTTCAGCTTTCCAAATAATTCTGATTTCTAATTTAAATCTAAAAAAATTCAAGTCCTTCATAAGTCTATCAATCTCTCTATTCACCACCTGAAACTTTAATGAAAATATTGATCAGAACTTCAGAGTTGTCTAACAAGGAGGAAGCTGTTATTTCCTGAACGTCTCTCCTTCCTCCCTCCATAGGGCATCTACAGAGAACAGGCAACACACTAGAGAAGGATTCAGCCAGTTCAGCAGACAGATATGTAATTTCATAGTGATAAAAGCCAAAATTCTGCCTTATTCTGAATGGAGGCAGAAACCTTGATAACATTCAGTTGTGTTTGAGTGCCCTCAATTTTGTGGTTGCCAAAAAGCAACATCCCCTTTCTAACTGTGTAACGTCGTTTTTGAGACAATGCCAGAGTCAAAGCCACACCCACTAGTCTTAATGGGAAGGTTTAAACATATATACATATACATGGGAATTGTTATGTGTATCAAAAATGAAAATATTGCTAACGTAGTCCCAAATGGGAACTCGGCCCTTTGGAATAGAGATTGAATATAGAACTGAAAATCACCCACAGCTCAAGTCATAGGTAGATGCAGTTGACCCCGACCCTGGTCAGCAGCATACAGTGAAAAAGTATCTCTAATTAATAAAAAAAAAACCAAAAGCAATTTTAAAAATCAGAGAGTGCTTCTCTAGTATTCCAGTTTTAGGTTAGGTTTAGTGCAGTTTAATATGGTTTTATCAATCAGCAGTTCAACTAGCCTGACACTGGAGGAAAAGAAGATCACACAGGTGGAGACCTCTAGAAACCTTTACATAAAGATTCAATTACATTGCCTGTAAATATCTATCAAGGACAGCAAAACATCTTTGCTATTTTCCATCTTATTTAGCACTAAGGACACAGTATTCTTTCCCCTCATCAGAAGCTGAGTTTGTTCTCCTCACCCCAGTCAGGACTGACTTTGTCAGATAGTCCATAATATATATATACACACACCAGTACTGCCAGGTGCATTGTTCTCCTCTGCAGCAAGGAGTCTCTTCATGTTCCCTGAGTGTTTCATGTGCTAAAAGGCATCTGCAAAATCTCAGTGAAGGAGCAAACAGAGGTTTAGAGAAAAAATATTCTTAAGATACAATTGTAAAAGTGCTCAATGTTAGACAAATATTCTTTTAAGAATAATTTTAAAACAGAAAGGAGGAAGATTGCTGAGGCTCTCAGACCAGGGAAGCATTTTCCACTTAAGGAAGAATCACAGGCTTGTCCTGGTACCTAGTAGTAGCAACACAGGCAAAATTTCTCAAGGTATCTTGTCGCTTTTCACAATGTTTTCACAGCAGTTCTGGGGTGAAATAATGACAATCTCACTTCCCTGTTGCCAGTGCTTACCCTTTTTTCCAGAGCATTATAATGATTTAGCAGCAATCCAACAAGCCAAAACTGAAAATGATTTAGCTGAAAAACAAAGTAGAGGTGTTTGCCGGATTCTTTGAAGCCAAATCAATGCTTCAGTCAGGTTTACCACTTTCTCATGCAAGAGCCTGTGCTACAATAGCAGGCACGAACACAAGGGTTAAGAGTGTATGGGCTGTATTATTAGCCAAACTCTAACTGCAGTGTCAGAATCCCAGAAGACACATTAGCATGTTTGGAACAGTAGGTTGGTGGGAGGCAGGATTCTGTCGCTGAATTTAAACATGGTCTCACTCACACTAGCTGCACACCAACATGCTGCTCTCAATTTTCATCCCTGTAAGGGAAAAAAAAAATCAAGACCAATGAGTTAATGAAATGTCGGGTGAAGAATCAGCTAAACATGTCAAAATGCCACAAAAAATGTTGCTCCCAGAAGAGAAAGAATCAAAAGTTCACCAGAAATGGCATATGGCTGGCAATCATTATTAATAATCAAAGAAAGGGAGAAAAAATCTTCTCCCACCCCACAACTCAGTCAGATCCTTTCCTGGCTACCACTCTAAAATGATAAATCACATATACTACAAAAGATTCCAAAATACATATGCCAGTCCATCTAATTCAGGTTTATTTACAATCTTCTCAGCATTGCAGACAACTGAAGAACCTCCCTTACAGCTGAACCTCAATATTATTGAATCGTTAATAGTAACAGCAGCTGACTCTTAACCATAAAGATCAAATCCAAACCTTACCTCTTCTTAAATGTCATTCTGCTATCATCCCTCTTTTCATTATTTTCTTTTTCCACACCATGATTTTCATTATCAATTCTCTTCAGTGAGCATAGTTCTGCAATTAATTTTAGGGTGTTTTAGTTAATTTTCTTCGCCCAGCCCAGAATAACATACAGTGTGTCTTCCTTGGAAAAACCAGGTTAACAGGGTCAACAGACACCAGTATGACCCAAGTGTGGAACCCAAATACCTAACAGGCTGATGCATGACAAAAAAAATGCAACCTTCTCTCTATAACCTTATTACGAGATAGAACAGATATAGAACAAAACAAGATGAATTTTAATATGCAAAAGACATTCTCTCTGCTGGATTACAGTCCCCGTATTTAGAAATAAAAATAGATTTCAAGTGGATAATGAAACTCTGAAGTTTTATCTTTTTATAAAAGGTCAGCTCACTATTGATGTAAATCAGTTGAATTGTATTTCATACCATAACATTTATCTGCATCAGTCGAGGATCTGTAAACAGAGGGAGAATAGTCTTTAGTCTAGGAATGAGGAGCTCAAAGTTTAGTTCCCAGCTGTGCCAACACTTTTCTGCAAGAACTTCAAATGCAAATCCCAAAACATCTATTTTTTTTCCATAAAAATGAAACAAAACTTTTCTGAATAGCGTATTTAAATTGTAAGCCACATGAGGCAAGACAAACACTGTTGTTATCAAAATGGTACAAACATAGTACTCATCCCTTTTTGTCTCCAACTACTTATCTGATCTCTGTGAGCTAGTCAAATAAACTCTGTAACTCACCCTGGGATTCCGCCTGCACCAGAAGAGATTCCAAGTAAAACCGTCAAAAAAAGTTTCTCCAAGTTATTTCCAAAACTGTGAACCTCTGCACCACAAAAGACTTCAGAACCAGCTTGGAAAAGGTGGCTTTTGTATTTTCCCCAGTGCTTACTTGTCAGGTGGAACCTCAACCAGGTTCTAACACAACCGATACGTACCTCTTGAACTGCTGTTCAACAAATTCAGCCCCCCACCTTTTGATGCCTGTCAAATCTGCTTTTTTACTGTCCAAAGCCATTTCACCTAACATCTAAGCTTCTTCTGAGATCCTTCACAACTTACTCCCATGTTTTCTCGTCACTTACTTCTTTGACTAGCTGTTTCCTTTGCCGCTCCAAGATTTCAACTGACACAAGATGTAGCCCTCAGGCATGATTTACAGCTTAAATTCTCTCCAAATACCTTAGCCAAAATAATACTGCTACTCTGAACCTTGTGATTTTATTGCTACTATCTCCCTTGAGTGCTAGTCATTTTTAACTTCTGTTCAGCACTGTCTCGACAAAAACAAAATGGAGAGCGCAAATACTCCTCTGAGCACTGAAGAAACTACTATGACAAATGCAAACACAACATAGCCTACAAAAAGAAGGCCAGTGAATTCATTTCAGGTTGCTGATAGGCCCAAGAAAGCTGTTTTATTCAGTCTGAGATGAAAAAGACATTTAAAGATACGTAGTTTTTCTCAAAAAAAGCAGCATTAAAAAGGCACTTATATATAATAGCTTGTGCTCCTGATCTGGGGTTACAGAGATTAAGAAAATTATACCCACCTTCAAAGCTCAGGCACCCAGGGGAATTCAATAAACCAGTGAAAGATCTGACAGATCTTTCAAACAGGGTCATGTGGATGAATGCACTTACAATCAGATGGCATAACTGTGATAGCAGAGAAAGGAATCTCAAGTCTCCTGAAAGCTACTAAGCTAAAATCATACCTTCCTCCAGATAAAGATCCAGGATAATTTGAACACCAGGTCCATATGTCCTATGTTTTTTCTTAGGACAGGGCCAGGAAGAAATGCTAACATCAAACTTCCAAGATTAACTCATCTTCTACTTTTTCTTTCTCCCTTAGCCTCAGAGAACAAAGCCCCTGTACTGAACCATTTACAACACTGCATCAGAATTAGAAAAGAGCAGATTGCCAGACAGTCTTGGTAAAAAAACCAATGTGAATGCCATCTACATGGAGCAGATTGTTAAAAATCAATCGGCCTGAACTTGTTCACACAGAAAAAAACTACATAACAAGAAAAGCTAGGCAAGCAAATTGCAGCAAAAGATGCTTAAAATATTTGCACAAAGAAAGGGGTAAAAATCTCTTAAATTATCTGCTGTGAATTGCTCTGCTCCCAAGTTTCAGCACTGTGGTGTGTTCTACCATTAAAGCAGGAAAAATAAATAAATTCCCAGAGTAATTCTTACATACCTCAGTAACTTTGTACTAATATGCAAGGTCTGGAAATCAAGCTGAGCTCTCACGACAGGACTGGTATAAATAAAGGAAATATTTCATTACTATAATGATTGGCTATACTGTTGGGACAAATCAACAGTGAAACTTCATGAGTTTACTTCCAGTTGTGCAACAACTTATATAATGCACCACGTATCTATAGCACAATAGCACAAACCTGCCCTTCTCTCATTCCTTTTAACAGGGTTGAATTCAAATTGATTTCCCAAATGTCTTGGCTTATGTCACCCACAAAGCATCATCCACAACTCCGTTTTTGAGAAATTGCTCAAGATTCCAAGGAGGTGAAGCAGTATCAGTGCAGCTGCACATGAGGTGTAACACCTGGCTCATCCTTACAGATGTACTCAGAAACAACAGTGACTCACACATTTGCAGAATAATCTGGCCCAATCAGGTGACATAAATCAAAAATGTTATTGCTGTTTTCTTTCAGCAGTAACAACCAACCCAGCTCACTGAACCCCAGCATATGCTCCTAAGGAGAAGGCACCCAAGGGAAGCCGGAAAGGAAAGTACACATGAGTAAAGTTTAGGAACAAAACTGTGTAAGCAGTTCCTTTAACAAAGTAAAAACTGCATTCAGTTAACAAAATTCATGTCATTTTTTGAACCCACTTGCAGCCCTGCAGGCATGAGCCCCTCGCCCACCCTGCAGCATGGGGCATACTGGGTTCCACAGCCCTCCTTCCCTCCTGCTGGTGGGAACTGGAGGGAGACACCTCACCTTCTCCAGGGCAAAAATTTTTATTTCAGCACTTAGGAACCAAACCCATCTTTTCTTCAACTTTTATCTAAAACTGCTTTGTAAATCCTAGCAAAAGTCAGAAATCATTTCAGAATGATTGAAATTGTATTTCTTTGGGAATTATTTTCTGGGAAGAAATTAAATTAAAAATTAAAAGTTCCCCTCTAAACAAAACAGCCCTGTATTCTCTTTCTGGCTATGCCACAAGCTTTTTTGTCTGCTTAGTTATTCAAATTCTCTTTGCCTGACTTGTCTTATTGTTCAGACGTTGATCATGATGCTGCTGGTCTCCTAGGGTGCTACAAAGCTGCATCACTAATATCAGCAGCCTTTGAGACTTCTTTATGGAACATATCATGGAGATGAAAAAATTAAGATTTTACACTGAGCAGCAATAATATCTTTTACTACTTTGACAATGAGACAGAGAGAAGAATCAAATATACAGAGACATTTAATTCCAGATAAACTGAGAAAACAACTGCTTTAAAGAGTGTAACTCTATAAGGAGTATTGCTGGATTTCATAAACATTCAAATTTTCCTTATGTCCAAAGCTATCATTCCATCAAGCTTTTAACCTCTGCTGTAGAAATTCAAATATTTATTTTATGATAACTTAACATTTGGTGACAACAAGCTACAATCTCATTTTGAATTGTTTAAAATGAGAATTTAACTTAGATTTAACCAGAAATATACATGAGAAGTGATTGCTGTGTTTGTTGACAGAGGCCCCACCTAGCAGCTCTACGATCATAGCACACAAAAATCTGCAGCAGAGGAACCATGATGCTGTGCAGAGCTCTCTGCATTGCCTCTAAGAAGTCATTCAGGCTATGAATATTTATGCTTTTTTTTTTCAGATTAATCACCAACAGATGACGTTTTTCCCCCAAAGGGTGACCCACCCGTTCTGCTGGGTGGATGGTGCCCTTGGCTGACCACATTTCTCATGGAAGGCCATGGACAAGGGCCTGATGTCAATCTCCAGAGGCACTGCACTGCCTCCATAAATGTCAGGCGGGGAAGGCAGCAGGGATGGAGCAGGGCTTGCACACATTGCATGGTTGAGCTGATGCAGGTGCTCATAACTTATTGCAGATGGAGATATAAATTGCTGACATCTCTCCCAGGACCACAGCACTAAGTATGTGTGCACAATACCATATGTAAGAGTTTGAAGGCACAATGACTTCCTCAGGAGAAGCATCGTTTAGGGAACTGAATGGTGGAATTTTTTCTTTCATCTGGAGAGAAAGGGCCCAAAGGAAAGGAGTGATGAGATGCTTGTTTATAATTTTTAAATGAGTTTCTAGAAAAGAACGCTGAAACAGTTTTGTCCTGGAAAGGACAGACTTTGTGGTCTTTATTTTTATCACTTAGCAAGCCAATGGCATGAATAAGGAAAGGGATCTTCACCATGCACCAAGCCAATACAGGTGTTGCAGAAGGAAACGTGTCTCTTGCCCCTAGTTTAAACGAGAAAGACATTCAGTGAGTTCTGCAGGGGCCTAGGTTAAAATTTCATCTATTTAAATAGCAACTGTGTCCTTCCAGTTTGGAACGTAACAGACTTCATAAGCTTCATACAGCTAAACTCAGGAAGATAAACCACCCATGGCTTCAATCTATGATTTCATGGCAGAAATTGCAGGAGATTGTGAACATGAGAGCATTGTGTGACTCTGGGAATCTCTACAGACCCCCTTAACCCTCCAAATGCTAAATAGTGAAGAAAGTGTTAAGCTAAGCTGGAAACAGATTTTACCAGTTGTTTGTGATTTAGGAATGTGGCCATCCTACAAGAAATGTTACCAAATTGTCCCTCCAGCACCCCGCTGTACCCTCTTACTGTACCCTGCCTCCCAAACTGTGCTGAGTTCTCCAGACACCATCCCAAAAGCAGGAAGATTAAATCTGCTTTTCTAGGCTAGGGAGCTCTGTAACATCACAGGGGTAATTCTTGGATTCGATGCAAGAGTGATGCAAGAGCAATGGAAGTCGTTGTACAGTTAACAAATATATTGGCATTTAATCCACCAAACATCGTAAACACTAGTGCAAATATTTTAATAAGCTACTGTGTAGTCATTAAATATTGAAATCTGTTCTTAATTAAGTGCTTCGTTTGACATAATAATCCTCATTCTCAATGCAAGATTTAGCCTCGTTCCAACACAGGGGCAGCAGCGTGACATGATGTGTTGGACCATCTGTGTTTACAATCACTGACTTTTCTAATGTATATATGAAAATGGGGTCAAGCCTGGAACAGGTTGCTTTATTTAGTTGGAAGATAGTTCAGGCTGTTACTAGACACCAAATCCATGACTTTTCAGAAGCCTGACCAATTACAGAAATGAACTGTTCTGTTGAAATAACACTTCTGAAAGTTTTTCACATTTCTTGGAAAATGATGCGGTGCTGCAGAAGTACTTAAATTTATCCCATTTTTTTGCTGCTACAAGTACCTGTGGCAATGTGTATGCTGAAAATTATAGGAAAATACAACAGCCAAGGTTTTCAGGATTTTATAAATTCTAAACCATGTCCCCCATGAACTTTCCCCCTCCTCTTTGTTCAATAGAGCTGTACCTTCAAGCAGAATTTAGACAATGTACAGTTTCACTTGAAAATTACATTTCCAGGCCCACTGAACTTTTCAATATCCTCTTACTGTTATTATTTCTAAACACAAGAATAATTACTGACAGATTAATGGAAGATGACATTCAGCTTCAGATGATATTCCGTGCAGTCATTACCAAAAACAGTTTTACCATCCCAAGTTTTACTTACTTTGCATTAGTAAGGATGTCACTCCTGCAGGAAGGCCAAGCCCATGGATGGGGGAGAGATTTGGCATGGGAAGAGGAGGAGGACAAAGCCATCAGAGCACTGTGCAGAAGTGTTCATGCCAATACCTACAACAAAACAAAGCCACTGCTTATGAGAACTGCAGCCACAACCACCGGCAGGCTGTGGGAATTCATATGGAAGGCAGGAGCTCTCTCAGTTTCCCGTGGGCTCAAAGTACACTGGAAAAGTTTTACAGTCTGAGGGATCACTTCCTGCAAACATACACACATTACCTGCCTTTACCTAAGGGCAATAAACCTCTGACAAGAACAGCAAATGAAATTGGGAGAATAGTTTTCAGTGCTTCCAAGACACATACCCCCACACTGCCCAGGAGCTGCATTTCATGCTGGGCTGAGACACCAAGCACTGGCCTCCTGAAAACCAACGTATGCAATTCTGAGCTGGGTTACTATCCACTCACAATGTTTGGTGGTTTTTTCCTAAAATCCTCAGTGCTTGTAGCCATGTGATAATTTGGCATTCTTTTGGAGAAACAGTCATGCCTCTAGCTTTCAAAGTTTCAAAATACAAAAAAAAAAACAAAAACCCCAAAACTAACAAACTGTACTAGCTTGTATAGCCAGATGGCAAATAAAATTAAAACAAAGCAGCTGAAATGCATTTATCATCTCTAAATATATTCGGCTTAGATTTTTATCACCGTGGCATGCAAAGAACTAACTTCTGTAGAAGTATGAAAGGTTGGGAAATCCAGGAGAGCGAAGACTCATCCACAGTGACTCCTAAAATTTTAATTAGCAAAAGCTGCATTAAATCAAGGTAAGAATACTTAGAAAAATAATGTCAAAATGTAAAAGATTGCAGACATGATTCTTAGTCACCATTTTTCTTTTCTTCTTCCTATGCCTTTGATCTGGAGAGAGGCAATAAAAGTAATATGAGCTATGAAAGGAAAATCATATAAAAGAGAGGCATCAGAGGCCCATTAAACACAATCAGTTACAGGGAATGAAGGACAATACATGAGCAAACAAAGAAAAATTTCCATTTTAAATTTTTAATCATGACATTTTAAAATAATTTTAGGCTAGTTTCTTCTGAACAATTGTGTTTTCCTAAAATATTATTGCCATTTATAGACCTTGTTATACATTCTAGCTCAATATGCTTTAACACTGCACAAAGACTTTTTCTAAGTAATTTCTAGCCCATCAACATCTTGTTCCAAACTAGTAATTGTAAAAAGCCTTTTTGCATTGCTTTGCATTGAACTTCTGACAGTGAAAGATAAAGAAGGAAGTACTTGACAAAAGATCCTCAAACTATTGTTTTAGAGTGACCAGGCAGGGATGAATTTGCTTAACTGACAGCACAAGTAATCAAAGTAATGATTTATAGGAAAGATGCTCTACAGATGGCAACCAACTTTCCCACTGGAGGAAAGCAAATATTTTCCAGTAAAGAACCAGGAGAAAATATTTTTATCCAACAACCTCAATCTACGCTCACTAATAAGACACCTTAAAATATTTAGAGTAATCAAATCAATCATTTTTATGTATTAAATATTCCTACCTTTAAGTCATATAATCTGTAAATGTAAAGACATCTTCCTAGTACCAATATGTGATCAAGAGACTGATATATTGGTCCAAAATCTGATTTGATATCACAACTATTTCCTTTCTATAAAGCTCAGTAGTATCACTTGTATTGCTGAATATGGTTTCTGAAATTCCAGTACCTCTCTTGTAATAAGCAGTCTGAAACAGCAACCTTTATCCACATGGGAATGTGAGAAATCATGCTTGGTTACAAGAGAATTTTGAAACTTACCTGAGAGAAATTAGTAGAGGACAAAAACAGGTATGGAGATTCTGATATAGAACTCACCCTGCAGAGCATAAATAAATAAAAAAATATTTTTAAAAAAGGGAAAAAATCAAAACAAGTAAGCAAACAAAAAAGACTCACTGAGAGTCACCTTTCTCATCTACAAATGTTTTATCCATTAAAAAAAGTGATTTAAAAATAAATAAATACAGGCGTGCACATTGGTAATAAACTGATCACCATAAGCACTTAATCTATAGGACAGAATGTAAATATGCCTCCTGTTTAATTGCAGAGCTTCTCCTCCTTAAAGAAAAAATGACACATTGAACCACCACAAAAATATTAATTTTCTTAAAGAGCAAAAACACTAAGTTCTTACTCTTTCATTTGCTCATTTTCATATGCTACGTTTAATTACAATGGAACTTGAACTACTTATTAGTTTCTGTTGGCTATGACCAGTCTGGGAATTCCCAAGAACTGCCTGAATAAAAATATTCAGTTCAATGTTGGTGTTCAGCAGAGTGCAAAGTGCAAGCACATGCAGCTTCTGTTGCTCTGTGCACTGTCACAACCACTGCAGGAGGATCAGTGGGAGCACGTCATCCATACATGAGCAAACAGAAACTGAAGTGCCAACTGCTGAAGGGAAATCAGGAGTTAAAAGCCACTTGTTGTTATTCCCTGCACTCTAAGGACAACACAATTATATCATAGACACAGTTAATTTCAGGTACAGGACGGCCATCAAATCACATTCACACCAAGTACTAAATTATACGAGGAGACGCCTCAGCACTTTCAATAGCATCATTAGTTGGATAAATGCTGCATAATACAAGCATTACTATTCAAATTTCCCTATAATTTCTAAAATGAAAAGTGATCACTTCAGGTACTTACTTGAAGCAAAAGTTATTATGGTTGGCTGTTAGTATTACTAAAACCATCACTGAATATATACATATCACTTAATTTAAAAAAAATGCCTATGTACAACACCAATCTGTTTTTATTTGTTCTAAATGGTCTTTAAATTTCTCATTCAAAAGACAGTTTCCAGACTCTTGGTGCTTCCTTTGTGATAAATATTTTGAAAAGTGGGGATCCATATCTAGAGTCTGGACTTTTATTCAGTGAACCTAATGAGTAATGAGACTGTTGTCAAAAAGGTTAATGGCAGAAGAATCTGCTTTTTATAATGCATTGTGACACAAGCATTCTTGAGGAAGGATTGTGTTCCTAGGGACTGAAACTTCAGCTGCAGCAGCATGCTGCTCATGTCTGAGCCCTGAGATTGCTTTCCTATTCCTCCCCTGAGAGTTCCATGGATTTGGTTCAAGCACCATTGAATGTGATGCTGTATTAATTGCCCTGGAGGGTAGCAAGGCCTTTGAACTGTGGCTGTGAGCGATATTTTGCTACAAGACATGTGTCAGCACTTGCCTGGTTAACTCTATGGCTGGGTTGTACAGCATGCTGGGACCAAGTATCTGGAAAACTACTTTGCATCCTAATCTTACATCTGTTTTCTATCATGCTGTGAGATTGACTGGCCATTCTATCAGAGAAGCATCATTCTGGAATAGACAGTCTAAGTAAAAATATTGCACTGTCAAAGAATATTAAGGATATGCCATCATCTCTCGTAGTTCACAAAACCAGCTGGCAGAAGGAAACTAAATATTATAGTGCTTGATGTGCTGTCCTTTCCCATGTGAGAGGAACAGTCTGGGCCCAGCTTGGTAGAGGAGAAACTAAAGTTCAAACAGTTCCACGGTCCCACTTGTCTCTGTTTGGGGGTATAAATTTTCTGCCACACAATCGCCCCTCACATAATCCATTACCATCAGGATGAGAACATCACCGAGAGGCCACAGCAGAGCTAAAGCAAGGCAGTCATGGACATGCCCAAAGACAGGAATTGTGGGAATATGAGGAATTTCAGCAAGGCAGAACCATTTTCATGGCTAGAGGCATGTATAGAGGATGGAGGGACTTAGACTAACTTGTGGGTTTAGTCAGGATTAAGGTGTCAATTTCCGCCTTCACTGCCTAAATCATTTTTCCTATTTTCTCTGCATTTTCCCTTCCTTTCCTTCCTGCTCTCTCTGCTTTTCCTTATTTCTACAATCCCCCAGTCCCCCTGTTTCTCTTCATTTCCTTTCTGGTTTAGTCTATCAGGAATTCTCTGAACAAAACAGGTGACTTAACTTGCCCTTTGCATCAAGCAAAAACTCTCTCTTTCCACAAAAGAACATGAGCAACACCTTTTTTCAATAATAATCTCTGCTAATAATTATGTTTAGTAGTAATAATTAAACTCTTTAGTCTAGAAAGCTTACCTGGCATTCAAGGGAAAAAAAAATAACCATAAATTAACAAATATGTGATAGAAATGGTGTCATGTACAAATCTACATACTGACCTGTAAACCAGAAATGTATTACATAATTTCTTGCATAAAATAATAAATCTTCCCTAGTAATTTATTTGATGTTCTAAAATATCAATCAAAAAAAGACATAGTACTTATACTAAATATTAAAATATATGTCCTTTTCTTTGGGTTTTTTTTGTTATCCCCTTAACCCATCACAGCAGAATATTTAGGAGAAAGAGATGTTGCTATCTGAATGTTTAAGAAGGATGCCAACTAAAAAAAAAAAAAGAGAATTTTTTTTAAATGCAAGATGAAGTATTTCAGATTTCACAGCCTGACAGAGTGGCATAATAAAGTACAAAGTATAGCCATATTCTTTTGATCTGGGACAAAGAGCTGTCCTTCATGTTGCTGGTAATATGAGCTAATGATGGGATAATATTGCTCCAACACCTGCAGCTTCAGCCAGTGGAGAGATGTGCAACTTCTCAGGATTTTATTCACTAAGAGGATGTAATTGTGCCCCTATGAAACAGTACAAGAATTTGGGTAGATTCTTTAATGGAAAGAGACAATACCCCAGTCACATAGTGATGATTAAACAGTGAAAATAACAATCCCTTCTGAAGCAAAATGTCTTAAAGCCTACACTCACCTCCTTTGTTAGGGCCCAGTGAAATTATTGCAGCTGATGGAGAAATCCCCCATTAAAGCCAAGGTTGCAGCAGAAGAGATAATAATCTCCTTAAGAGGAGCAAGGGGTTCATTACATTACATTACACAGTGCCACTGCACTTCCTTCCTTAGCCCAGATCCCTGGCTGGTGAGGTGTTACCACATATCACCACTCATCCGGTGGCTTCCAGAGTCTGTCTGTATGTGTAAGGACATTTTTTATGTCCTAGGATGTTACCTTGTATTTTGTTTCAAAGGAAAAAGAGGCTTGCTAGAAGTCTCTAAATCTGAACTGTCAAACAAAAAAGTTTCTGCACTAAGAAGGAGTATAATTTGTAGGGATTTAGCAAGATAGCCCATCAGATTGACACTTGACATGTAAATTGAATAGCAAATCTGACAGCTCAAATATTAATGCATCCACCTCATTCTGTCTTACACAGTTACTCCTGCAATAGGCTTTTTGAAAGCACCCTTGATATCCATTTCAAATCTGGCTGATTTTTAAAGCTGACATCGTATCAACCCAGTTTATTTAGAACTAGCTGTTTAAAGACAGCTCAGTCTGTGATTATTAATTACTGATTCAAGTGACAAGTCATATTTGGTATTCATATTCCTCATTAGCTTTTAATCAGATTAAAAAAAAAATCCTCAACACACAGAACATATTTGATCATTTGAACTGAAGGCATTCCCATGCTTGTAGGGCAAGGGATTACACTGAACTGTCCCTCTCCTGTGTTTGCTTGCTCTGCAGGGTGTTTACTCCCATAACCTGAAATCCAAAGGAGCAATCAGTTAAGATTTCCAAGTCAAATACTTGCATCCATCCAAAAGAAACAGTTCTGCTGTACAGCAAACAATGGAATAGGTCCTTGCAAAGCACTGGGGCTGTTTACACCTTCATGTGCTGTAAGCTGGGGACTGCAAAAACAGATCCTGGCATCCTCCGGGGTGCTGAGAAGTTTCATTTGCTGCTGGGATCTGCAAGAGCTCCTTGCAGAACCAGCTCTGTATTTTGGAGCTCAGGGTTGCAGGACAGATAGGAGCTCTCTGGTAGGGTGGGATTTCTGGGCTGCACGTGCTCTGGATACCTCTGAGTTCTGTTTTTACTGCAGGAGCCCTCTAAAATAGTCAGGCTAACTGTTCTCTGGGAAGAATGGAAACACCACTACTCTTAAATATGCCTTGTAAATAGCAAATTGTAGGTTGAGGGAAGATACAATATAGTGTACAAAGCTGTTCTGAATGACTGGCCTTAAGGATAGTATTTGTATTTATCATCAGACTGGACAAAAAAAAGTAACTACCACTTTCTTTTCCTAGAACAGGTCTTGAGTTCTGTCTTTAAAAACAATTTGACACCTAACTCAGACTCATTCTTTCATTTTCCAAACACAACTTCATAGAATAATTATCCAGTAGTCATTTGAGAGATGTAATGATAAATAAAAATAGCTCCCACTAATCTCACTAATAATTCTAAAGTCTCTTCCAACCCAAGTCATTCCTTTGATTCTATGATTCTAATTGCATGAGACCTTCATTTTCAAGTTTACTGCTTATTGAGTTTAGTTCTCTGATTCATTTCATATCCAGGCCATACTTTATCATAAAAAAATACTGGTTTTGATTTTAGAAATAATCTCCTTTCCCAGTCCTCCATGTTATTTACCAAATTACTCTATCTGTTCCTCAAGAGCTCTTCCTATCCAAACCAAAGAAATGTAGATAGAAAGGAGAAAAATAATTTCTTGCCAATCCCATTTTGGTTTACCTTAAAAATAACTGGAAGGTACATAAAGAGACAACGCACGTGTAGAGAACAATATTTTAGATCACTACATCTTTCAGATATCATCAAATGCCAGGACACAGCAAAACAGCAGAAAGAAACTTTAGGAATGCTGAAACACAAACAGGCCCCTGAAAACCTGCTGACACGGATCAAGGGCTGGCAGATCAGTGTGATCTGGCTCAGGCCAAGGACATGTCCTCAGAAACAGTAATAGTGAGACTAAATTTACTAAATTATTTGTGACCAAAAAATAAGTCACTGGTACTATAATTATGGCCACAAGATCATTTGTTTCATGTAGAAGAACCTCACCCTATCAATTAAAAATGATATGCAACTATTAGATACCACTTTTCTCAGAGAGGGGGATATAATTTCCTCTTTTCTGCAGTAAATATTGGTAATTTTAACAAGTGCAGTAAATATACTCACAAAATAAATGTAATTTTCATCTGCAGCAGACACAAGTATCTACTCCCAGTTACAGTAAATGTTAGCTTCTGGCTTTTAGATCAACAGCTTCTGATGTTCCTAAACTAAGATTTCAATGTAGCTGGACTCCAAATATTATGTCACATCTTCTGTTTCCCTTCTCTCACACCTTGCCCCTGATTCTATCCAGTCTGCTTACTCTCCTGTTTTTTTACAGGACCTTTCTTTTGCTGCTCGAGTAAATACAAGTATTCATCTGGCAGAAGCAAACTGGCTGTGAATTTTCATTCCAGCTAACTCAGCTTAATCTCTCTGAAGGGAGGAAAGGTTTGTGTCAGAGTTTACATCTTACCACTAAGGAAAACGGGGGCAGGAATATCTCCACCTTTCCAGTTATGGGTGATTGACTCCCCTTTCCCACCGTGGTGATGGGGAAGGCACTGCCCTCCTGTGTGTCCAGACCATATGGCTGACAGAGGGCAATAACTGCTCACAGCAGAGAAGCAGCAGGCTGTGCCTAGGGGACACAAAAAGGAGCAGGTAACAGCAGGAACCCCAAATATCAGCCAAGGAAACAAAATATGGCAACCAGGTTGAAGGCCCCAGGATCTTGAAGGCCCCAGGATCGTTATTTAGAAGAATACAGTATCTAAGGTAACTATAAGCAAAGTAATTAATATGTACAATAAAAGTATTGTTAAGAATGAGGTATGCCTTAAATTATTTGGCCGGATTAGCAGATAGGAGTAGAATTCTACTAATTTTTTTTTTCTGATGATATGGTAAATTCTGATGACAGTGCAAATATTCTCAAAAAATTACTCCTTTTATCTCAAAATTCATATTTGAAAAGATACTCCGAGTGCTGCTACCTCATACCAGGCTGTCCAGCAAGGCCTAGGGAAATATTTTAGGTCTCCTGTAAAAGTCTGTCTGAAAGAGGAAAAAAAACCAACTTGAATTTCGGGATTTATGCTATTTTGTGTGTATGTACTCCCAACTTATTAAGAAGTAGCACCAGATTCTGGGCTAAAGTTTTCCACCAACCTTCAGAAAGTGTCCTAACAAAAATATTCAAAGCCTGTCCCACCCTAAACCTTGCCATCACTGAACGGCACAGAAAGTTAATCCCATGCTCATTTATCTGCATTTTGAATATAAACACAGTTGGGATAATTGGGACACTGAAGCAAATGCAACTGGTAAGATATTTGTCATGCTTTATCCTGATTTTGTGGTGCCTGTGACTCGTAAGTATCAAACAACTCTTTTTCCAGCCGATCAAGCACCACATCTTTTCCTGCTTGAGGTGGTACACAAGAGGGTTTAGGAACGTTTCACAGGCCCCTACTAGTGTTTTCATCTCAACTGTCACATGTTCTGGTAGAAAGACAAGGACTTCTTTTCACCACAATTTCTGTTTCTTAACAGTCCATTTAAAACAAGTCACTTGGAGATCTTGGGAAGAATCTGCAACTTTCTGATCATCCTAACCCAGCTCAGCACAATGCTCAAGCTGTGCCTTAGGAGTCAGCCCTGAGGGGTTCTGTGCTTCCTTTGGGTACCAGGGCACAGCAGAAAGAAGGATGGATCTCCTCTGACCCTGGGGCAATGGCCCTCGGTCCTGAGAAAGTGTGACACCCAAAGAAAACACTCACCCACTTTGAAAATGGGTGAGCTGTTATAGATGCACACAAGCTGTAGGTGCCTTTGAAATTCACGGTGGGGATTGGTAACTCAGAAACACAAGAATTTATAGAGTCTAACTCATTTGTCACTTGTTGTTATTCTCATTTTCAAAGGTTCAGTATTGCAATGCATTCACCTCAACACAGCACACCTGAAAACCAAGCACAATAAAATGAACAATATCCTTTTAAAGTTGAAAAGTATATGACTTTATCCTTCTGTTCTTTTTGCTTTCAGCCTGAAGCAAGTACGAGAAAAAGACCATTTTCCCAAGTAGTAGCAGGAATTTCAGAGGCAACTGGATTTCATAGGGTTTCTGGTCTGTATCTTGATTTCACAGGGTTTATGACTGCCATTCTAAACCTCAAGATTTATGTGTACAAACTGTTTTAAAAGCTGATCCAGTCACTGTCATTGAGGCAAGAATATTAGCTAATAGATTGGTCTGAGCTGGAGATACTGGTACATTTAATTTATAATTTGTAAAATCCTGTACCTATTCTTCATATCCCAGAGAAATTGATAAGTGAGCCCACTACAAATGCCCATTAATGTAGCATAAGAAACAAGAATTTATACCGAATTCACCTGCAGTGATGCAGGTTAAAGTATGTCTACAGTGTACGCTGGGGGCACATGCAAGCTTTGCCTCACCTATGCTGCAAGGCAAGAGCCATAAATTAGCCACTGATTAGATAGAATTAATAGAGCCTGACTGCTTTGCCTAATATATTATGTCTGATCTATTCCACAATGCAAGTACTTGGTCTGAAGCTGACATAAGCAGGGACAGAAAAAAAGTGATGTCCTGTATATTACAGATACATAACATCCTTCAAGGGCAGCTGTCTAGAAAAATGCAGAGTGTACCAGCATAGGAAACTTGATTGTAGTGCAAGAAAACAATGGTGAAAATAATATCTGGGAAGAGGGTCTCTAATTTATCAATCAACATGTATTGATATCAGACATGAAAGTTTAACTAGAGATGACAAGACACTAAAAGACACTAAAAGAGTTTATTTAAAAGAATTAAATCACAGATTATTAAAATAATGAATTAGGAGAAGTTTTGCAGTCAACTCAACAGCTCAGATGCAAAATTCTTTACAGCAATGTCTTGGGAAAAAAACCCTCAAACTTCTCTTGTGCCATGTACTCCAGAGCTAACAGATACAGAGTCGAATGTCTGGATCCAGGAAAGAGATTGCGGCAAGTACAGAATTCATTTTGTGAGGATCTAAGAGTAGAATTGGTACTTGAAATAGAAAGAGAAAATGTTTTTAAAATACCATCTTTCTGAGTTTGGAACACTGCCTATGAAAGTTATGATGTCCTTCACTTTGACTTTCTTTCTTACCAAAAGCACATTACTTATGATCAAACGTCAGATTGACATAACCAACTTGTGCTGATCTGCCAATATTACCAGCTTTTCTGATCTGATAAGATGTTCATTTCAAAAATACTTTATCAAAGAAAGATGAAGGTCTCCATGTCCTTTCACCATGCTATTTAACACTGAACATGCCCATGAATTCTTCAATATTGTTTCACTCTAAAGGCTGCTTTGCTTTCAAGATACAAAGATACCACATTTTTAAAAGAGATGTTACTTATTTGGTGATTTTTATTAATTTCAACCTGCTTTTAAAATAAGAATGAAAATACACAGCTCTCAGTAGTTCAGTTTGTTATTCCTTAAAACATTTTCACATCATTAGTTTCACATCGTATTAATATATATGATAATGCTGATGAAACAACTTGACATTTTAAATTATCAGTCTACTAGCTAATATACTAGAATGAAGTTTTGACTAGGTTCAACTCACCAGTAAAAGGGTCACTCTGCTTCCTTAGTCAAGAGGAGAATGGGTGACCCTCACTCATCTCTCCATCCAGTTTAAGCCTACAGGAGAACATAGTGTTCCCCCAGGGTAATGTGATAAAGCAGCTCATTGTTGAGAAGAGAGCCTAGAAGATTTATTTAAAAAGAAAAGAAAAGAAAAGAATAAAAAAGCATATTCTTGAAAAATGTGAAACAGAAAAACGTGGAATACAGCCTCTGGGAAATCTACGTGCCTACACAGCGTGTGGTTCTGTTGCTCATAACTCAGAAGTAAAAGCCAGAGACAACAGGAAGATAAGTAATTTTAATAAAGACAGCTTGAGAAAGCTCCCATTTCCTCAGCCTTGTTTGCAGCTGGTGCCCATCAGCAGAGCTACAGGCAATGAGTGTGCCAGCAGGAATCCAGCACTAAACCCCAGGGAGATGAGCTCCAGGTAGGACGAGCCCGAGATGTGTAACATTGTGCTGAGCTTGTTTTTAATGGCCCCACCTGTCTTTCCTACCGGCTCTGTGTTCACCAAAACCTTTCAATAGACTACATCTCTACTCAAGAAATTAAACCAGATTTGATTAAAACCAAACAGGAACTCTGGAGTTATTGCAGGGTCTTGTTTACTTCAGTGAGCAGCACTGGCCTAGCCTTCCTGCTGAATGCAAACCGTGAGCTGCTCTTGACCATCACAGGGTGAGACCTGATCACAACCTGCTTGTGTCCACTGCATTCTAAACGCAATGGGGAATCTGTAAGGGGCACATGTAGAGTACAGAGAAGCTGTAAATACACTGCTGTCTGCCAGCAATTTCCACCTCTCTGAGGTATGAGCAGCACCACGGCTCCTCTCTTAGCAGGAAGTAATCAACAGCCAGAGAGAAAAGCCATAAGCATTTTAATCAATGGCATCAGGGCTAATAATTACTGCTGGCTGCTTGCTTTAGGTTTCTAAAGACAGGTGATATCATTTGCTGGAAAAGGCTGAGGGTGCAGGTGTTCAGAAAATATGAATACATTTCTAAGATACATTCAAGTATTTATAAATTTTAAATACATATGTGCAGCCCAACAACATTATACTTCCAGGACATAAAGTGCCTAATGAAATATGACAAACACTTACAATGAAAACTCCCCCAATTAAAATACTGGGGGTTTTTATCAGCTTCTTTATTTTCTGTAAGATCATATTGATCCTAAATTAATTTTCTTTCAACCATACTAAGTAATTACAACTTCTCTTTCAAAACTGCTTTCCCATTACTATTTCAGTTGATTAAAGAAGGGTTTTAGGTGTGTATTTTGGGGAAATATTTTTGTGTTTCTGATTAATCATAACAATGAAAACAAATTCCCAAATATCAGGATTTTTAAAAAAATTACACAAATTCCTTGTTTCGCTAGCTCTAATGATCAGAATTATTTATCATTGCAAAATACAGAACAGCAGCTAAAAAATACCTAATTTTTTTATACCAGAGACAAAGGCATATTATTCCTCACTATGGAATTGTCAGTAATTTTTTTTCAAATTTCAGTGTTGCATAAAAAAATTTAAAAGTGCTAAGGCCCTGCTGGCAGAAATCTTGCTATATTCCTTTCATATGTAAGGACTTATAACCAAAAGAGTGCTGCTTCACATAAAGCAATAAAATTTCAAGGACATCTCTCTAACATTAATTTGCCATTTTATCAGAAATTAATTACTATGTAATTAGAATGACAGAAAATGCAAATGGGATTTCTTAACACCATCAACAGCTGTTTGAAATGACATTTATTTGAAAATGCTGAAAAAACAGAAATGTTCCTTCACAAACTATGTGGCATTGGATTTGTCAGCTCTCTATCAAAGCTTAGTGAAACTTCTGCTGCTTACATAGGATGCCCCGTAAAAGAGATAAAATCACCAATATGCAGCCTGACTAACACAGTTCTGTCCCCCAACTCCTGCTCAGTAAGCAAGGACATGCAAGAGAAGCAATTCTGAAAGAATGCCTGCACTCATGACCCCCTCCATGTTCAGAAATTATCAGAAATATCTGCCACAGGGAACCACAGCGCTAATGAAAACAAAAATGAATTGAACCTCGAGGATAATGATAGCTCAATGCCTAATTACCCGAGATGAATTTTTGATGACACCTCCTCCGGCCAATTCGTTTGCCAGTCACCAAAGAGTGCTTTTGGCAAGGAGGGTTAAACAGAAAGCTGGAAAAATAACAAGAGAAAATAGGACTGAAACTGCCCAATTCTTTAGCCACTTCTGTCCCTGGCAGAGGCAGGCTCTGTGGACACCAAGGGAGTTAAGCCAGGTTTAAACCAAGGTGAAAGAGAAGAGGATCACCGGGCTGGGAAACCTTCCACAGCATCCAGGGCAAAGCGCGGTCTGAGGCGAGAGCTGCAGCTTCTCCCCGTGGTGACCCACAGCATCAGAGCCAGGCAGCTGCTCCTCCTGCCCTGTTCAAGGGCTGGGGACAATGCCCTGAGAGTCCTCTGCCCCTGGGGACACCGCCCTGGGGGCTGCCTGTGCCCCAGCACAGCCTCCGGGCTCTGTCCGTCAGGGGATGCGCGTGTCCCTGTCCCACCACCCGTGACACTGGTCTCAGACTGGGCCCAGAAAAAGATGAAAGGAAATCACTTTGGCTGCTGGTCAGCAATAAAATAAAATGTAACTATAAAACAGTAGAAACTAGACATATGAAAGACCTTGCACTTCACATATATAAATCAGCATTGCTCCATTAAATTCCTCCTTAACAATCCCAAATGCCAGCACGAACATCAGTCAGAATCTAACTTGCACAGCCCTCCCAGGCATTCAGGAAACCATGTGGCAATAGCATTAGTCCACTCTCAGAAACCCCCTTGTGCTGGAGAAATAGCTGGAAAAAAGTGAAACGGCAACTGCTGGAAATGACTGATAGAACTTTCACTTTCTCAGATTTAGAAACCTGATTGGTGTAGAACAGTTCTTGTGCACTAAAGAACCATTATGCTTCTGTGGCAAGCTGGAAGAAAGGGGAAAGACGGGCAAACAGAAAAAAAAGATACTTTTTTTTCTTGATTTTTCTTCTTCCTTTTTGAATTTTACAGGCTTGCAACACACAAAGGCCAGGTTTTTGATCTAGAGCCAGATAGACAATCTTTCTAACCAGAGCCAGCATTCACCATAATGAAAAAAATATCTAGCAGAATCTTGTATCTTGTCATTTTCAATAATCCTACTATATCCTACCAGGATTATTTTTTCCTAGGCCATAAATTTGTTCTCACCCAGTAACCCACCACCCGCTGATCCCCACTTTTTCTGAAGCCTGTCACAGACAGATTAAGTTACAATTTCTTTTCCCTATTCCATGAAGCAGAAGTACTATTTCCTACCTGCACAATGCATTTCTCATTCACTCTGAGAAGCTACTGAGACATCTGGTACCTCACTGAGATGTTTCTTTTAGACTTTTCTTCAGCAGGTAAGAGCACTGCAGCAAAGGAGATAAATATAGGAGATAAAGCCGAGAACACAGGAAAACAAGCCTAGAGAACATCTGAGCATAACCTGTTCCTCTGTGCTGGAAAACATAGATCAGCTGTGTTAGAGTTAGGCTTGCTTGAGATGAATTTCTGCAATAACATCAGGTACTTATATTGACATTTCATAGTGTTTGAGATGCTATTCACATTTTGTACACGAGACATAACCGGAGAGTTCACCTTCAATACATGGAGCTGCTTCCTCATTTGGGAAGCCAAGGGGAGCCTGTGTCATCTTATGACCCTTCAAAGTTACTGATCAAGGACTGCAACACCAAAATAGCTCCAGAGAGTGCCTCTTCTATTTGGAACTGAATGAACTGACTGCAGCCACCACTTGTGCTTGAAGAATTCGGTGCTGCTCTGTACTATGTCTTTTTATCAGCCATCTTATGCCTCACAGGTTGGCCCTGTATGTTGGCCTTATTATATAAAATAATGCAATCGAAGAAGCCCTGAGGCCAACACCTTCCTCAAAGCAGAACTAACTTCAGTGTTAGACTGTAACTATATCTGTGACAGGGCTTAGTGCAGGTGGGTTAAGAGCAGCTCCAAGGATGGCAGGTGAACAGCCTGTGGAGGCTCTGCCCCAGTGTTGGACCACCCTCACTGTAAAAAACAAACTTTTCTTACCTCCATCCTTAAGAAATACCCAGGTGACAACAGGACCTAAAGGAGAGCAACAAATAATGTCAAAAGTTTTGAATCATTTCATAATATATAGGAAAGACTCTATTTGTAAATGGCAGCAGTAGAATGACTTCAGGGTTAGTTTATGTTTGCCGTGCTGTCACTGAGCACAAACACTGTAATTGTGGCAAATTCCTGCTCAAGTGTTCACTGAACAGAAATAATGTGGGGGTCACCACTCTCCCATTCTCAGCTGGGCCATCCCACACTTCTCTTCAGTGCAGTTACAACTCAAAATATTCTTGTTATAGTTTCACCATTAAGCCTTTACAGTTTTCCACATTTTAGAAATTATTTTCCCTCTTCCAGACAAGGGCATATGTTAATTTTCCTCAGGCAGCAGGCAAAAACTGGATACCATTGAAATGTTTATAATCTAACTTTACAGCAACAAGAAAAAGCAAATTAACTATTTGAAAAAGCAGTTATTTGATACAACTTGATTTGGTTGTGTTTATTTCCAAAGAATGCCTTGCATAGGGTTGATCCAAACCAGTGACAAGCACTGCATTCTGCTGTATACCCAAACGAAGGCTAAATTAACAAACTCTTTCAGTTTGTAATCAGGTTATAAAAATAAAGTGCGTCAAACAGAAACCAACCTGTTTGTTTTGTAGAGTAATGCATGTGCTGTATCCAGACCTTAATTAGACCACATAGTAAGAGACTTTTATAGATGGATTTTTATAGACACTTTTCCAGACATGCTGTGCTCTTGATATTCCTCCCCCAAGCCCCAATCCACACCTTGCTAAATAACTTTTATAGGTCTAATTAAACAGGCTGGTGATTCAGTAGTAATCCTATTAAAACAACAGTACCTGGGCACTGGCATCCTTACTACAGCATCCTTCTTTCTTTCAAGTAGGATTCCATAAAAAGAGCTGTTGGTAAGATCTCAGAGCATTTCTATCTTGCATAATCTGATGACACCTTAAAAGACCACGCCTTGTTCTGTGCTGAATTATCAGCACAGCCCCAAAGAACACCATTAACTCCTGCCAGGAGCACTGTGGCAGCAGCACCAGCGTGGCTCTGCACCAAGGTAATTATGTGCCTTTCTGCTACACTCCTCCTCCTCCTGGAACTAGGAGAGAGCAAGCATTATTCATCAGAGACACCCCTTGAGATCCTTTATGTCTATTATAATTGAAAGACAAGATAAACCTCCATCATTGAAATGTTGCCTAGAATTTAATAGGAATCTATAAAAATTACCCTCCAAAATAGAAGAATTCAATTGAGAATGTTTTATTTCATTCTATTCTACTATTATTAAATTTAAGGAACTATTCCATAGAAAGCATGCAGGCCCATAAAAGTTGATAACAGAGCTCCTGTTATTGGAATTGAGGCCACAATTCCCTAAGATGACTCAGAAATCTCAGAGACTAGTTATGATATTCTATTTAGCTCCGCAGGCATTTTCTGTGAAGAATGAAACACTGGAAAGCCCTCAGAAATTATTACAAAAAGCTGTTCATGCTCCAGAATTACCACTTTTCCAAGAACTCCCTTCAGTGGCAAATAGGCCTCTCACATAAGAGTGTCCATCCGCTGAAGGCTCCCCTGGCACTGCCCAGGTCATACCGGGACTCATGGAAGAAGAGAGGTGGTTGCTGTCAGTCAGTCCTGGTCTGCCCTTCCATCAGCATGGAAACTTGGGAATCCACACCGTAAATCTGATCCTATTCCCAAGTTGTCAGTGCACTTCCCACAAGAGGATTTTTCTGACCTCTGCAAGAAATACAAAGCTAGGTGCCAAATTTTATTCTCTGTTATATATATGGTCATTTTAATGTTTATACGTGTAATTTTCTTACTACTTTAAAGTAATAACTTCAATGCAATGAGAGACTGAAGAAGGCTTCCTTTCCTGCTTCCAGCAACATCTTTAAATATGCTGATATTTAAACATGCTTATCCTTGTAATAAGTTTTTTCCTGCATCAATTTTATCAGTATTTTTATACTGAAGTTGAAATAGTTTGAATAAAATAAAATATTCTTACCCAAAACTACTTCCGTATTTAAAAAGGGAATCTTGCAATTCAAATTTTAATTTAAAAATGCTTATTTTAAAGTGGGTGGAACAACAGGGAATTTCTTCACTACCTTTCTGGATGTAGCTGATAGATGCTGCAGTCTAGAAATTATTTGGCACCAAGAAAACAAAGTTGAATCGATAATTTTTGACACTAGTCACCCTGAAATGCCCTATTCTCTAATATTGGGCCAAGAAATAAATATGTTTAGAAATACACAAATCTCCTGCAAAATCCAATGTTAATCCAAATTTGCAGTTAGCAACTAAAATTAGAGGGTGGTCTGCAACCACCCCAAGATCATGGAACAACCTCTCCATTACAGCTCTAGGAGAAAGCTCCAGGCAACACAGGGTTAAGCACCGTGGCAGCAAAACCCTTCCTATCCTGGCAATCCGTGCCACTAAAATAACAATTCCTCTTGTTTCCACCCTGCTTATAGGGAACCAGCAGGCCTTTTGCTCGTTATTATTTACCTCTTTGATCTTCCTCCCCTTGAACCTTCCTGCACTTCCTTTTACAAGCTGCCCAGCTCTTGCTGAAGGTGTACATATCAACACCATCTGGCTGCAGGCAAGGAAACTCCACTCCCTGCTTCCCTGAAGACAAGGCTGCTGCTAGCCTTGAGCCACTGACATGATTTCCAGCTCAGCACCTCGCAAGAGCTCCACTCCAACACCATTGCTTACATTTCCTCACGGAAGTGGAGAAGGAAAAAAGCCCAAGCTCTCCACGGGATCTGTCATGGCAGGGAATGTGTGCCTCACGTTTTCTGAGCGCCGAATTCCAGGCTCAATTATGTGTTATTGCCACGAGCTCTGCCTGCCAAGCCCAGCTCTGCTTCTGATAAGCAGGCAGCAATACAATGTGAGGACAAACCACAGGTCCTCTGAGCTGCTTTTTCAGGACTGCTTTTTGCACAACACAACCATCATGGGGAAAGGCTGTGCATCTCAGGAAGGTTGTTGGAAACCTCATCCTTTGTTACTATGTTCTACCAAAATATTTAGCCAACTGAGTAATAATAACCTCTATTTATCGTCTCCACAACTGGTGAGCAATTCCTGCTTTACAGCTGTAGATTTATGACAAAGTCACATTAGAAACAGCACTCTTAAACCAGAGCCTGTGCTGTGTTCGTTGATTTCCACAAGCACATACTTATTTGTGTGTCTAAGTTTTGTAGGCAGGACTGCCCTGACAAATTAAAGTTAAGGAAATTGTAGGTATGTATCTCCTAGTTCTTGGAATTGAAATCATATTAGCACTGCATGCAACGCTAAATGAAAGCTCAGTGTGAGTCTTTTAAGTGCAGCTCTTTCTTCAGCTGGCTGTGCAGCTCCAGCTTATGTTAAGAAACTACCCTTCATTAAGCTGCTTTCACCAATTAACCAAACTATTCCATTGGTTGATGTGTCATAGTCTGTTCAAGTCAAGCCCAGCTCCATACAGTGATGCACTCATCAAACCCACACAAACAGAGGTGATCTCACAAGGACTCCTGTGGTCCCAGAGCCCAAAGGGCCCAAGGCTGAAGCCTGGAGAACACTTTGTGCCCAAGCCAGGTGTGCTTCCATTCCAGAGACTGCACAGGGGGTCTGCATTCAGCCCCAGCCTGAGGCTGCTGACAGGGCCTTGGGGTGAATGCTCTGAAGGAAATGCATTTCCATCAGAAGAAGACATTTGTTAAGAAAACAAACAAACAAAATCTTACAGAGACAACTTGCAATATACTGGCTGAATGTGCATCTTGAGGACAAGACGTTTTTTAAAGAAAAACAATAAATTGAGAGTTTTGCTCCTCTATGCCAAATTGTCCATGACACAGGAGCATGCTACACTTGGGCACTAGCTTGGTGCAATTCCAGTCAATAAATTTTGCAGAACAAAGGTCGGCACAAGACTCAAAATTAATCTCCTGCTCCACTCATTATGGAGTGCAGCAGGAGATTAAAAATTTAAATCCATAAACATTCCTCTGCCTGTACATATGTAGTAGTAAGCAAAGTAGGACAGAAAATTCCAGACCAGTTTAAAACCTAGCTACGCAAGTTGGGTTCCTGAAATCTGATCAACACTAGAAAGGCAAATAAACTTCCTCAACCTTAGAATTTTCAAATAAATTGTGTTTAAATTTGCCATTTGTATTCTCCTAAAGCTAGAAAGCTGATACAATACATGCTTTATAATCATCCTGAAAAAATATAGACCTGTGCTTAAGATGTGCGAGCCAATGCATCCAAAATTTTAAAAAAGAAAGACATAAAAAGGCTCCACATTAATAATCCTGAAGACAGATATTACTTTATTACAATGGACAGAATCAAGCACAACAGACTCCTATAAAAATGCTATAAAGTATACTTTTTATTGCAAGCCTAGGCATTGACAGTGAATTTGAATGCTAGCTGTGCACAGGCCATATCAATATTTTAATGTCTTGTTTTACACTAGATTTCTGTGATGTTTCAAGGTTCTTACTAATTCTTTAGGCATAAAAACACTGGCAGGAGCCAAATTAAATTATCAGGCAACAGGTTTAAAACAAACAAAAGGAAGTACTTTTTCACACAATGAATAATTTAATTGTTGAATTCCTTGCCACAGGATGTTGTGTGTGCCAAAATCATAGGTCAGTTAAAAAAAACACACACACACACAAAAAAAAAAAAAAAAAAAAAAACACCACCACAAAAACCCCCACATAATTTAGACAACAGATTTTCACCAAGGCCTATTATATAAATAAAGCAAATATTATCTGAAGCTCTGGAATTGTCGAAACCACAGAACACAGGAGTAAATAGGGAGAAGTGTCATTCCACTTTTTATTTAGCTTCCTCCCCAACTCCTGCCAAAAATACCCCAAAGCCTCTCTTAGAGGGTACCGCTGGTGGAAGGGGTTATTGGCCCAGCTGGATTTTGGCTAATCTCATGTGGCAAGGATCTTTTTCCTACCTACTAACTCGAGTGAGAATGAAAAAAGTTCCCCCATCATATCCTTCAGATGAGACTTTTGACAAAGTCTAGCAAAGGTTTCTAAACTGGCTTTCCTAGCTGCTTTTTCATGTGTCCATTATAATGCAAATGCATCCCAATTTGCAACTGTACAGTCTGTTCTTTTCAGATCAGACAACATTTGGATAATCATAGCTTATTAAAAATATTTGTTTATAGTTTCTGCCTCAATTGAACTACAAAGAGGCAGCACATCTACTCTGGCCGCAGAGCACAAAGGCCTGTCCCCTGCAGCTGGTCATTACTCGGATATCGAGCTGCAGGGCACACGCTGATCCAATGCCAGGGATGGGGCTGTGCTGCTGCCAGCCCTTGCATGCCAATGAGCACCAGTCTGTGATGCAGGCACCGTGCAACCATTGCCACAGGGTGGGATTCACTCCCTCCAGAGAAGGGTTGCTTTGATATCAGATAATGTATCTATAAGGAGGCTCAGGAATAACACCTACCAATGCAATATACCTGTATTCCATGTTATCCTGCAGATTGTTTCCCCCTTCCACAGCAGCTCTCCACAAGCCTACATTGGTGCCACATTTACTGTGGCAATTGGGAGTTCAGGATGTGATTTTCTCTCAGCTCATTCGAAATTTTTGCAGCAGCAGATGCTGCCATAATTCTTGTTCATAGCTTCACCTTCCCTGTTTTATCTGCAAAGATGACTGTCAAATTTATCTTCTGTTTAGATCATCAGCAACAGAAATCAGATGCTTTTTGAATAAAAGCCAGCTTTTTGAGCTACGTGAAGCTTGAACATGTTTCAAGCTTGCTTGTTTTATTTTTGTAGCAGAAAACTGCGAGTACACACGTGCTATATCAAATCATGAAGCAGCATAACTCAAATTCTCTGCATTTTGTCATGTTTTCATTTTTTTGACAGAATTTTCAAAGCAAGTAATGTTAAACTGCTGCGTGGAAGCTCTCCTTCAGCATTAATACAAAGTAAACCAAATACATTTGAATTTACTTCCATTTCTAACCTAAATTAAAGCCCCTTTAATTTTGAATGAGGTTTGGAAGAAGGAACTGATGTTTATGCAATCTACATTTAATTCCAATGGGTTAAGTTTCAGTCTAACTTTCCTAATACACTCATATCAAGAGGTCATAGTTTCATTTGAAAAATTAATGGACTTTAATTGCTACATTGGGTAATATGGTAGATTTATCCCCAGATTGTTTTTCCAGAAATAATCTATGCTACAAGATATATTTAATCTGCTACTGAAACAGAAAACTGTTGTATTAGTTTATAGCCTTTTTGTCAGAGACAAGTACTTCAAAATCAAGCAACAGCTTATCAAAACGAATCATTAATTGTTAACTAACAAAACATTGGTGGACAATGAGTGGGAAGAAGCTAATTAGAACCAGGAAGGTCTGAATGGAAGAAACTCTTCACAGAAATGTTGAATAAAAGCCAGAGGATTTTTTGAGAGAACTGCTGCTAGCTCTACTGACTTTATCAGCAGGATGTACTGTGTGATTCACAGCCATGAAGAACCTCTAGCTGAACAAATATTTGAACAAGTTATTTGTTTCTGAAACAATTCCAGGTTACATTACTGTAGGAAAATATATCTATCATATAAGGTAGAGTAAAACATCTTCACTTCTTTTCACATTTAACTGAGTTTTCTATCAATATTCTGAAACACCCTAAAATATTGGCACTTCTGGGGCTGATATGGTTACTAGGTGTTCCTGTTTGCAGATGAGAAGGAATTCTACTTGGAAGAGAAGATCAAATCCTTACAGACTGATGATACACTACAGAAAATCCACTAAAGATAAAATAAAAAGAGATGACATAAATAAATATGCAATAATTAATGTGTTTAAAAGCTAACACAAGAAAATTTTCAGTTAGGAAGAGCATGCTGTGAGGAACAATGAACCACAATAGTTCAACCAAGCTCAAACAAGACTGTTTCAGATGGTTTATCCCCAGTCTGCTGCTTTTTCAGATCTTTAGCAGATGAGATTGCAAACCAACCAAGTTGGCTGTAATTCAGTTCTGATTCACTTGCCCAAGCCAAGCCTGCCTTCCAGGGAAAATTTTGCCTGCATTTAAAACACTGATTCATGATTCACTCAAACATTTCACTGATTCAGCAATTCTTCTTGTGTGAAGAGCTTAAAGTGATACAACTGCTGACTGATACAATTGGCATTTAGGTAGTTTTTGGTCAAACCAAGAAAGCCAGATGAATACAGCTTTAACTACATGTTTCTCTCCCCAGAGAATAAATGGATTCTTCATTCACTCTTCTCAGCACAGTTAAGAAGAGAATATTACAAGTTTTAAAATCTTGCCAGTGAATGATGGTGTCTACATTCCCAGAGGAAAATCATCATCTAGTCCACATGTTGCAACCTATATGGCATTTTTAAGCCAGATGGACTTCCTGTGATTTAAAACAGTAGAAGTCTCTCAAGAAGAGGCTATAACTCATTCAAAGACACACCCAGGGTACGGTTTGAACTTTTCTAAAACTGTAAGTAAGAGAATTAATAGGGGGTTTAAATGAAGAAAAAAACAAAAAACAAAAAAACACAAAACAAAACACCAAAACAAAACAAACAAAAACCCCAAACTTGAAGGAAGAGCAGTGTATCCAAACAAGCAGAGTAACACATCAACAAGTTAAAGAGATTCTGGTTAACAGAGTTTCGGCACATGACACAAATCCAATGGAAGTTCACAGACTGGAGACAATTTCATCAACTTGTGACCTCAAGAAGAAATTGTCCAGCCTGTCAGCTGCTATAGCACTGTATCTGTAGAAGCTAAACAACCTCAGGTTGTCTTTCCTGGACTTGTCTGTGCCAGTGGTGACACATTTGGAAGATCAGAGGTCAATCAGTTCACTTCAGGTGGCATAAAGTAAAGATAATAAAATTCATTGGAATCAAACAAATCTGAAATATGGTGAAACCTGAAAGATGTTTGGTAAAAAAAGTAGGAAAAATAAGACTATCCTATTCTTCTGGATTTCAATATTTTGTCTTTCCCAATTGTGTTATTACCTGTTTTCTGATCCAGCTGTATCCCCAGCACTAGAGTTTTGAGCAAAAGCAACAGCCAGAGGAGGATCTGTACAAATGAGTTCATGTCTCTGTATGTGTGCATACAACCAAGATCCAAAGGATAGACAAGGGGCAATTTTTAGTTGCTATTTTTAGGTTTTCTTAATAAGAATAAAATCTGAAGAGATTTCCCACCTACCTGCAATCTGCAGGGTCTGTAATTGCTTGTCAGCTCTTGCAGATGTGACATCCTTAGCAAGGTTTTGGTTTACCACCATGCCTGAATGCTGTCAGTGTCACACATTCCAGCTGATTTTTAGGGGTCCTGTGAATGTCAGCCTCTCAGGGAGGGACACAAGAGAAAGAAAAATCTCACACATACTTGTAGGACACAAAAATCCTCCAAAAATTCTTCAATATCAGGATAAAACACTTAAAAGACTTTCTGAATTTAAGTGGGCAGCTACAGCACAGCTTGCTCACATTGTTGAATGTAGAGTCTGCAACATTTTACAGTGTACACATCTTCTAGTCATGTTTTATATGTATGTTATTACTACAGCTTAAACACTGCATGTGAATTTGGCATCCATTAAAACGAACAGAGCATTAAAGAGGCTGGAACCCACTGGTCTTTGGGGAAGCATCTCTTTATGACACTCCTCTGCAAATGGCCAACTATTGCATTATGGAGCCTTTCTTGAATTCCTGCCAGTGACACTGGATCCTGTAATGGGTTTGTAATGAGGCTAAAATCAACACCTCCAAACTAAATGGGGAGAAGACAAAGGAACTGGGACATGGTGAGAGGAAATAGAGTGAGGACAATGTCATTTAGAAGGTCAGAAGACTGTGCTGTCACAGTGAATAGCAAAAAACCCTCATGCTAAACTACTGAGAGGGGCCTTGGGAAGGAGCAGACCAACAGCATCAGGAATTCAGAGGGAACACAGTCTGCTCTCCAATTCAGACCATGCTTTCCAAAAAATAGCTCTCAGAAAAGGTTAGGAGGAAAAAAATGGTTTACGTTATAGTTATGATGATGATTATGGTTCACCTATTTCACAATCACACTCTTCAAATAAGAAAAGAGAACTTCTAAGAAGAAAGAATTTTTCAGCGAATCTGAGCTCAGTGATAGCTGTCAAACATACTCTTCAAAAGCAGTTTTGTTGCTATAAGACATGTTTTCAGCTAATATTATATCAGCCTGTTAGAATTTGCACAAAACCAAACTTTTCTTTGTTAAGAATCATCTTCTCCAGCTGCTTTCTATTGCACCTGAGGTTATGATCTCCTGTTCCCATCCTTATGCTCAGGAGACTGTATAGAGGAGAGGGCAAAGTTTTCATGCAGCAAGAGAGTTTCAATCCCTCCTCACAGGAAATAGCTAATTTTTTCCAAGAACCATACACTAGTACTAGACTAAAAAGCAGGATGAAGACATTCATCACAAACATGTACAATGGTGGTCAACAAAGTCACTGGAGACAAAGCCACAGAGAAATCATAATGGAAAGAAATATTGTATACTGACAAAAAATCATTGCACAGGAATGTAGGGGTGCTGCTGCAGGGAAGAAAAAGAATTTGAGAAAGAACAGAGTTGTTAAAGTCTTGTTTCCACTCGTGCCACTGTTTTTGTGGATGGTTGTTAGCAAGTTCTTTAACCCCTCTCCACTTCTCTAGTCCCTGGTTTGTGCAGAGTGGAGACAATACTGACTGCCCTGGCATTGCACCAGGATCTGTGCAATAACTTCTTTTTACCTCCAACTTTTCTCATATCATCCTTCTCTACAAAAATTCACTTCAAACAGTTTATGTAAAAAAAAAAAAAAGCAATCTTTTCAAGTGATTACATTTATAATTTTAATAATGTAAGAGGTTTACAGTAAGACACTACGCAACCAAGAATTCATTACTTTTCCTTCCAGATTTTAATAAAAGTACAGTATGAATTATTTAAACTACATGAAATTTGTCAAGATAAATTAATTTAGTACATGTTGTGATGCAGTATATTCTGGCTTTAATTGTGTTTGCTGCTTACTGAGTAGCAATTCAGAAAGCCCAACAATATATTTTCACAGCTATTAAAAACAAGAACATGACAGTGTTGTATCATTTTTCACATTGCTTTCTCAGAGATTTTCTTTACTTATTTTTTGATAAAATTTGAAGTTAGGTTATTGCATTAAAAGAAACAACTCATGAAGCAAATTGTGAAAACAATGAAAGGTGCAGGGGATTTCTCACATACCTCTTCTAATACAACTCAGGTCAGCAGCATGCAGGAACAATCCCAGGATGGGCAGCCCTCAGAAGCTGCTGCAAGAAAATGGCAGGATTTAATTTGGTACTATTTAATTCTTATTATAAGGGAAAACCAGGGTCCCAGGGCAGTCAGTAAAAATTTTGCCTCTGACACGAGTGCAAGGCTCAGTGCATTGCCCCAACACAGCTGGTGGTGCCATGTGAGATGCCCTGGCGTCTCCACCCAGCTTCAGCTGGGAGTGATTGAGTTTCCTGTAGGTCTGCTGTGCCTGCAGCCTAATGGGGATCCTTGGATCACTGGGACACCTCAAATATCACTAAGCACTTCTTTTACTGAACTGAGCCCAGGATGTCTCCATTGGACATCCCAGCCTGATGCTGGCATTACACAGATCTTGTTGCTCATCTGCTGACAGCCCCAGCCCAACAGATCTGACAACATTCCTAACAAAAAATACACATAAGTTATATACCTTTATATACATTTAAGTATTGTTAATATACATGCACATTTAAAGGGACTCATCCTTTCACTTCAGCTATGCTGCCAAGTATACCAAAGATAACATCCCCTAATATTGTATTGGTTTTGCATGGCCTGGTTTTTGGCAGCAGAGGGGCCACAGAGCTGGCTCCTATGGAAAGCTCCTGGAAGCTTCCACCCTGTCCAGCAGAGCCAGTCCCTGCTGGCTCTGAAGGGGGACATGCTGCTGGCCAAAACTGGGCCAGTGAGAGAGGTTAGTAGTGCCTCTGTGATTACTTATGGAAGAAGAAAATCAAAGTCACAGGTTTTGCTCCTAGAGCTAGAGAGGAGGAGATGAGAACATGTGAGGGAAACAACATGGACACCAAAGTCACTGGAGAAGGAGGGGGAGAAGGGCCTGCAGGTGCTGGAGCTGAGATTCCTCTGCAGGCCTGGTGATGACCATGGTCATACAGCTGTGCCCCTGCAGCCCCTGGGGATCCACGAGGGATGCAGAGATCCACCCACAGCCCATGGGGATCCACGGGGAATGCAGAGATCCACCCACAGCCTGTGGGGATCCATGGGGATGCAGAGATCCACCCACAGCCCATGGGGATCCACGGGGGATGCAGAGATCCACCCACAGCCCCTGGGGATCCATGGGAGATGCAGAGATCCACCCACAGCCTGTGGGGATCCATGGGGATGCAGAGATCCACCCACAGCCCCTGGGGATCCACAGGGGATGCAGAGATCCACCCACAGCCCGTGGGGATCCACGGGGGATGCAGAAATCCATGCACAGGGAGGAGGCTCAGGTTAGGAAGAATGGTGCAACACTCTTCCAAAGTCAATTAACACTTGCTATGCAGAATGATGACATCTGAAACTGTCACAGTGATAAAAAGCTAGAATCATATTAAAAAAAACTTCAAGTGTATTACCAGATTTTTCACAAGAAGTTGAGAATAATACTTGTAGCACATATAATCTTAATATTAAAATAAAATTTGAGCTCTACTTGCTGTAACAAGTCTCTAAATAGAATAGCCATACAGAGTTTTCTCAAGTGTTCATAAGGCATTAGCTTGTGTTTACTTATAGGCCACACAGTTCAGAAAGACTCACTGAGGTACAATTGGAAATTTGCAGAAAAACACAGCACTTCAGCTTTGGCAAGCAGCACACACACATTTAAAGTTCCTGAATCAGGCTCCCTGCTCACTGCAGTTGTGTTTATGCTCCATCACCACCCCCCTCCTCTCATCACCAAGCTGAAGAGGCCACTCCATCATTACTGGGCAGGAGAGCACTGTGTTCCACTTGTCCCTGTGAGCAAATCCAACAATAGAGACCCTCACCAGAGCCAATGGCACAGGCAGACCCAGCACCCCTGAACACCCTGGCTGAGCTCTCACAGCATTTGCTGATGGCTGATGGAAAAGTGACTGGTCTGGTACAAGCAGAGGAAATCTTCCTTGGATCTCAGGGAAGAGACCAGCATCAAGACCGACACTTTCCTTGCATCTCAACGCTCAAGACAAACCCTAAAATTGTACACACCAATCTCCAGGTTTAAGAGATCCTGGGGTTTTCATCAGTAATAAATATCCATACAGAAAGAAAGGAAGGAGGAATATTGTTACACACAAACAGAGTATTTCATACTGAATTAAAGGTTGGTCACAGCAAGATCATATGTCAAACTGCCAGAAAAGGGGAGCAGGAACAAACAAAAGCATGTGATTCAGAACAAATCCACGTTCTCCAATATACTGGGATCCCACAGAGGGGTGAGCACTGACATGACTACCCTTCCTTGCACAGATGCCAGGAAAAGGTATGTCAGGAAGTACTTGCACTGTAACAACAAAAATAACTTTTAGCATTTATTTATTTATTTTTGAGAATCCCCAAGGTCTGCTCCTGGACTGGGAAACAGTAGCCCCAGTACTTATTGGTTTATGAGAGGAAAGAGAGGAGACAATACCATATCAAATTGATACTTCAGGGAGATTTGAAGGAGAATGGACATGTATTTGGAAATGGGCCAGGACACTGGGGCTACTGTGCCCTGCCCTACACAAAGAGCCATTGGATTGTTAATAACCATAAGCAATCAGGCCCTTCGTTTTATGTCTCATCAGCAAGACTACACTACATATTCATTTAACTCACACTTGCTTTTAAGTTCTCTCAGCTTCTATTGCTGGTGGGTTTAATTCTGTCTTAACAACAAAGAGCATTCCTTTACTTTTTGTTCACTGGAAATCTGTGGCTGATTCATCCAGCACTACACTGATGAAATTGTAAATGAAGAAATCCTGCACTGACAGAAAAGATTAAGCATTTTAATGTGTTCTCAGGTTTTCTTAAACTAAAAACCTTACTTTTTTCAGTGTCTTGATAAGCTGTGACAAACTTTTTTCAGTTTGAGGTGTTTCTCAATCTTCTGTCTCCATTCTTAAACTGCTAATAGACGTGGTATTAAACTAACACTAAAACCAGCATTTAATTAAGTACTCCAGGAGAGAAAGTTCTTTTAATCTATTGAGATAAAAACAAGGCGTAAGTAGTTTTAACAGAAAATGTAAGTCAGGAAGCAGCCTGGAAAAGGCAGCCCAGTTGCATGTGCCTTAGGCTTCAAAATTGTTTATTTTTTCTATAGTCCCTATTTCATCAGCAGAGTTGTACTGAAAATGCAAATCTTCAGAATTGCCTGAAGATTAATTTTGTGGTACTCAGAAGCCTTCCTGTTTCAGCCTTTCTTTAGAAACACATCCATTACATGGTCCAACCCTTACCAAGTCCTATTTTCCAAGAGGACATCAACAAGCTCCCTTGCCCTGTGTGTTTCCACTGTCCTGGGAAGGAAACCTGCATTTTCAAGTATTCAGCTTGAACAACAACCTTCAGAGAGCCTTCTACAAACGTTCTGCAAAGCTCTAGTTTTCAAGACATCTCTAGTTAGACATACTAAAACTTTGTGGTGCTTTTTGCAAAGAGCACACAGGTTCCTGCAGTGTAGCTGACAGACAGAAACACACAGTCACACAGATTGATCAAGGCACCAGCAAATCACAAGCTTGTTTTAAAAGTCTTGGTGTCCACCAAATAAAACATAGGCTCCTAGATCACATAATATTAAACACACAAACAAAACACAGTATAGTGAAGAATTTATTTGAAATTAGGTTTCTGCTCTTTACAGTCCTGCAATTTCCTTGAGTGGTGCATGTCTATTCATCTCACTTGATAATACACAAAGTTTCCAGGTCATTCTACACTTTCCAAAGTTTAGCTCTATCACCTTCTTTGTCTGGGAGAGGAATAAAGCATGCAGCGACCAGCAAGGCTAGACAGCTGAGCAGTGCCACTTTAAAATCTATATCTATAAAGGTAATACCAGGAGATAGGATTCAGGTTTCCCAATATTAAAAAGAAAAAAAAAAATGTATTTGTCAACTGTAGATTTATTTGAATGCAGTTGAGTAATATTAGCAGTTTTATATCCATCCTGCCCCAATCTCTATCAAATCTGTAGGGCTTTAAAAAGGATAGAGAGATAGGGTGACACTGGTTTTAGAGCGGAAGAACCCAGCTACACTCTTCTGTGGGAGAGACAAGCCCAATTCACACAGCCACCTTCTCCTCTGTAATTATGGGGGTACTACCTATGAATCTCCAAGAAACCCACAATCCTGCAAAGCAAGGTGTATGAACGGCAGTGGGACCAACCAAGGACAATGTTTCTTTTCTATTCGTCTCAAAATTAAATGGGAAAGTCCATTTAACATAGCAAATTACACCAGTTCAGCAAAGGACACAGCTAAAAGGAGACTCCCAAGGCAAGTCAGAGTTGGGCAAACACCCTGTCAGGGCAGCATCACTGGAGGTACAAAGCCTTGGGGGAAAAAACGTTATGGGAATATTCTTATGCAGTTCTTTACACATCATTACCTCCCTCTTAGTAAAAATTGTGCTCTGCTGAACACATCCAGATTTTGCATGATTTTGTAAGTTAAACAATCCTATGTGACTGCAGGACAGGATGCAAACCACCTGAAACTGGTGGGTATTGCAAGTACACACCAAGCTGCCAGAGCTGAGCAGTAGATCACTAAAACTGAGCATGCTGCAAGAGACCCTTTAGTTTTATCTATACTAATTAAAGGGAGAAGGTGGTGATGCTTTCAGTTTGTGTAGACACAGGCTCCTAGCACACCTCAAGCAGAGGAAAAGTAGCAGGTATCCAAAGCAGCTTCAAAACTGCTATATACTGTAAATAAAACCTCTCTGATTGCATCTAAGTGGGCAAGCATTGCAAATTATCTGGAGTAACAACTTCACTCCTGTTATCACCATTCTGAGCTATTTATACTTACACTGATTGTTATCCTGCACTCCTTGCCAAGAAACATTTTGAGAGCCTGTTAGCCACCATTCCTCATCTCTTCAAGAGCTAGGTCAGAATCTGAATATAAATAAATAGCCCCTTTGTGCCTGAACTTGAAAGAGAAATCAGTCATCTGTATATGATCTGTGTTAAGGAAAAATGTAATTTTTCCCTTTGACAATGTGTGTATGGTTGTTAAGCTATCTTGATTGCCAAGAGAAATTTGTTTTCCACAGAGGCTTTTATAGCTTAAAATGTCACTGGTTTTAGCCCTCCCCTTCCTTTTTTTTAATTTCTTTTTCAGCTGATTTACAAATTAAGTTGACTGTCTTCTAAGTAGAAAAAAAAACAATAAAACCAGATTCCTGGAAATTAAAAGTCTGGCACAATCCTATACTGAGGCCATTTTATCTTTTCTCTAGAAAGATAGTTTGCAGATTCTGGCAAAGATCCCATTTCCAGTAATAAAAATCCCCAAGGACTTCTGGTACCTAAGACCTCCTCTTCCTGGATCCTGACCACATTGCTGTGATTAAACTGTCTAGTACAGAAAGAACCTTTGTTATTTGTATTTATTATTGCAAAAGGAAAAGAGCACAGAATATATTTGTATATTAAGAGCTGGATAAAATTGTCACCGGTGTACCTGAAGTGACTCTGTGAGCTTTACTGTAAGTTCAAAGGCATTTATCCTCCCTGCATTCTGCATTGCTACTCTGATCTGAGAAGGGTTTGGTATAGTACATGCAGTTCAGGCTTTGCCTGCCCAGCAAAGCAATGGAATAAAGCAGATGATACAGAGCACAGAAATTAGTCAGATACTGTAATCATGCCTAGGTAGGAGTGTCTGCATGCAATCACCTCAGTGCAAACCACCTGAAACAGCATTTGTTACACATAGGTGTAAAGCCTGTAGCCTTGTTTCATCTGTGCCCCACAGTGCACAATTTCTCATGCACCTTCTCCCCACACAGTTGCCAAGCAGTGCTGTGTGCACAAGCCCCTGGAAGGATGGGGCTTTCCCAGTGGCACCAAACCTTTGCATTCCAGCCAAGAAGAGTGCTGACTTCCCTGTGGCTGCAGCCCACTGCAGTAAAACCATTACACCAAACTGCTTCATCTTGCACAGTGCTGGGGAACAAAGAGTGTGTGAAGAACTGCCTGCCTGGAACCCTTTCTGAGCACTGAGCACTTCTGCAGAAGGGGAGAGCTGGCTGTTCCAAGTCTTTGGGACATTGCCCTTTCTTTTAACCACAGCCCCACTCACTAACAATATAATCTTCCTTTGAGCATGGGGTATGATAATATAAAGCCACTTTGTCAGCGTGCTGGTGAGGCTACAATTGAAGTGTATATCAACTCAGTCATTCATAAATCAATGTGTATATTCTCCTTAAGCTCTAATGTCATGTCATCAATGCACTCTTTATTTTGCAGTTATTGATACTAAATTCCAGCATGATTACACAATCACATTTTTCACTTTACTGCATTTTGAATATTGAAGGGCTTTCCCCTTTATTAAATTACACTATATTACAAGAGTCTGAGACTCTTCTGATGCATGACCAAGTACATAGTTCCATCTGTTTTGTTTTTCTCATTCATGACAGAGATGATTTTGTTTTAACCAGTACATGTATTTCCCTTTAATTCCACTTTATGTCTGTCAGGTTACATCATTTGTGATGTGTGGATACTCTGCTGCAGAGCTTTGCAAAACCATTTAAGTTTCAAGTGAAACCAGCTTTCTGCATAGCTCAGGTGTTGGGAAATGAGATATGGCTACTTAAGTTACCAGTTTAAATTGACGACATGGCACAAAGCCATATCAAACCTGGCAAAACCAGGCTGGCTAAAAATCACTCCTGTTTGAAGGCTGCCTGGTAGCCTCTATAAAATGAACAAATTTCCTATCTGTGCCTCAGAAATGCAGGTGTTTACACAGCCAAAGCTGCTAGCACAATTGGTGGATTGTCAGCAGTCTTAGCCCAAATTCCAGGTGTCTGACTTTGAACTCAAACACTGCACAGTGGACCAGGAGAAACTCTGCTCAGTGTCTCAGGGTTACAAGTGCGAGTTTATTGTTTGTGTGAGAGAACTTAAAAGGCTGTGTAAATGAGAGCAAAACCCTGTGGCACAGGGTGCTGTACAAGACTCACAGGTGCCTAAAGCAGAGAGAATTAAAAACTAACTGAAACTTAATTTAGAGGTGTAATCATCATCACATAACTTTCAGGAGACACCCATGGAGAAGAGTCAGATTGCAGGTGGCTGAAGATCCTCCTGGAAGTACCCATGTCTCCCTGTGAAGCATCCAGGGAGTGAGCACACACATGGGCCACAATAAACAGACAACCCCTGAGCTTATCTGTTTTACAAACAAATCCCCTAACTTCAAGTTTTCCACATTAAAGAAAAAAAAAAAGATAAAAGTAATATGTATTAAAAAATAATACATATTTTAGCCTTAACATTTTACAAATATTCCTCCCTATGAAGTGAGATGAATTTAAAATTTCAAAGCTATGGAGAATCATTGACCCAGGCTGTTGTACTGCCTCTGGTGACGTTATTGGTGTGACATTTTTTGATTCTAAAGCTGCCACATAGCAAACTAACCAAACTGCAAAAAATCCAGGAAAACTTACTAACACCATCACATGAATACACTTTCTTGAAGTTCACTCATTTCTTTGTGAACATTCCACTATATTAAAAACTGGTCATTAGGTGTTGTAAATAAAATATAATTATGGCAGTGTTGATCAGGGTCTACTTATCTTTTCCACACAACCAGCACCTGCAGAAGCATGCTAGATGGGGAGCTAAACAACCACTGGTATGTGAAGACATCAGGGAGAAGATGTTTCATTAGTCACTCACCCCAGCTCATCACAGAACCGCAGGCAATCCAAGGTCTTTTGTTAATGACTTATTGTTTACAGTACATAAGCTCAACACGCAGGCTAAGAATTATTAGGCTTTGTTTTGTTTTCAGGAAAAAGCCAAGCAGACCAAACAGAAAACCAAAACCCTTCTGGGTCTCTATTTTAAGGCTTAAAAGGTCATCATTGTATCAAAGAGTCAGGGCAGTTTCTTGTTTGCAACAAAGGGTGACTGGGTAGGAAAGCAGACAAGAATAAATCATCTCCATGCACAAAAAACTACCTTCAGTTTTTTGCAGGATCTAAGCTGAAGCAGTGAAATTCTCATTTCTCCTCCTTTCCTGCTCAGGTGAATGCTTTTACTTGCATGACACTTTGAGCAACTCCCTTTCAACTGCAGGTACCCTCATTTGTAATGCTGCAGCTACACGCACGTCTGAGTGCACATGTAAATCTATATAATTTTTTTCAGTAATGCTGAAGGTAGAAATTGATATAATCATTCTTCTTTCCCTCTAGAGCACTATTAACAGGCAACATAGCTTCACACCTCTTCAGAGAGGGCAGTTTTGCAGTTGAAGGGCAATAAGAACTTCCCACAGCAGCAGAGGGAATCTGTGCATGGCAGAGACTGGATTCGTGTGCACCTCTGGTTCAGAGAATAAATTAAAAAACCATGAGTGAGTGAGCTCTTAAATTTACAGTGCAGTACCCTTTCTCCCACCTTAAGCTACATCTAGATTAAAGCACTTTAGCTTGAGATGGGATTCCTCAGTAGGACAGGAACAAAAATTAAATACACCTATGCTCCCCACTCCCCCTCTGCTTGCTTCAGCATAAAGAGAAACTAGAGAAGAAACTGCTGTCTCTGTAAGCACAGCAACTCTGCACATTCTCAGTTCAGTTGGGCACAGCCATGTGAGAATCCAGTATTAAAATGAATTACTTAAGACATTACAGACTGCGTCTAGCAATATCCAAGGGTCTTAATGCTCTAGCTTTTTAACACATTCCCTCCCCACAGAAGAATAACATTGTTTAGAGCCCTGCACAAAGATGAACATTGCAGCAAAATCAGTGTGGGCTGGGGGTTTTTTTACCAGTATAACAAAGAGTAGGTCTTGTTCCGTTAGCCCTGATATTGAAGGTAATTTTCACAAGTATTTGCTCAGAGATTGTGCTTCCCAGGCATCATTGCAATTTGCTTTGCTACAGTCATCAGAGGTTGTTGAATCTTGAGTACAGGGTGAAGAAAACAGCAAAAGCCAATTTGCTTTAAGGACAATTCTCTAACAGAAACATAATTTTTTTTTTTGTTTGGGGTTTTATGCAGCTCTTTTATATTTTTCAGCTATCATATGCATGAACAACATAAATTCAGCATCAGAGTTATTACCCAGGAGATGCAGGTGGGTTGCTTTCCTAAAGCAACCATTTCCCAACCCGTGACTCCTTCCTGTAACTCCATAAATAATTAAGAGAATATGCCTGTTTCACAGGAACAACTCCCAGTTATCAGGTGCCAGCTAGAAAGGCTTCCACAGCTTGCTGCACACCGCAGCAGGTGCTACAAACCAGATTGCTTTGATTTTCTCTGTGTGTGGAAATGTTTGTCTCAAACATAAAGTCCCATACACTAAAACTGTGAGTATTGGGTACTTCCACTTGTAAACTCGTTTGACAGCTGTAAATTAAAGGCCTTTAAAGGCTTTTTACACAGGTGATAGTAAATTCCATTCACAAAATAATTTTTCCTCTCTCTCCTCTGCAGAATTTTCCCATGTGCTTTCACATGATCCACCTGTTTTCATTATGTGTTCCTTGTCCTGTGATAAAGCATTCCTTCATCACAGAATAATTAAATGTCACATCTCTCATTCCTCTTGACTAATCAGGAAATCCCTTATAGCAACAAGCCAAATTGCAGCAAATGGATCACACATTGGAAGGCACACTTCAATATTCTGAACAATATCTGACCACAACAAATTAAAACATTTCCTTTCAGTATGAATTTGCATATGCAAAAGTATAAAACACCATATCTGTCACAAAAAAGTATAAACTTTTCCTAACTGTGTGCAATGAGTATGATCCATGAGGTGCAATAAAAACAGTTAAAAACATACACATTTGAAGCACTGAATGTTCAGAATGTTATTCACTTTTTGGAATGGTTATATAAATTGGTTTGTGACTGAGGCACAGCATTAAGAACAACAAATGATGAAAATATCCATCAATTGAGGATGTTGGCTCCTGCATAAGGCCCATATAGCAGGATGAATTCCAACAAGAGTAAATGGCAAATGCATAAAAATCATTGGCAGAATGAACACTTTGTTTTCTAAAGCAGTAACTCCTCACTCTCCATTGTAACATTTTTCTTAAGCACAGCTCAAGGTAGCTATAAGCTTCCATCTCCCTTTTAGAAAAGTATTATTCAGGATTCAGAATGATCTGTTTGGATGGCCCTGTGGGTTTAACTGGGAACATGATGACTGCACTCTGATGTGTGAGGTAAAGGGGGGCACCATCACAGCAGAGCTGTGCCCAGGACTTCTGTGCTGGGAACACCCCTGCACATGCCCTTCAAGGGATTTCCTTGGAGTATTTTAACAGGCAGAGGTGTGCAGTTGGTGGTGGTTGTAAGAAGATGGAGCAGGGGTTTGGCCAGCTAAACACCTATGGAGCCTACACAGGAAGATACATCCCAAAGGATAGGCCTGTACATACAGGGAGGACCACAAGGACCAGTTGTGCTTATTTGTGTTACCTACACTGGATTACATCCCCTTTAATAATGAAGAGTGTACAGAGATCAGCCAACCCCTAAATGAGGCCCTAACAGGGTTTGGCATTGTGAATACACTGCTCTTCTCCCACATTCACCTGAGCTCTGGTTCCTCACCACATCTGCTTTTGGTGCTGTGCTGAATATGTACAACATCAGAGTGCCAAAAAAAATAAAAAAAAAACAAACCCCAAACCTCAAAGCTATAGAGAGGGAATTAATCTTTGGGCAGCCTGTCCAGTTTTAGGGTCACTATAAAATAAGGATGTACATTTCTGCTGGTGCATCCCTGTTGGGGGAGAAGACATCTCTGCAGGCAGCTGAAGTCCCTTGGCCCACAGTCACCTCCAGAGCAGGAGCTGGGAACAGGGGCAGGGTTGTGTTTCTGCTGAGCCCAGCTTAGACAAGCAAGCCACCAGCGGTGTCTGATGCTGTCACTGCCTTGCTGAGGGCACGTGCCACCTTTGCACAAAGGAAAAGCAGAACCTTTGCAGACACAAGCCCATGAAGAGCAGGAGATAAAAGGACATGCTGTAAATACAGGTCTCGTTCTTTGAAATAGGTAGAGTGCTGCATTCACACTTGAGCAAGCACATGAAAGACATCAGCAGTGCACAGACATTTTCCAAACTCTGCACAGGAGTTTGCCAGGAGAAGATAAATGTATTTGCATAAGCAGTTTTAATTTGCAGTGTTTTAATTGTTGGATGCAGTATTTCAGAGGCACAAACTGTTTCTGTTTCAGAAGTTCTAAGCACGAAACAGCCCCGCACCCAGCGTGACCCTTGTAATCAGTGGGGTTACAGTGGCATTGGAGAGATCAGAAATGCAGACTGAACATATTTTCTAAGTCTCATTAAGCAAGAACAAATTCTGAAGGCAAGGAAGATCAGCCTTTTCCAAAAATGCTACAGAAAAGGAAAGCAATGGGTGCAATCACACGTTTATAAATGCAAACATCCTCATGTTATCTTTATTGCCAACTAAATGATGAGTGTTACACAGTAATACCTATATTTGCTGGAACAGGAAATCAGTAAAACAGTTTTCTGTCAGACATTACGTCTGCCAGTGCCTCGGGACACTCAGGCTGACTGATGCTGGTAAGGCTGATGTGTGACAATCACAGCCAAATGAGTTGGGTTTTTTTTCAGGCTGGTTTATTTTGTTTTAATTGTGTTATGTGCATAAATAAATAGCTTAAATGCTTTCTATCCAAGCAAATAGAGAAGTTCTCCTAAAAAAATGAAAAAACTGACAGCAATTGATTTCTCTAACTGGTGGGTGTAATCTCCATGGAAGCTTGCATTTTAATTGCCATGGAGAGATACAATTATGTCACGTGGCTCTATATATTCATATATTTTTACCTCTACCTTTAAAAACTACTGAGAAATCTGAGCAAACTTCCCTTAACTAAATAAATTGGAAATCATAAGAATAAATATAGTTGCTTTGGGAAATTATTCCTAACCCTTAAATTTTAACCATTTCCATTACTTTAATTAATTGTAGTTTGGGAGAGCAGATGTCTTGAGAGTGGTTAGTCAGGTATTGCTTTACCTCTAGTCCAGGTCAAGGACTCAACCACTGGCATGCTGCATTATTGCCTCTCGCTAAAAGGTGATTCTCTAAGCACATTTTCTGCCATAAACGCTTGGATTATGAAGAATCTGAGTGATATCAGTCCTCCAGCCACCCTGAGCAAGAAATCAGGCAGCTGTTCAGCTTGAAGGTGGTCTGGGAGCTGAAGTGTGTGACATCCACTCCCCTGTGGGAGGCAAAGACTACAGACAGCTTCAGCCCACAATCACTCTGGATCCACCACCTTGTCTCTTGGATGAATAAGATTTCAGGCCCCATGAAAAGAAGTGCAGAAAAGACAGATGGATTTAGAGAGAGATTTGCCGTTGGATGGAAGCTTGATGTAGTCCCATTTATCTTTTATCCCTGTTGTGAAATCAGCAAGAAACCGGCAACTTTACCCAAGTATTTCAAATATTTTCACTTTACAAGCAACCTGTGTATTTCATAAATACTAACATCATAATCCCCTCTTAATCTGGCAAGGGGTGGAGGTTTTAATCTTTTGGTGTGCTGAAAGGTAATATTATTGGAGAGTTATTTGCCCATTCCCTGGTGATGGAGTCTGCAGCATTCAGAATTTAACTATGGAAGTGGAATTCTTGCCTTTCAGGGTTTATTTACAGATTTTGCCAGATGAATGTGTAACCTGTGAACTATAATTAGGGATTTCCAGCTGTTACCAGAAAGCCTGGAATGCACAGCTTGCAAGCTTTGAATGTATTTAAAAACCACTACTCATAATCCTAAAATGTTATTAAACTGGCAGGTATGGAATAACAAATATTTTAATGTATATTAACCCTTTGTTTGCTAAAATTATAGCACATGTATATTATAGACTATACATGCAGACCTTTGAGTCTCTGTGGTGCATTTAAGCACAGTTTAATTCAAGTGCTGCCAGTTCAGTATTGCATTTTCCTTTTGGCCACTGGGCAAAACCAGGAATCCCCAATTTTTGTTTAGATTGATTGGAAATAACTTTGTGGAACCCGGGAGAGACAGCCTTGTTCCTTTATTTAGGTATTAGCTAGAAAAGCCAGTGCATAGAAGAGGAAACAATCACCTTCACACATTCCTCCATGCACTCCATTAATTATCTCTTTTCTAGAAAACTAATTCAGATTATTTCTTACTCTACCCATTATAAGAGTTAATCCTCAACAGCTTTAGTTTTAAATACAAATTAGACAGTTTAACATTACCCTAGAACAATGTTTTTAAGAATACCCTAACATTTCATTTGCTTTAAGAAAAATTTCCTCAAAAAATCCAAATATAATTAAAAAAAAAAAAGTTTAGGTCAACTGGAAAAGTCAGTTCTGAATTATGAGACTTTGGAGAATAAACACATATTAGCATACACAAAAATGTTCTGATATTTTGGTTCATAACTAGCTCATGCCCTGTTTGACATAAAACCCCTCAGCTATACCTTTACCACTCCCCACAAGAAGGGCCTGTGAGGGGCCTATTCTTTTTTAACCATGTACAAAATCTGAAGTTCAGAGAGATTTGAGTTCCACACCTCAGCACTAGTTAAGTTTTTTGGTCTAAAATTTCAGAGATCACACAACTTTTCAAAACTACCCAGTCTAAATAACCCTTCAGCTAGGGAAAATTATATCCTTGGAGTAAATAAGGGGAAAATGTAAACATCTCCAGATTAAATAAGACAAAAACATAAACATCATTCTTGTTAAGAGGCAAGTCTGAATAGTTTCCATCATGTCAAACTATGATAGCTTCACTCCAAAATCCAGCCACAGTCCTGATTAATATTTATTCTGAGACCATACACATATGTTCCTGGTTTTGGCCACTTAAGTTTGAGCTATCTAGTTTATTATTTTTTCTTGTATGATTTCTAATCAACAGTTCCAAAGAAACATAAAACAAAGGCAATCAAGAGTTCTTTATAAAAAATTTAGACATGTGTAACTTTCTAAAAATAATTTTTTCCCCTCAAGTTACTAAGTACAGTAATTCAAGCTTTGGCTGTCTGCCTAAAGCTACAGTTTCCTTAAGTTTGAATTCAAACTTTCATCTATAAAATTGATTGTACCATTAAAATAAAAGTGACATAGTTACCAACTACTCTCTATAATTAGATACTGTTAGGTGCTTCCTGCTACTTGAAAAACATTCTTCATTTAATATACAGAAAGAGGTAGTGTTGACTAATGAGCTGCTCCATTACTAACTTTTACCAGTTAGTAGTAATAGTTTTATCAGAGCTACAAACACTTTTAAATAGCCAGTTCTTTGTTTTGGGAGCTGAGCTGAAATGTTCCAAATACAGTAAAACTCTGGAGCCTGTGTGCAATGTGGATTCTTTTTTCACCTCCTATAGAGGCTGAAAGAGACAACCTAAACACAAATGGCCACTTGTTCTCATTACTGATCCCAAGGAATATTCTGAAAGAATGCAGAAATTAATCTAAGTATCCTGGCTATGTTCCAGCTTGGATAAATACATCCTCTCTACCCTAAAACAGTCCCTATTTTTCCCCATTCTTTCATTTGATTTTAATAAATTACTTATTTCCCCAGTAATAAAACATTCCTTAGCACTGCTGATAAAGAATGACTGCCATGCATGAGGATGGTTGCAGAGGGAGCCTTCCCTCCCCAGGGTCAGCTCTGGGGAGATACCATCCCACCCAGCAATTTTAATGGAGAAGCATTAAAATTGCTGAGTCAACATTAGAAATGGGACAAAGCTGGGACAAAGACCAAATTTGAAACAAAACACTGCACCTCTCTAGGCAGAAAAGGGTTCACTGCCCTCTAGAACCACAGATGGTGTTTGCAGCTCTCATCAGACTTTGAACTTCTTTAACTCCAGGCGGTGGCTGCAAGTTCTGCCTCACCATCAGCTGTGTCAGCAGAAGAGGTGCCATCAGCCCATGTCCCATCACAGCTTCCCTGCTCCCTCTGGCTGCTCTCCCTCGGGCCTCCCAGCCAAGCCGCTGCTCTGAGGGCTCCTTCCAGCCAAAGAAAATCTGATTAGCACAAACAGCTTAATAACAGGTCTTTGCTGACACTAATCCATCCCACACCAACTGGAACCAGGTTAGGGAGAATGTCACGAGCTGCTGCATACCAGAGGACAGGGTATTCTTCAGGGTGACAAAGAATACCTGGAGGCTGGTCTCTTCTTCAGCCTATCTGCAGCCCAAGAAGGATCTGTGTCTCCAGCAATGCTGGTCTTTAGCCAAAAACAGGTAAAGCAGGATGCTCTGGCATCACACAGCCATAAAGAAGAGTTTGTGTGATTGTATTTATCCTGAGATGTTCTAGCCACACATAAGGGCACAGAAATAATGAAACATGGGTGTATAAGATCAAGGTACTAGTTGAAGAGATCTGACTTATGTCAAACAGGCCTTTCAGAGACTCCCAGCAAATTCTGTTTCTCAAACTGAAGATTTCCTCTGTTGCCAGTTCCTATCAATGCTATTAATAAGGAGGGAAGGGAAATGATTGCCAAGAAAAGAAAATCCATGTAACATCCAGTATACAAGAGGGACGCAGTGCAAGCAGTTATCCCCCTTTTCAAAAATCTCTCCACACTTTCAAAAAGTGAATTGTACACCCAAATCCAAATCTTAATCAGTTTCCTGTGCTCTGCGAGCTGAATAATCCCGACTGCATGATTTTAGGAGAGACAGAGCCCCTGAGAGGGACTGAGAGGTACAAGTGTCAGTAGGGTACAACAAAACGGAGAGGAAAAGAGCTGTCACTCTGCTGTTTTTCCTGACTGAAGTGGTACTGATACTTTCCTGCCTCTCCAAACCTTGGCATCCACCACCAAGATTCATTGCAATTTGGACTCGCACTTCCAGCTTGTCAAGGGGCCAGTGTCTCACATGCACTCAAATATTCAAAAAGCTCACAACATGCACAGTGTTATCACTCTAAAAAAGGCAGCACCCTGGGTTTGTCAGAATAAAGTTCATTTAAACATCAGTTCAGGACTGGAAATATTTAACACTTATCCTAGCAAAAGAAGGTTGAATATTGAAAGTGGATCACAAGTTTGGAAACAATATTGCAAAATAAAAAAATCAAGCAGAGAACTTAAAAAGACTCACTCCTGAGTCCCTTCCCATTAAGCCTCCATTTTTTTCCCTTCAAAACAAACTCCAAAACTATTCACAAGTCTTTAACCAGCAGCAGTTCTGATAGTACACATTTGCCTTTTCCTTGTGAGCCTGGCCTCTCCCTTTTTTCTTTCAGTACAAGTGAAACATTTGGTGACTGATGCTGGAGCCAATTCAAGGCAAATCAAACATTTAGGATGTCTCTGGAAGGGAAGACAGATAAAGAGGAGAGGGGAGTTAACTTTCAAGACCATTATAAAAAAAAAACAACTTTAGGCATCCAGTATCATAGGAAATGTTCACTGCATGCACATCCTGTCCCTGACTCAGTTTAAGCTCTCTACAGGGACCAAACACAGCACATTAATAATAAAGATGACAGAACTGGCATGTACAGTCTTTGTCTGAACTATATTCCCTACTCCCTTCTTGTCAGCTCGGAGGCTTGCAACAAGTGGTCGCTTCATCCATCACCCTCTTTTATATATCCACAAGACTAGGTCCAGCAAACCAAAAAATACTTCATCTTTTCTCTTAACCGTGACAGCAGTATCCCAGTTTAAGTAAAGATGTTTCTAGTTTTATTTTGTCTTTGTCTTTTATATAGTTTATCTTTGCACCAATTTTCCATTGTGTCAGTCAAAAAACTACATTGATTTTTTTTCCCTATTTCTCTGTGTAGCTTTACCCAGGCCCAGGCCTTGACTTGCAGAGATCATCACTAAATGATGATCCAGTCTCTAAACTGGGATAGCAGTCCAGTTCCTTAACCCTTTGTTACAGATGACATTATCCATGCTGCCTTAGAAAGAAATCCTCCTATGAAGCCATAAAATCTGCAGAGCTGCTTCCCAGCTTTCACCCCTCACTTTCCCTCAGGGCAGCTGGGAGGTTCTGCCTGTCTGGGCTGTTTGTTGGCTCTGACCTTCAGAAAAGCTGAGCACCCAGCTATCCTTAATTCCAGCTAACCCTCACCACATTCCTGGGGGAAAGCAGTGGCATAACCTCTACTGCACTAACAGGAGGCACAAGAGAGATGGATAACTGCTTTCAAACATTCACAAGATCTGTGGCAGAGGTGGGATTCCAGTGCTCTCTCTGCAAGACAGGGCTTTTATCTCTTCCAAAACCAGGCAGCACAGCAGCAGGGGAACTTACTTGTTCGCTCCCCATCATCCTCCTGCTTTTCCAATTTTGATAGATAGGAGAGTCACGTATTGAGCACTTTGCTAGAAAGCCTTTATTTTGTGGGCAGGAAAAATAAATGGTTCTGTGTCACTAGAGGAAGGTATTACTACTAGTCCAGCAGGTCTGTGAACACAGTAATTTCCTATAACTTGTATCCCTCCATCCAGCTAAAAGTTTCCTAGCCATGGAAAACCTGGGAATACAGATAAATACCACTCCAGTCTCTCTAGATACGTCTTCTTTGCAATCCATTTATCATGTCACAAATAGCAGATCAAACATGCAAGAATCTCACTTTGTACAAAATTTGCCAGCCTCAGTATAGGCTGAGAAGGAAATTTATAGGTTTCCAGGCATCCTGTAGTTAATGGCAACTTACCTTAAAAAAAGTAAATGTCCTGTCCCAACTGAGACCATTCATCATTGTACTGACAAATGTTCTGTTAAAGACTTGCATTTGTAGCAGCCTAAGCACTCCCATCAATAGCCCCATAAGCAGTTTTCACACTTGTACTATCCAATTTAGGTGGAAGTGTTGGTTTCATCTCAATTATTTTTTTGTAATCCTCTATTTAATCCTTCCATTCAGGTTTTACTGTAATTTATTCTATTCAAACTCTACCTTTCCTGTAAAAGATATTACTTTCCAGCAGGGACATTTGCAGCTCGGTTTTCTCCTTACATCATACCAGACCCTTTCTAGACTATAAAAATTCCATAGCAATTCTTCACATTGTTTTAAGAAATGAAAGTAAAATACCTAAGAAAATTGTCCCGTGGGTACCACACTAAGTAAAGCGAGTTTCCTACCCATTTGTGTCCTCTATCTGTAGCAGTTCCTCCTCTCCTCCACACCATTTCCATACCACTCCTGCCTTCTCTCTTGGTTCCCAGAGAAATTTTCAAGCAGAAATATTTGTAGCTGCTGCTGTCAAACTCAAGTTCCATGTGTCATGACTGCCCAGCTGGCTGCTGCTTTCTGGAATGGCTCAGATGCAAAGTTATAATCATTCTGCTTCAAGGGAAGGGGGACATGCAGCAGCCTCTTCTGAGCACTGCTCAACAGCTCTGAAACCAACGTCCCACAGTCAAATTCGGCCAAAAATGTCCTTTAAGGTCCAAAGCTATTGAGAACTGAAAGAGGGACAGATTGACAGCAGGGCTGCAAGTATTTGATTTAAAAGCACATGCCAGCCCCCAGGAAGCACCCAGCCATTAGCTGTCTCTAAAGTCAAGACAACCAGGCAGGTCCAATGACATTCCAATACTGTCAAAGGACACAGATTTTAAAAGCATGTGGTCAATCAAAAATGATTGCCCAGATTACAGTAAAGGTCAGTGGCTCTGCCTGGGGGGTGCCACTCACTTCTGTTAGAAGCACAAAGAGCTGGTGTCAAGGGGATGCTCCACGTTTAACTCATTTTGAAGCTTAGAAAATTGTCTCATCTCCCACTGCATCTTGGAGACTGCAGTTCTTTCCCACAGGCACACTTTGCCACCCCCAACTAACTGTACTGACAAACACATTCCAGTTGTCATCATAATCCTGCTGCTGGGAAACGGGAGGGGCAAGTTTGTTCTAAAGAAAATCCCTCTTTAAGCTTCACTTAAAGGATTCAAAATTAGTTCTGAGTTATTTTTTATGTCTCTTTTAATTTCTTTCATCTGACAAGAGTTGCTTGTGATGAACTGAGAGGTGCAAGGACTCCAAGGAAGGTAACTTATCTTCAGCACTTACTACTACAAGCATCCCTAAAACCTCAGGTAACGTTCATGTAAATAATAATGAATAAAAGTCAGCCTTATCAAATCAAGGTCATTGTGTTAATGATGCATCCACTCCATCAAGATCTTGCAGCCAGGCTGTTTAAGTAAGGTGTGATCTGATGGTAATCACAAGTAGGTGCCTTCTAACCTTTTTACACATTTACTTTGCTCCTTTTACCTACACATCTTCCAGTCACATGTACCTCACTAAGCTTTTCTGAGGCAGAAATCAAAGTGAGGTAGCAAAGCACAGAGCAGTTTCCAGGTAAAGCAGCAGGACTGAGAGACATCTTCTTGTAGAAAAGGCAGAGGACAGTATTGTATGGGGAAGAGAAGAAAAATGAGCATACAATTCCTCAAAAATGAAAGAAACAATAAATAAAAAGAAAAAAAAAGAAATTATTAAAGAAGAAATTTTTCTTGCCCCCCACAGAAATAGAGAAAGATAGAACAAAGATGGGACATTAATAGGTCTGGTAGTTTTCTGGGGTTTCCTTCTGTCATAATTTCTGAGCACCACTTTGGGAAAAAATTGCAGTTAATTTTTTTCCTTTGTTAGACTCTGACAAAGAGTGAAGCATTCCCCCAGACCAGTGGGGATGTAAACTTCTCTAAGGTAATCAGGATTTTGTTGGGGCTTGCAATGCTGCCAACAGAGAAGACTTATACAAAGGGACAGCTTATACTTTCTTAATTCCCCTGCTAAGCAGAACCCTTAATGCTGCTGCCACGCACAACAGGGACAGGTACCTCTGTGCTTAATCCATTGCTTTTATTCTCCCAAAAGGAACTCTCTGCTCCTTGATAGAACACTAATCTTCCATAACCTTGCAAGATCAGGTTACCTGTTTATGCCCAGAAACTGTCTCTCTTGTTATCCCTGCTTTCTTTCATGTTTTCTCCCTTTCTGAACAAACTCATTGTTTTGTGTCTGAGCAGGGGCTTACAAGGTATTTTCTCTTTTGAGTGGTACTGACCCAAAGGCACATTGTACACACTTCACTCAAAGTCTGAGCAACATTTAGCATCACTTAAGAAAGGATGGCAATAAAATCTGTCACCTACGGCCAAAAAAACCCCAAAAAGGCAAAAAGAAGACAAACTCCAAATAAAATAAAATTACAAAGAGACAGGGATCAGCACCTGGAAGAGATCTGCACCTTAGATTCACCTGGAGGGGATTTCTAAAAGTACAGCAGGTTTTGAACTGAGGGAGAGGGATGGAACAGAAAAGGCAAAGAAAGAAAAGTTCCTTGTAGCTAATTTCCCTGACTGCTTTGCACGTTCGGAGGAAGACACAGGGCAAAACCATTTCAAGATCACAGCATTTTGATGCAGTAATGTAGCTCATTTTGTCACCACTACAGATGGCAGGCTGTAATGAGCCCACGTTAATGACTACTATAGATATTGCATACACAGATAGGGAATGGTGCACTGTGAGATGTCAGCCAGGAAAACAAATGCTCAGAGCCTTGGCCTCATTTCAGATTTTGTTACAAGCATGAAGCACAGACCTGCTTTGCTCAAAGGTGGCCGTAAGATTAGTATGTCAAGAGAATTTGTTCCCATTTTTAAATAAAATGAAGGTTTAATAACAGCTTTGCAGGAAACCATTTTCTCACAGATAAAACCAGGTGAAACACAGATTTTTTTCCTGAGCTGTCACATTCATTTTTGGAAACAATCTGCTCAAAAATAGAGGACAAACCTAGACAACAAAAAGCTGAAACTCAGAAACATCCCTGCCTGGATTACCTTTAAGCTGTCAGAGGTGCCCTTTCAGCACATTAACCCCCACAGAAGCTCACACAAACACACATTTCAGCTACTGCAGTCTGAGCACACCCCTGGACCCTGCCAGCCCCAGCCAGCCTCACCCAGGACCTGCACCCACACCCCTGCCCGTACAGCCAGGAACAGGAATTTAATTCAGACTCGAGCCTGGGCTCACAGTCCCAGCCCAGGTGTACCTGCTCCCTGGAGGAGCTGCTGCTGCTGCTCAGATTTCCCACCCCAACCCCAGACCTGCTGCCTTGCTTTCCCTGATAATGGCCAGACTGCTGCTGTCACCCCTCTGCTCTGCTCCTCCAAAGGTCCCAGTCTGAGCTCAAAAGCCTTCTGGATGCCCAAAGGAGGGGTGGCAGTCTCAGGCTACCCTGGTCTGGAGAATTAAGGCATATTGGTGCACTCAGGACATAAAAAAACCTGTGAAGGTTAAAAAACCCCACAAAAACACAAAAAAACCCCAGCCAAACAAACAACAACGTGACAGATATCACTTGTAGCCTTTCCAAGGAAGGTATTCCAAAATTCCAGCCTCTAGTCCAGGGAGGACAGAAAACAGCAAACAGACACTGTGTGGGGACCAGGAATTTACCATTCCTTTTGAAAAAAGGGTTCTAATTTCCAGCAGCAGTCAAGTGAGACATGCCAGTACAATGCATCTGACTCAGCAACAGGCAGACAACCTGATACATCCAAAGGATGTGCAATTATGCATTTCTCTGCAAAGCTGGAGTTATATTTTCAGCCCAAAGGCCATATCAAAGCAAACACTACTTCTTCCCAAAGTGGGAGGTGTGTGAAGTCATAGCATCTCCAAGAGATCTGTTACACAGAGGAATCAAATGAAATTTAGGTTGACAGCTATGCTTTGTGGGATGACAGTAATTCTGAAGGACAAGAACTGGTCACACGAAGGCTTGGCTTTTGGGATCAGTAAATGAAGAGAGATCATTTGAACAAACTACCAGATGGGAAACACCCTCATCAGGAAGGTCCCCTTAATTTGCTCCAGCGTGAGGCTAATCTGAAAAAATGGGTTTGGACACAGCAGCAATAGTAGAGACTCAGATAACAGCCCAGGAAACAGCTAAATTAATGTGATGCAGGATTATAAGGGCGTCTGATGTCATAACATTATAATGGAGGAATTATTGACCTTTTATAGTTTCTGCCTGAATTGGTCATAAAATTCTTATCATCTGTCACAGCCACAGGAGCAAAATTAAAACAATGTGATAATACAAACTGTTTGAGAAGATTTGTGTCACTGTGAAAGTGCATTGCCTTGCTATTAAAGACACCATCTACCTCCTTCAGTAAATATTTTTATAGAATCATGTTCTCCTTTATCAAGATACAAACTCGCAATGAGTCTTACCTCATTTCCAATATCCTTACAGTGATGTCAACATTTTAATGTCAATGGAAATAGTTCTAATTCACTGCTTAACCAGAAGAAAATGATGCTTTAACTTTCCAGGAATGATATCTAAACATTTCCAACGTGGGCAAACAAGCAAGTAGTTTCCAGCATTACATGAACAAATATCCAATTTTATGTTCTTCTTCCAGCTGCCACTTCCAGCTTACTCCCAAAAGACTGATGGGCAAACTTCTTACACACTGCCTTAAAATCCTCTTGAGGGAACCACTTTTTTCAATCCTAACATCACATCACTGTGTTTCAAAGAGAACATTGTTCATAGAACACTCTTTTTCTGCTGTAAAAAAAAAAAAAGCTCAAGAACCTGAAACCCCACCTTCTGCCTGAAATTTTCCCCCAAATATTTATAGTCCCTCCTGCATAATAGGCTTTCTATAAGAGACCCATGTTATACACAAAAAACCCTACACTAATTGGTTTTTATTATCTTAATAATCTTAACATTTCCTCATCTAATAATGGTTAATTTAATGTGCTCCTATAATGTACTCCTGAATTACTAGTTTATAAAACAAACAAACAAAAAAACACAGTGCTGATTTCAGGTTTCCACACATTGCATTAATTACCTGAAAATGTCTCCAGGACTTCCTAGAGCAGATTTTCACAATCTCCTTATTATCCCTGTACAGACATTTTAAACTTACTGTAGCTACTCTGAGTTCATCAGGCTTGCAATTTACACAAACCTCGTAATTGATATTTGGAAGCAGAGAAAATCTGGAAGTGAAAATATTAGATGGCCTCCTGCTTTTAGCTCAGAGGTCTCCCACGTGAACAGACGTACTGGGAAGTGGTTCTATAAAGAGATGCAGACTTGCTCTAGCTTGAACCAGGGGAAAGAAATAAGTAAGCCAAATTATTTTCTTCCTTGCACACAGGTTACCTTCAGGTTCTTGTTTGTTGTTCTGGCCAGATTTACTTATGAGCCCAGCAGTGAGCAAAAATAAAGCAAAAATAAATAAATAAATAAAATGGGAGAATAAAACAATCTTTAAAAATGCCTTCCTACTAGAGAAGAAAGATTATTGTAATCACTAGCAAGAGACGATGCAAAGGAAATAGTAAACCACAACCCAAAAGGTATAACTAGAAAATTCAGATATTATAAATGAGTTCTTTCCTCTCTGTCCCACCACCAGTGAGAGAGAAGGCGGCGAGAAACCTAATCTTGAGTTTTCTAAATAAAAGCACACAGAAAATCACACAGCTCAATCTAGGCTGGACATGAACAATACCTATTAGGAAGCACAATATAATGGGCAGGGTAATTATAATTTATCACAGTGTAGCAGGGAGCTGAGGCTCTTCCACATCCCATTTCTCTAGTCATACCAGAGTCCAGTATTCTCTGATCAGGTTCTTATAGATATTCCATGCTTAGAAGGTGGAATGTTTCATATCAAATTTACTTATTTAAAGATAGCTGATGTTGCAGAGGATTTCTTATTTAGCCCACTGGTCTGTCCAATTCTGGGAGACATTCTTTTAAAGAACTTAAGGTGTTTGGCTAAAACAGAGCCCAAAGGCTGGGCTGATGTAAACTCACCTCATTGCAGCAGTCAGGGTCAATCATGTCCTGTATTATCCCAAGTTTCACGTCACCCTGGCCACCTCCTCTGAGCTTTCTTTCATTTCCACGGTGTTCCAGCAGTCCCACAAGGTGACACACAGCACCACTGCCTTCTGGGCAAGTCAAAAAGGGGAGGGAGGCTGGACAGCTTCCACCCTCTCTCTCAGGAAAGGAAATATCTTGCTTGAAAAGCCACCTGTATCTGCTTCACCAAAGACAGATCTACAATTTCCAACACTACTGAGAGTTTATCACCCATTATGTTATATGACCATATATATATATAAGCATATATCAGTTCGTACAACCAAAACTCAGTGTGTGCCAGCTGCAGGCCCAGAAAAGTGCTCCTGGACATCAGGTATCCTTCAGCCACACTCTGCATTGGGCCAGAAATATCTTTTCACAACCACGAGGAATCCGCCTTGGTAAAGCAACTCCTGTAGGGCTGTGACTTTCAGAGTTTTTAGGGCTATGCCTGATAGTTTAAGCCCTAATCTAGTTGTGTTAGCTACAAAGGTGCGGATGTGAGGGCAGCAGAAACACCCACTGCCGAATGAACAAGCTGTGCAGCGGCAGAGAGCAGACCGTGCCGTGGCCGGAGCTCTTGTGCAGCCCCGACTGTCACGGGCAAACCTCCCAGCCGGGAGCACACTGGGCCACGGCACCAAACTGCGGGGCTTTCTGCACCACACCTTCCCCAGTGTCCGCCTCCAGCTGCCCCGGGGGCGGCTGACAGCCGCTGGCTCTGTTCCGAGGTGAAAAGGCACCGGAGAGGGCAGGCAAGGCCGCCGCACACCGCCGGCGTTCCCGGGGGAAGGCCGTTCCCGGCCATGGCAGGGTCAGTGCGGGCGCTCTCCTGAGGGGTACCCTGCAGACAACAGGTCCGCTCAAAAGAGAAAGATAGTGGCAAATTTCGACAAATACCTATTTACGCCTGAAAGTCAGTAACAGAACAGTTAGGGGAAAGCTCTGTAAACAATTCATTTTGTAACTCAAACTCTCGGCAGTTTGGGTGTACCGATGTCAGAGGCAGGGTCTGCCCTGCAGCAGGTCCAAGACAGGTGGGAACGCTCTAATTGTCCTCACCCAGGGCTTGAGCAGTGCCAGGCACGGCTATGAAAGGCTTATTTTTGTCATTAGCAGCCCCTTGGACTACGACCCCAGAAAAATCCTGACAAAGCTTAAATTGTACCACTTACAAGGTAGAATGCAAGACACAGCTCCTTGTTTCCCCTAATTTTATTAGCTAGGGCAATGTCATATTCTCTTGGTTTGATGACCTCTCGAAACAAGCCTGATTTAGGAAACTGTACTAGGCTGCATGAAGAAAGAGAGATTATGTTTCTTCTTCCTGGAATATGTGCAGAGATCATAGGAAAACAAAACAAAACAAACAAACCAACAAATAAAGACAAAATAGATCAATTTAGAGCAGAATGAAATAAATCTATGCACGTTAACGTGGCCTGAACAAAAACATTCTTGATCAGCAGTATACAAACACTTGAGTAGAGGGATGCTATATTGATAAAAATAAATACTGAAATGCAGTTCATTTCTATTTATAGTATATTCCAATTCTCTTCAATCAACCACTGGTTTGAGGCTCTTTCCCCCAGAATGCAAGAGAAAAGAAAAAAAAAAAGGAAGAAATTACTGAATCACGGGAGTCTTGGAAACCAGCAACTGCATACTGGTGAGTCTGTGCCAGCCAAGGCACACAAATGCTGTAACAATTATTCTTTCCCCAATGTTGGATTGGTTTCCACATTCTGAACTTCCTTCTCGTTTCTACCCTCCTTCACATTTCTTTATGTTATTGTTATTATTCTCTTAACTGCTAAGGACTTCGTCCAACTTCTTTGAAAAAGCCACCTTCTGTAACTCCTCCGTTTGTTTTGATCTCACTTTAATTAACTCTTCCTACCTTTGTGACTTCCATGAACTTGGGTTAATTCCTCTTTTTCTGAAAAAATTTGATTCCACAATCACCCTTTTCTATGGAAAAAGCTCCCAAGAATTTATCAGCCATGACACTGCACCAAACCAGTTATCTGTAAGACCACAGAAATTAACAGGATAACCTGAGCTCTGCTTTTTATGTGGTTGGATTGTTTGGGTCTGGTCCTGTTGTTTTGTTGAGTTTTTTTTAATTGCAGACTCACGAGGACACAGCAGCCTATTAAATGCTACAGAATGACCTGGAAAACTTGTTAAAACATTCACACTGTCTCCTAAATCATATAAAGCTGCTTATATCACCTCCTTTCCTATAATAACTGAGCATCTTATAATCAACACTATGGCTGTGCTTGCAGCATGGCATAGAGCAAGCAAATACCAACAGCTGTTTACAGCTGGAGAGATGCAGCTCTCCACGCATTAAAGAAGGTGCAGCTGCTCTTAGGAGTGCAGGGCAGGCTCTTTGTTGCTCTGGGGTTTGTGGCAGTGGATCAGTGACCCTAATTCCAGGTGTGTGCCCCCACTGGCAGTCAGCCTCTTTTCTCCTGGGGCTGCCAAGGAGCAGGAGAGGCCCCTGGCGAGCAGCACACAGGGAATGCTGCCCAGGGAAGCTGCCTCACCCAGCAGCCCTTACCTGGTTTGCTGGGGGAAAAGGGCTCCAGGAACCTGCTGGCTCTGTTCTCTTCCCAGCCGTAACTTCTGATAAACATCTCATTTCAACTAAATTTGTTAGCACAGAAATATAACTCCAAAGAGCATTTCCTGCAGATTTCTGTTGAGTTGGGAAAAGAAGGATGTCATGAGACCCGATTCTGAGAAGGGCAACATCATGGTGTCTCCTTATTAGAAAACAGTGCTTGCACAGGCTCTTTATAAGTGCCCAGCTGTAAGAAGGATTCATGCCTGTCAGGCACTGAAGGAATTGTAACATATTTGTGTGGGAAAATGTTGGATCTTACTCTATAAGGAATGAGGCTTTACCAATGTCAGTACTCAAATAATTGCATGATTGCAATTGCTGTCTGAACAAGTAAAGCCTAAAAACATTAATTCAGAATAATTCAAAATTAAAATTCTAGCTCATGACAATCTGATGAAATAAAAAATGTTTAGGATCAAAATATTTTGTGTCAAGCTGAAAATAAATTTTCTTTATTTTAAGACATTTAAGAGAACACACTTTCTTATTCACGTCTAAATTCACAACAAAAGTGGCATTATGAAATTGTGCTTTCTTTTGCCTAAAACCATTTGCCTATTTTGACCTCAACTCAGTAACTATTCTCCTCGAACTCCCTTTATCAGCAAAGTCCCACTGGTCTTTATTTTTCATTCAGCTCTATTTCACAGCATTCGAAAAACACCAGCTCTGAAAAGTGCATTCACTTGTGCCTCACTGATCATTTTACTCTATGGACTGAGACAAAATATATCCCCAGAACAAAGTATGTGGGGGAAAAAACTGCCCAGTTCAACCTTCTCAATTACCAAAGAGGAAAACAGAATGATATCTTAGGATGAGCTTTTCAGTGTGCATCCTTCATCCAGTGCTACCAGTGAGGCTTTAGATCACACAGAGGTGGATGTTAAAGCCAGCAAAATCTCTCATCTTTATCTCCTGCCTTGTTTTTCTTCCCTGTGTTCACAATAGCAGCCTCCCCAGTGTGGGATAATTCCTCATAAAGATCTGTCTTGCTCTCTGTGTCCTGGGTTGTTTCTCTTTTCATACCACAAGCATCCCTTGAGTGGAATAATGCCCTGTAAAAGCTTAATAGTGCATGTGCTACATGTTGTCTATTTGTGTTTTAAAGGCCTTCCCTAGAGTGGTAAAATACCCAGTAAAAATCTGTCCTGTCTTTATGGTCTGCACTGTTGTTTTCTGAAACCAGCGACTTCTGCGACTGAGCAGCGTCAGATCCTTGTAAATGTCGGCATCAAACCAACAGCTACTAACACCACGACAACAGATTCCATCCTGAGATGCTTCTCCTTAATTTCTAGGATAAGAATAGTTGGTGTTCTGTGTAAACCACCACTAGTGCTAAATATCTGAACTGCTAGGGGACTGAGAGACAGGTGCACAAATACTTTGGGGAAATACTTCGAAACCGCGTACGTATCCAAAGCTCATACCTACTCTCATCTCAGTTTCTGAAAATGGTGATAAGCAAAAAATTAAACACCCAGTTGTGCTTACTCCACCCAGAGAGCAGGGGACAAAAGCAGAGGGTCTGATCTGTGATTTCCATTGCTATCTCCTCCAGCCTGCTGTTCAGGGAACAGAAACACTGAGTGGTAGGTCTGCACACAGATGGCTCTCCCTAATCCAGAGTAGCAGGAAGCCTGGAAAAGGTAGATAATGCAAAAGCATGAACAATATTGGTGCTGCATTCTGCAGAACATGGTACTGAGACCCCAGACAAGCTCAGGTCCACCAAAGCTGCTTATTTTTTTTTTTTCCAATACTCCTATCGTGTCCATTCTGCTTTGCCTTTCCCCATTCTCTCTATCAGCACTATGCATGCTTATTTTCTTTTTAGCTAAAAACCTTTCATCACCCCCAAGTGTAAAAAACAAGTCCCAGCAATACTGGAGCTTGATGATCATTTTCAGTTACAGGTTACTGTTTTATGTATTTTCTGTGGCAAATCAGCATTTATTCAGAAGTAATTTTCTGCTTTAAACTAACAAGCAATGAGTGTGACAAATACTGCTGTTAGCGATTGTGCATTTTAAGGTAATTTTAGAGTGCATGATCTCTGTGGGAATTGCCAACCACATTTTGCTTCTCACTTATATGTAACTTCAAGTCGCAGTGATAAAGTCCCATTAAAGATATCCTACCCTCTTGACTGGGATTTTTATCTTTGCTAATGTATTGCTAGTGACTCTGATGCAATGTGGGTGTACTTGGATGGATTTAATTGGGCAGAAACCTTTGAAATATGCCACAGGCTAATTCACTTTGAGGGTTAAAACAATGAATCTGTGCAGAAAATAATGTATCAGCGGGTAAAAAGATGAATTAATGGCACTACTGGAATACCATCTCTACAGCAACCAGAATGGCTGAATTAATGACATACTGGGGTTTTTTATGGCTGGAGAATTACAGCTGTGATGACACTATGAGTACCTCAGCCTTCCCCCTTATTGTACCTTTGTAGACACAGTAATCCTTTGGCCCCTGGAGAATTTGTTCTCTCATGATGATCAGGCAAGGTTATTCCATTTCCATGATCATCTCCTCCCTTAACCCTTTCTCTCCCTCCTTCCTTTCTGTCTCTCAGGTTCACACACAGGTCATCCACCAAAGTTGTACCTGCACACATGCAAATCAGTAGATTGGAATCAAAGGAAAAAAGCTCCCATTCTTGCAAAAAAAAAAAAGTTTCTTGCAATAAATATATTGGCATAAAAACTTCTTTCTAAGAAATGCTAAGAAGTGAGGGACTGAACTCTCCTGTCATGAGCTTGGTAAAAAGCTGGAATGGCTCTCTTTTCAACCAAGTGAAGAATATCAGAATTGCACTCGAGTAACAGTGGAATGACAGCACTGGGTGTTTTTATTTCTTTAATCTACTGACATTGTTCAACAAAGAGGCCTCCTTGTGTGCATCTGACACTGGGATATTTATCTTAATGTACTTTTTCTCTGCAGCAAGAATTTCAGGGAAAAAATCCTTCAGCTACAGCTTTATCTTCAGTTTCCTAAGTGCTTCCTTGATTGATACAAGTGCCATCTTATATCACAGAACCAGGGAGACATTTCTACCAATATGTCTACTTCTTGAAAGTGCAGGATGAGGTTGTTGAAGACTACAGACATCTGCTAATGTTATCTGTCACTTCAGTGGAGAACTTTAGATTGTTTGTTCTATGAATATTGGTTCAAATGCTGCAAAAAACCCAAGCAAACCTCAGGAACCGAAAAGGATGTGATTACCTTGAGGGATCATGGGTAAATGTCCATTTACCATACTTTTTAAATCTATTTTTTCAGTCTGTTGGAGAAGGCAAGGGCTTTGCACAGGAGTAACAGGACATGAGATTCTAAGCTAGTTTGGTTTGGAGGGTATTTTTCCAATTAGAAAAGGAAATCCTTAATGTACTCAGGAATTTGTGCAACTGCTTTTGACCAGCACAGAATCACAATCTGAGCTGAACAGAGCTGTAGACAGAATCCCCATTTAGCTTCCAGTCCCTGGAAGAAGCTAACAAGAAAGGAGGAAAAAGACATGAAAAAAAGCAGCAGAAGCAATGGTGAAAGGAAATGGAAAGTGAGGCACCTTCACCTTTAAAGCTAAATTACTTTCTACTACATTCAAACCCTTTCTACCACACATATAATGATGACTTGGCTGTGGATATTTCTATTTCATACACATTTCCTGTAGATGAGAATTAGGCCATTTCAATCATAACCTGCTCACATAACAACTACTCAGGCAAAAGAGCTATTAAAATCAATGGGAGAGCTCGGACCATTTAGAGAATGCAGAACAAAATCTATTATTGTTAGCATTTTCCTAAACTTATGTTGTTACCAGTAGTGAAAGGAGTCTTTCACAACCCTGTGCAGGGTTTCACGGGGGATAATCTCACCTGGAAAGGGCTGCTATGTTTGGAGCAGAGCAAAATGAGAGGCAAAAGAAATGAATACCCAGAGCTCTGAGGGTGGGAGCACAGAGCTTGGTCTGGCTGCAGGGTTTTTCAGGTACATTTGTGCTGTCACCAACCTCTCTGCACCTGGATCCTCCTCTGCTTTATGCTGGGTTTGCCTTCCTCAGAGTCGAAACAGTATTTTTCTACACCACAAACAGGCATGAGTCTGGAGCATACATAGTCATACCTGAGGCAGCACCTACATGAAAAGAAGATCTAGAGCTAATAACAACAGAAAAAGAACCATAGAGAAATGCAACATCCAGAAATTAGTAATTCAGTCACTTCAGACTAGAACTAAAATGCATATCTTTTTAAATAGAGAGGGCAATTAAGTCATTACAAGACATTACCAGAGACATGGTTTTGTTTTTCACTCAGTTAGGTCTTTGAGCATTTGAATTTGTTTCCAGGACTTATCCCCATGTACAAATCTTTTCAGATGCAATATCACTCAGACTGAAGTAGTAATCTTGATGTCAAAATTCCTAGCTCTGGTATCCTGACTTACATGTCACATTACCAGGTGTACGTTAAAGAAGATTTCCTCTTACTTCAGGAAGAAGGAATTTCCTAATTAATTCCCTAGTGAAGTTTCAGAGACCAAGTAAATCAGTGCTGTGTATTGACAGTGGCTGACATTTTGTGCAACTGTTTGAATTCAGGGTGTTTACATTGAAAACCACCTTAGTAAACCTTCTCATCAGTTGCCTACATCCATACAAGGAAATATCTCATTTACCTTTGCAAACAGATATATGCAAGATTGAAAATCACATTAGAATTGAGAGCAACAAGGCTCAACAGAGAGACAATGTGAGAATTGTCACTCATTTGAGATAGGGAAAAAACCCACCATCCCCTGCTATTATAAATCCTGCCTGTGTCAAAGCAGTGAAATTATATACCTTGAGCAGAACTGTGAGTTGTTCTGGACGTGCCCCAGGTCAGTCCACCATGAACAGCTCATTGTCAGCGCTGTGAGTGGAGCAGGAGCCGGTAATCTGCAGAGATTACAGGTGAGGGGGCAGCCCTGCCACCTCAAACTCACAAGATGTGTGCTGTCCTTAGCTCCCAGTTCCTCACAAACACTACCCCGCATTCATTTTCGAGCCGTCGTAAATTGGACCCTCAAAACCAGGTTTTCTCTGAGGTCTAAAAGTTGAGTTATTGGCACTCCTCGGGGGAACAGGCTACTAAACGTTTGCATCAGAGTAATCCAGAGTGTTTTGCATGCTGTTTTCGGACCAGCTAGTTTGTCTAATGAATGAGATGTGATGTGAGTTCCTAGGGCTCAGGAGAGAGCTGAGGGAGGATTTCTCCATCTCTCTGAAGCCTTAACCCTGCCAGGGCTATTGCACGTCGGTGTGTAACAAACACCCAGACACACCAATCCATCACCAATCCTTCTGCAAGGCATTAGCAGCCAAAAGCAAGGGAAAGGGCAGGATGACTCCATTTTGAATGCCAAGAATTTTTAAAGAAAATAGAGATTGACACGTGAAGCTTTTGCCAGCATAACAGTGTCTGCTGGGGTTACAAGTGTCTGTGCTGAGAAAAGCCCCATACAAACTCAATGCAAAATGTCCCCAGGGCTATGGCTTGTTTCAGTTCCAGAACTATACACAAAATAAACTGGCAAATGCAATTTTTTTGCTGGTATAAAGAAAGTCCAGACTATGTCTGCTTGCCTGTGCAGGCATGTCAGTATTGCTAAAAAACACTGAAGGTGTTTGAAACTATTTTCAAATACCACAATGTGAACCTTTGCCACAGCTAGGTCATTGCAGGAACCGAATGAGGACTCAGATTATAGGAAAAAATAGGTTCTCAGTTGCAAACTGCAAATGCTTTGTCACTTATTTGCATACATAAATGCAGAGCAGAACATGGGGGTGCCACCCTAATATAAATGTTTCTTATGAGGTATAATAACATCATGATTTTCATATGTAATGCCCCATGCATAAGTACTGAAAAGTTTCTCCACAAGTTCCCAGGCCTGCCCCTGCCAGCCAAGCCGGGCTCTTTCCTTCTCATGCAAACACTGTACAAAAAGGGTGTGAGCAGAGCAGGGAGCTGCAGCAGAAAGATTCCCCAGGCCAAACTGGAGCTTCAGGAACATCTGTGACAAGCCTGGCTTTATGCCTGCAAAGTCATCCTCTTTGCTATTCAGCTGGAGACACACACTCTGCAAGGGAATGCAGGACCTCCTGTTGGTTCTCTCTCTGGAGCTATTACAATTGACAAGGATGAAGAGTTCAGAGAATTCACAGATAACTCAAATAAGGGAAGTCATCAGATGTGGAAAAAGGCTTATTTTTCCAGTAGAGCAGAGAGAAAGCAGGCTTTTAAAAATCAGAGGGGTGTAAGCTTTTTGAAGGGAATGGAGGGAGCCAAAGCTGGCATTACTGCTGCCTCAGGTATTGTGCTTCTCTCTAATTACCAGAGAAATTGTTGTAATCAAATGCCATCAATCACATTTATACATCAGATATTTCCAGAGGAGTGAGATGCCCCCCCTTTCTGGAAAGTATAAAAATCAGATTGTGTCTTCATGATAACAGAAATGTCTAAGATCTCTCCCAAACAGCAGATGGATGACTAAAACCTAAGAAAATAATTTAGTAAAACAAAGCTCCATCAAAAGCATAGTGTTCAGAGCCAAGACTGATCAGCACTTTAAAAAACCATAAGCAACACTGACTGCATCTGCTCAGAAAGTTCCCAGTTCCTCAGATTCACTCAAGGTCCATGTTAGAGATTTTACCGTGGCTAATAGTTCTAGGATTTAGCAAGCTGCGTTCTGCTATGGAGCTCAAAAAGAAACAAATCACATCACTGTGTGAGCTGCTCTGAAACCAAATCCTTTTGAGTACTGACCATCATTTGAACTCTCACCACATAGTTCTTCAGCAAGTAGCCTTTGTTACTAAAGTCACAGTTAAATAGTGTTCCTATTTGTCATTTACACTTCATAGATACAGAGGAGTGTAGATTAAAATCTTTTAGTACTGTATGGCACCCAACCACCATTCACTGGTAATTAAATCCTGCTGTAAAAGTGCTACAAATATTTCCCAAAAGCAGGAACAGATGTTTTTTTGCAACCAAGCAATGACGAAAATCTAACAAGCTCCATAAACCAAAGGCACGGGCACTTCAGAGAAATCTTCCTCTATGATTTTGCTACCATGCTGTCTCAATTTGCCAGCAATATTACAGAGATAAAACATGACCATTTTCTAGTATTATTATTCTTGTCTTTAGTAACACAATAAGTGTCAAGGGAACTGTGGAGTAAAAAAAATAATAATCGTAATAATGAGGCACAACGCTTATAAATTTACAGTTCTATTTCCAAACCATAATAAATTAGCACAATCCCTGAGACTTAGTTACGATTCACAAATCACATCCTCATGTGGCTCTTATAAACTATGATTGTCTAATTAATATTGCTACTTATAAACATCTCCTGGTTATTCAGTACCCTTTTTTTTGTCCGTATTGAAATTCAATTACAGCACATGAGTTGCTCTAAGCAGGGCCCAAGCTGTGAGATAACCTATTTGAGGGGGCACATTTTGCATTTTCCTGGATTGGGCCTGCTGCAAAGACAACCTTAACATTTCCTTCAAAATGCCTCATGAAGCCACCCTGAAGAATTGCTTTGCAGTGAAGCTAACTTCCTCTCCAGTTCCAGAGTGTGTATATTCACGCAGTTGTCATGAGAGGTTGTCAGTGGGGTGAGATGAGGAGAGCTGTTTGATCTGCAAGGACATAAATTGATGGCAGAGATGTTGTGTTCTAGCAAGAGTCACGGCAGCAACTGGAGAGCAAGATCCTCAATGGAGCTGGCTTTAATCCAGGGAAATGCAGTTTAAACAAAAAGGGAGAATACAGAGACTGGATTTCTAAGAATGCTCGGCCCCCCTCCCAAGTGAGGCAATATTTTTAAAGAAACAGCTCAGATCAGAGATAGGCACCTGTAAAAACAAAGGGTTCTGCTTGGTGTCAAGAATTTATGAAAACTGGGCCACTTGGACTAAATATCCTAACAGCAGCTAAGCTGCCTGCAAAACCTGACACATAAATTACCCAGAAAATATAGTGCCTGCATAGGTTCTTTACTGAAAAGCATGATGACACCAGCTACCACTTATTTAAACCAGTGCATTTCATTATGTCAGGGCAATTGCCACCCTGGTACATATCTTATTAGTGCTTATTTATTATCAGTGTTAAGGAGGTTAACTGCGCTGTTATTTCCTCTGCTACTGGGCTTTATTGCATGTCTGAGGCACAGAATTCTCACTAAGCTCAGGCAGCAAAAGGAAATAACAGAGGCTGTGGCTTAAAAACAAATATCCTCTAAAGACTATAGCAATCAAGTAGGGTAAAACAAAGCAAATTTCTTCTGAGGAGTATCAAGAGAGGAAACCTAAAGCACCCACTCTGATGGGACCTAGATGAATAACCTAGAAAGGTCATTTATCTGAGAAATTAAATTTTTTTTTTTTCTGTTGCAGGGCAACTGTGATCTTCACTTGCTTGGCAAATTGCCAGTATCCTTCGATTTAACATTATGGGTTGATTTCTATCAGCTGCCATGGAAATTCATTTCTCATTGCACAAGCAACATTAATTAGTTGCTGCCTGGTCAGAAAAGTTACCTTGTACTAGTGCTGATCTGTCATTGCATGACCTCAAAAGCACTTCCACTACTGATACTCATAGGCAATTAGAACATTCACATGTTTAAAAGCTTTCCCATTGCACCTTCAAACAATTGCCAATGTGATTACAAGGGAAATTGATATCAATAGGAGGCCATCTTTCAGAAGAGAATTAGACAGAAAAAAAGTGATGCACCAGTGTTAGTGTTTTTGCATTATCCATCCACTTAACAGGAGCTCTGGTACAAGAAAATCAGTATAACAATTAAGTTACCTGCACACAAGTAAAGATGCATTAAATAGACCAAAAACATTTGGAAAATAAGGAGAACAACCAACAGCTGCAATTTTCTTTGCATTTCCAAACAGTTAATGACAAGTTCCTTTACATATTGTTGAAATTAGATTAAATCATGTAGATTTTTGCAAAAATGCATTCTTAAACAGATAGCTCAGTCTCATCCTTTCACAAATGTTCATTTGTAATCCAGATGTTCATTACACAAAATGATGCTTTACCCTCTCACACTGTCAAGCAATTCACCTGAGCAGGCTCATGTGCACAGAAAACCAAGCAGAAATCCCTTTCCCGAGAACTGGAGTTGCCACAACGTATGAGAGAAGTCAAACCTGGTGTTTCTTAAGGGAGAGAAAAATCCCAGTTCTAAACAGGAAAAAGCTTTGCTGCATGTTATGAGACAGAGATGTTTCAGATTTCTGTGTTTGCTGGGACAAGTGACCCGCAAACAGGGAGTGGCCACCTCAGTTGCTGCATGTGGCTCCTGGCTATGCAGATAATTTCCTTTATAGTGAGACTGGCATGCCCAAGGTGCCCATCAGCCAGCAGTTGATACAATGACTACTTCAGCTGCTGACTTTTACCTAACACAACATTTGGGAATATATTATTGGATTTACTCCTACACACTCAGGACACACTTTTTAGCTTCACCCCTCTCAGCTCCATTCCCTCAAATGCATGAAAACATATATCCATGCACACATTTTGTGTGCAGGTCTGTAAAAGAGCTCTTCACTTTCACCAGTGCTCTCATCCAATCCTAGGAGGAATAAACACAGGAGCTGGTGTCCCCAGCCTGAGGGAGAGGTACCCACTGCTGGGAAACACCCAGTGGAGGGGTGGGAGACAGGCAGCTCCAGAGGTGTCTGGGTGTCCAGTGTTCCTCCATAGCAGTCCATGGACCCACTCAGCAAAAAGAGCTGAAACAAGGGAAGGAAAGCACACCCTTCACCCTCAGGCAGCACCCAAGCACTTTGCTGAACCGTTTGACCCTGAGCACTGCGTGTTGTTTGGCTGTAGAGCTGCCATTGCATCACTGGGTTCAGCCACAGGAACACACATTTGTCCTCCAAGAAGGTTTTTGTTCCTTTTCCTCTCTGAAGCCCCTGTTGCACTTAGCTTTCTCTTGCCTTGATGCAGCTCTCAGCAGGGCACTGCATTTGTGCCTTCTGCTCATCCCCCCTCCAGGTGCCCCCTTTCCTTGTCCTTTTCCATTTGGCATCTGCAGGGCTGGTGGGCTCGGTGTTTCATCGACAGCCAGGTCACCACCTGTGCTGAAGACATCACTACTGCTTTCCTCTTTCATCTGCATAAGCCAGAGGAGATAGAGACAAAAAATATTGCACAGATCATTTGGGCAATCCCTCCAGGAGAGATAAGATTGCTCTCGACTGCAGGTTTATTGGCTCTTTAATTAATACCTATAGGATCAATTTTCAAGAATCTCCTACAGCCTCACTTGGGATGTTATTTGAAAGGCTAAAGGCACTTCAGAATATTTTTCCTTAATATTCAAATTCGTTTTTTCCTTTTTATTTTCATTCTACTGCTGCTAATTACATCGTAGCTTCTATGGTGTGACTGAATCCTTGTTTTTCTTCTACATACATCAATTACATTATTTTGCATTAATTTGCTACTTAGCTGCTATCCTGCTAAGCATGTAATTTTACCAGAGCACCTTATGTTTACCTCTATGCAGCAATCCTCCCAGACCAATTTATTCCTCTGCAATCAGGATTTTTTCAGGCCGCTGATATTTTTACAAGACATCCCAAACACAAGTACACGAGTAATCGAGGCCCCAGGATATCACTGTGAAAGACTGAGGGCTGCTAGTCTGGGGAAAAACCCACAGCAGTAAAACCCCAAGGAGTTAAAACAAGACCCAGTCTCTGGTTTATTTGCTCCAGGACATGTTCCAATCAATGCAGCCCCAAACTGTGCTAGCCTTTCTTCCGGTTATATCACACTGCAGATCAAAGCTAATTTTATGGAAGCAATCAATCCCAAGTCTTTTTACTACATCATTTCTTGCCATATCCTTGCCAATTTGGAGCATGCTGAAGAAAGGGTTTGTTCTCATGTATCTTAGTTTGCATTTTCCCATAGTATATTACATTATATTTTCAGCTTGAGAGTTAGATCTACCTGTGGAAATAACAGCTTTATCTTGATAAATCAGATTTTGACCATAGACAAAAGTGAAGTGGCTGCATAACGCAAAACCACTCAAGAAATAAAGAAATCTCATAAGAATATGAGACAAACACAAAAATGCTCCATGGATATGAGTATCTGTGATACTTTTGCTTTCTACAATTACTATGGAAATTGAGTTTTATAAGATTTTCTCTCAATGCTTGGGAAGGCAAATCTTAGCTTTCTATACATGATCATTCCCACAGGAATGTGATTAGGAGGGTTATGTTCATCTAGTTAAGAAGCAAAAATAATACCATACACTCTGTGGCAATCTGTGCCATAGACCCTTGCAGAGCAGCTGGAAGTCAATTCCTTTGACTGCAGGACTGATTTTGAAGTGAACAAACAACCTGATAGAGACTGCTAGGTACAGCAACAGTTAACTAAAGTGTGAGCAAAATTGATGAGACATTTAATCAAATAATTTAAAAATATGAATGACATTTAAAAATCATCAGAGGCTGTATTTAAATACTGTGAAGAGCAGGAAAGTACATAGGAAATACACTTTTCCTGTAGTTTTACATATTTGATTTTGTGGGAGGTTTCTTTGGGCTGCACAGAGTTAAACAATAATCAAGTCAGAAGACTTGTGAGGTATGAAAGGATAAGACTGGGGAATAATAATTTGATCTACTTGATTTGGATGAGAAGCACGAGGTGAAACAGATGAGGGGAAAATCCTCCTGAAAGTCTGGACAGGCAGCCCCACAGGGAGATTTCTAACCACAGGGGATGCCCAGCATGGTGCCTTCATGCCAAGGAGCACAGGGATGCTCAGCAGCTTGTGTCAGATCTCTGGCATTGCAGGCATCTTGCAGCTCTCTCCCTTTATCTCCTGCCTGGGATATAGGAGCAGGACTGCACCCACCCTGGGTGAAGGCAGCTCAAACTTGTATCTAAATACAGAGCCCAGGTTTCCAGTTTTTTCAGAGTGCCTGTGCTCTGCTTGCCTCAACAAGCTGGTGGACTTCATAGGTTGCTTGCTGCAGACAGCTGCTATGCAGCAGCTGAAATCCTGTTTCATAGCATAAACCACCCCCCCAAGCCCCCCCCAAAAATCTGGAATAATGCAATAGAAAAACAAATCTGGAAGCAAATTGTTCTGCTGGACTCAAGGCTCCTCTTCCAACAGAAGCAGCCCAGCTGGATCCTGACTCCCAGCCCATGGACAGTGTGATCAAGTTACCATTTTTCTCCTTCCCTGTTCAAAAAGGACACTGGATACAGAGAATGAATCTCTCAAGCCATTATGGATACTATATGCTGTAATGGAATACTGTTCCTGTAACATCTCAAAGGGGACATGAGATATCCCTTGCTCGCCATTCTTAGGTGACCATTGCTAAATAATGTATAGACAAATGGGTGGGTTACCACACAACAGGGAAAATATCTTTTTCTGTGACTTCCAGGGCTACCCCAGTGAAATGCTCATAGACTTTTTTTATTCGGGTGCCTTTAGAAGGCATCTGAACTCTCCTAGCTAGAAAAGAATGCACCAGTGTCCTCTGGAATAGAAGCTCCCAAACTGGGCTAATATGGTCTTTAATGGACTTGTGCCTATGTTCAAGATGTACCCTGCAATTTCGTGTTCAGCCTCACAGGAGTGCTTTGCATTGCCATACTGATGATTCCAGGTTTGATTTTCATTTCCCCTTCCCCAGGTCAGATGAAGGTGCCAAATCTGCCTAGAGATAAGAATCAAAACCACACTCCCAGCTCATTCAGCCTTCAAAGACCAGTGTACCCCACTGTGAGGCCAAATTGGCAGGGGCTGTAGGAAAAGGCCTGGCAGGATGAGAAACACCCTGCTCATAACAATCCAGACTCTGCCTGTTGCTGTAGCACAAGGAACAGCCCAGGAAAACTGAAGCAGCTCTCTCTCTCTCATTTCACGCCGTGCCTCGCTCTGTGCAATACAGAGCTGAGGAAATCATTGTTTGGGAGCCCAGCTGATAGCACACACATTAATCACATGGGTGTGCAAGAAAATAAATAGGTGCATAAATACTTCAGCTATGCTGTGCACTTCCCAATGCGGACTTCCCTCTCTTTAATGCTGACAAGCTCCTGATTTTTTTATTTTTAATTATGAACTGAAATCCCTCTTGCTATCAGTTATGAATATAACAAACAGTCTGCTGTTTAACTTCAAATTCCATATCACTCATACAAGTTGTAACTTTAGTCAGCTTAGTATCTCTGAAATGAAATATTTGCCGGCAGGAAAATGAAAGGTTATCTCATATTAAATAAACACATTGTGATATGACTTGTTGGTGAAAATTCCAGCCAGATGACTAGTGTTAATCTTGTAATACCATCAAACAAATCTACAGTCAGGAAGAGCTTCTCAGCCTGTTCCAGACAGTAAAAATGCAGAAGGAAAGATATCCTTGCCATTAAAGAACAGGTTTGTGAGCCTGAAGATCTGACTTCTGTTCCTGACTTTGTCACATACTGTCTGGGTGACTTTTTATAAAATAACTACCTCTCAATGAGTCTCAATTCCTACTTTGTAAACTGGGAATAATGAAACATTCCCTTTTTTCTAAACAGATGAGAGTTTCTTTGGTAGACGAACCATAACTGACATGTTAAATAACATAAGGGGAGCCTCAAAGAAAGACTGAGATCTTCCAACATCTTATCAGAACTAACCTAAAAATAGCAAGAAAATTATCACTGTTTCCATCTGGGGTGGAGGGGTTGTTAATTGTGGAAGTTAGTAGGCTGCTAAATGACTCTTTTTCATTCCCAAATGTCAGTGTCTCAGACAGACCGATCTATTCAGCTGCTGTGGCGTTTGCTTCTGCCCTGCCCTAAGAACCAGCCTTCCTTCTCCTTCCCCTGCCCTCCCCTCAGGTCCTTTACCTCTGTCTCCTTCACTCTATTCTCAATGTTGTCAAGGCTACAAGAGGTTCACGTTTGAGAACCTCTGACACACTCAAGTCATGAAAAGAGGACGTCTGCCTGCTGCAGAGAAGCAGATAATCTATCATTTTTCTTAGGACAGCAGTTTTATAAGAACTTGCTTTAACACACCTTGTCAGCTACTGGGATCAACAAATCTGTGCGAGGGAAATTCTGTTACCAAAAATATCTTAGAAAATCTGACTGGCATCCCTTTTTTTTTTTTTTTTAATTTAAGGAGGAGGAACAGAAAACCTAGCCAAACCTTTTGCTTACTTGACAGACATGCTGAAGGAAAGAAAAAATGTCTCCAAAAATGAAGTTCTGCTGAAAGGCAGTACACCTCCTCACAGCTACAGCAAGTGGCAGTAGGCAGCGTGCAGGAAAACAAGCTTGTCTTGAACTCACGAATTGACAAACTGGTTTCTTATAATAATTATGAATCATCATAAACTTTAAACTTGTAACTCATTATACATTATTAACTGCTTATTCAGCTCTTCTCTTTCTTGTCTGTTGTCTCTTGGGAGAAATGGGAAGGTGTTTCAGAGTTTCCTTGGAATACCTGCCTTATGGTTGATTACTCCAGTGCTATTCCCAGGAGCATCTAGTTACCATCTCAAACAGGGCTATTACTCTAATTTAGAAGAGTATTAACAATTCTGTTAATCTGTCTATGCTGAAAAAAAGAGTGTCCAGATATCAACTGCACACACTGATAAGGAAGTTTTTATAGCAGAAATATGCTTTCATATCTATTATTCTATTCTGAGCTTTTGAGGGCAGGGCAAACTGTGGCTTTGTTATAGTCTTGAAATAGGAAATAGAATATTTACTAAGCAAAGGTAAGCCTTCCTGGGACTACATGTTGTTAATCATCAAACCTCACCCTTATTCCAGAGAACCAATGTCACAGAGCAGTTTAGGTTCTGTTTTAGTGACAGCAAGGCATGACCAGGGTCAGGAGGCCTCCCAGGGCCTCAGCAACGTCACAATTAAACACCACCTAAGTCAGTAAAGTGTACAAACACAAGTAAACAAAAGCTATTATTTTTACTACAAGTGAATGTATTTTCTTTAGAGGATAATTACTTATAAGCTGAAGGTTAGAGAATAACTACTTACAGGCTGAAGTTAGAGTCTGTAATTTTTGCATTTTAAAAAAACCTGTCACAACAGGTACGCTCACAAAAAAACCATTTCCTGCCAGTGAAGTCAAGCAAGTAAAGAAATATCTTCCAGCCATTTCAGAGAAGACAAGCTAGTCCTAAGATCCAGATGTTACATAAGTTTAAGCACCTAACTCCAAAAAGGTTGAAATTCGAGTGAGGTTCCTAAAAAACAGAGGCATCCAATGGAAGGGGTTCACAGATCTCAAGAGAGATGTTTCTTATGACAGAAATCAGACAGGTTTTTTCACTACCAATATTGCCTTGTCACGTTTTGACAGCATTAATTGTTCTTGGTACAAATCTGGTTGGAAGTCCCTTGGAGGATCTGGAAAGAAGCTCATCAGCTTGATTTCTTTGGGTCCTGATTGAAAGAACACCACTCTTGCAAAGCGCCTATTTTTAAGAAGTTATAAAACCTAATTACAAGCATTTATCCTGTTCTGTTAAAATGAGCAGCAGCATAAAGTGCTCAACCCACCAACCAAAATACAAAATTAAAAAACACCACAAAACCTCTTTAGTTCCTGAAGGCCATTTTGCAAAGTAGCACATGAAAATGTGAAGAATTATTTGGAGTAGAGAATATAAAATTTTAAATTACAACTGGGGCAGTGTTGCCTGGGCCAAAGGCATGAGCATGGCCACCTACCTACAGATCAAGGAATGAAAAGGTGTTTTAAAGGCCCATGACAGGTAATTTCTCTTACCTCAAGATGACGATCAGTCTCTTTCATGTTGTATCCATTAGTCTGTTCAAGGAGTCCATAGCAAAGAGATTCGCTTCAAGAAAGCGTTACTTGTTTAAAAGTGTTAACACAATTAGTCAAACACTTTCATTTCAAATCCGGTAAGTATTTATCTGAACCTAAATGTATCCCTGAGACAAGCTAGTTGCAATGGTATGCAACGAGGTGTGAAAGCCAGGTGAAACCGAGAGGAAACGAAGGCCCTTCATCTCACCGTCAGCGTGTGCTTCAGCTGTATCATGTCACAGCCTTGCCCACCTGCACCAACACTTCTGTGAGTGATTCCTAAAAGTCCTCATGTGCTATGGCTTCCCCTTCCTTTTAAATGCAGATGGGAACTAATGGAAGGGCTGCACATTTCTGAACCAAACTCAGGGAACATATTACTTGCCTATTCAGTGATTTGAATGCTTTTATTCTTTTCCTTAACAGCCTTTATTTTGTTGTGTGTATTTTTTTTTTTTTAATTTAAACAACATGGGCTTTTTCCACACTCTGTTAAAAGAGGAAGGGGGGAAAGAGCTAATTATATCTGAACTGAAGTGTAACCATGGCCCTATTAAATAGGTAGCAGTTATGGGCTATTGATCGCAGTTCACAGGAAAAGCTTGTCATGTAGTGTCAAGAGGTTAATGTAATTACAAGAGTGGGCAGCAGGATCAGCTGTGTCCTCCAATAGGCGAATAACTAAAAGCTGCTTCAGAGACACATAATGTTGTCAAAGCATAAATAATTCATCCCAGCATTCGAGAAGAAATTACTGCTCTGTTCCAGCGTATTATTCAGCCATTAAAATCCTGCCCTTGTAAAGTCTTTTGATGTAGTCATATTTTCAGTTCTAAGAGCAGTTTTGGAGCATTCAGCTTTTATTAAGCCTTATATTGTGCAGTTTTCAAAGTAGTAAAAAGGATATGAAATAGACTTACAATTTGTTTAATAACTGCATTGCGATTCAGATAAGAGGGAGAGAGCTGTGTGGATTTATGGAGTGCCTGTGCAGCACAAGGAGGAAGCTGTGGTGTGATGTGATGGAATTTTTAACTCCCCTAAGCTGGACAGAATTAAAGGGCCTTCAGCTATTTACCAGCATTGATTCCAGAATGTGGTGACCCATTTCATTTCTCAAGAGCCAGCTAAAAAGGAGTAGGAGGAGAAGGATCTGTGTGCCAGGCTATTCTTGACTCCAGCCCTTTGCTTGTCCTTATTAAAGTCGTGGCAATTTGATGTTGAATGGCTTCCAGTCTACATCTGCATTCTGAATGTTTTGCTGGATCCAAGCTGCCCATGTTCACTGTCAGGGGCATGGTGCTGATCTGTGCTGAATTACAAGACTATCCTAAGTCACAGATTCTCCACCAGGTTCTAGGCAGCCCCCAAGCACAGGGATGGGCTGGTGGAACAGCAGAAGAGACAGAGGAAGGACAGGGTGTCACAAAGGCCTATGCTCTCCTCAACTCTCCTGTCCTCATACAAAGTTAATCTGATGCCTGCACAGTTCAGGTACTCAGGCAAACCCTTCAAAGTGCCCTTCACTAATAACTCCCAAATGAAATTCCTAGATAAAATTTGCAAGTAGAACACCTTTGGGGTCTCAGCCCATCTACTCACCAACTGAGGTTGCTGTGACCATGCATGTAAAGGAAAAAAAACAAGTCAAATCTGAATATAGAATTCTGATCTCTCTGATTATTTTTTTTATTTTCATGTTCAAAGAGAAAATACAATCACTTGTTTGAGAACAGACTAAACAGCTAAGAGCTTTAAGGAGAAAGGATGTGGCTTGGGAGAGAATTCAAGCTGACCAAAAGGAAAGTTGCCCTTTCCACACCCTCAGCCCAGCTCTCCCCACCATAAATATTTATCCTGCTCTCCTGCTAGATACCCTTCCTATTCTTCCCCTGCCCACAAAGGTGTCTAGAGCTGGAAAGCTACAGCTGGAGGCACGAGCCTTACCCTCACCTCTGCTAGCAGCACTTCTGCAAGAATGCTGCCAGTATCAGGAAGTCTATAGTGAGCTCTCAGATAATGGTGGCTGTGCACCACTGTCCACTTCTCATCACACACAACAGCAGCTTGTAATTGGCATACAATTACAGAAAACAATCATGGGATAAAATATTGCAGCTCTCAGACACTACAGGGATCGGCAGCAATCTGACCAAGAAAGGAATTGAAAATCTAGTTACAAAGTCAGTCCAGGAACAAAGGGAAAATAAAACAGAAGCTAAAGGTAATGCTGAGAAGACCACAACTGCGTGGAGTAAAAGCTGAGAAACAGTTTCAGGGGAAAGGTTCACCAGAAAAGGGAAAAATACAAAGAAAACAGCAAGAGAACAATAAACCTATCTCTGTTATCTTTTGCCTTATGAAAGCCCTTAAAACACCACTCTTCTGGCATAGCAGTTACTACTCAGCCTTATTTTCAACACATTAAAACCAAGTGAATTCCTGCCAAGAACTTATATTCTAATTTTAAATCTACTTTTGAACAGAACATCTCCAAACAGTAGATATTTTGCCAATGCCACCTTAAGAGACCACATTTCCATGACAAAGGGGAGGGCGCTTTTATCCTGTCGTTTCTCTTCAACAACAGAGAAAGAAACAAATTTTCAGGAAAAATACTCAGACCAAGCAAGTTACTCCTCCCCAGGAATATGCTGATCTTTGAGCCATGTCTATACTGCTTTTCTGCGCCTGTTTCCCGTGCAGTGGTGTGCAGATGTGTGCTGGGCTCTGAGGGGAGTTTGTCTTGGCTTTGTGTGGATCTGTATGGTGTTGACAGTGGGATTTTGATGTTCCTTGCACTGTTTCAGTCAGAATCTGAGGAATAGAGCCAAGTTTATTCCTCAGGGAAGTTGAATTTAGTATCTTAAATTCAACATACATGAGTAAGATAATTAGGAATGTGTCAATATTCTGCATACACAGGTTGCAGCTCCACACAGTTAATTAGGAGCCTAAGCATGAAACTGCCAAGCCAAGTCTCAATAGCAACCTAAAAGCAGCTTTCTGATGGTACATTAGTTAAAAGGCATGAGAAAAAAAAAAAAAACCCACAAAATATGCAAAATAGGAGCTTTATGCTGTTTTTCTGTCCCTTAGTGTTTGTGTGGCCCGCGGCACCTCTGCCACCTCAGCAGTGGTGCACAGGGACAGCCAAAGGCCAATCCCACCCTGGCTCCATCAGGCAGAGATTTTGTCCAGCCAGGGACTGTACTTTTTCTCCTTCCTGTCATGAAATCTCATCATCCCCATTGCCTGGCCTGGTTTACACTTTACAGTAGTGTTCCTTGAATTTATCCTCTGATAAGCCGGGATCAGCAACAGTTTCCCAGGCACAGCACGCAGGAAAACGAGATCCGTGCGCGTGCTCCCGTGTCAGTAAGAGCTCAGCTGTCTGCCATGGCCGTGTGAAAACACAGCATCCATTGCTGCAGGCTGGACACAGACCCAAGCTCTCCTTAGGAAACAAGCCAAAAGCTGAAGTTTTCACCTGGCTTGGATTTCAAAATTTTGCAGTTCAGCAGTTTTGAATAGTAGCTGTGAAAAAACACCAACTACTAACATTAGACAAAGGCTTGTTTGGGAGGTTTTAGACAATTTCTCCAGAGAGACAGTTCCACATTTTTGCTTCCTAAAGCAGTCTGACCCCCATTCCTCCCCCAGGGAAGAGCTGGCTGAGCCCAGTTCTTTTGCTGTTAAAGAGATTCACTGGGTAACTGAATAAAATAACACACAGGTTACAATCTTTCTTCTTTTGAAGACAATGATAAAACTCCCAGTGGGGCTGGGATTTAACTTGAGGATTACAACTGCTGTGAATCAATCCTCTACCAACTTTAGAGGAGTTGGACCAATTAACACCAGCCAAGGGCTCAGTCCTTTCATTCTACCCAGAAGGCAATAATATCCATTATTCTTTTCCCCAGCCAGGACTCTCTCATTCTTTTTCATCACAATTTCCCCTCTATCTCCCACCTTTTCTCAATTCCCAGTTCTGACACTTGACTTGCAGAGCCCTCTGAACCCTTAAAAATATTTGTTCTCTAAAAACCAACAGAAAGAAAAATGTTTGGATTTTTGCGTTGTCAGGAATCTGCTTTACTTCTGTCCAATTAAAACAAATACAAAAAATAATCTCCTCATCTTCAGTGAGGAAGGAGCTGGGGCTCTTAAAATATACAAATCAAGTGAAATAACAGCACAGACTGCCAGCCCCAGATCAGATGTGCATGGAGGGACACATGCAATGCATTACAAACATGCACTCCTCAGGCCACACCCAGGGACGTCTTGGGTCCATTGTCTGTGTTCTGAACTCCTTAACACGCAACAAACTTTATGTTCTTACATTATCTGTTCTTTTGACACTTAGTAAACATAGATATATGATTCTAATTCATCAGAGAAAAGTGAATACCGTTAATTTGTGCCTCCATTTTTCATCGTGACAACTCTAAAAATGAGCAAATTCTCCACTTTGAAAAAGTTTGTAACATGGTTTTTTCCATGTTTTTTGTTAGAAGTTTTCCCTCTGCCTTTTTTCTCCTCCTCCTTCTTGGCCTCCCTTTTGTTCCTCAGCCTGGCTGCAGCTCTGGCCCAGCTGCCTCCTACTTTCAGACCAACTTTTCACAGCCTGGAGACCAGACTGAAGCAGAGACAACCTCCTCACTCATCAGGGCTGCTCAGATTTATACCTGCTTACAATGCTGGGACTGAACTAAAGTGCTGTAAGACAAACTGCACTAACTCTCTGCTATTTCATGCCAGGAAAACTCCAACTGACTTCTTAAGCCATCTTTAATGCTGCTTTGCACTCCTAAAAATCCAGGCCTTAGAATATAAATAGGGTTTTTCAGTTTTGCATGTTTTTCTTTTAAATTACAGTTTCTCACTGAGAAAGTTTGATTGATTCAGGCAACATAAAGAAAAAAATTCTATGGAACTGAGCTGATCAGTCACACACTGAATTTCAAATAGCAATGAATCAAAGAGGACAGTTCATGAGCTGAATGCTTGGCTGTGCTCTTCAGCAAATCCATTAAAACAATACCATTTAGTTTACAAAATGATACATAAACAAAAAGAGCAGCACCATCAATATGAGATATCATCTACAAATGAGCACACAGCTGAAAGGCAGCTGCTTTAGCTGGGTTCCACTTGAACCAAAACCCCAGGATACAGCACTTGTGCCAAAGAGAGAAAAAGCTGCACAATGAAACAAATGAAGCAAGGCAGCTCCAATCCCACCAGTCTGATATCGCCCTTGGTAAGTGCAGCACTGCAAGTCACTGCATCTACAGGATGAATGCAGTTCATGCAGTTACCTATGGGAGAGGCACAGGGGATTTTCTGCACAGATTCAGACTTTACAATGAACACAATTTGTTCACAACTAAGACCTTCAGTTGCTCAATTTAAGATTCCATATGCTGTTCCTGCTGGTAATGAGATATTAAAGATTATGAGATAAACCAACATGGCATTCTGACTCAAAAAGGTAAGCTTATAAGTCCATGGAAATCCCTTTTTAATACAAGCAGAAAGGGCTTAGCATTAGTACAAGTTTGTTCAACAATCAATAAAATTAGACCCAATAAGGAAAAGGATGAATGAACAAAAAGATTTCTATCCCAGCAAGAAAGTAAGAGCTAGAATTACAAAAATCATCTGGTGATTTTCTTGTGTTTGGGTTATGTGAGCACTTGGAACAGCCTGGGCAGCCCTGTGTGTGTTGACAATACCACATAATGCTCCTCAGTCACACAGGGGGGGCAAATTCCTCCTCAGGACATGAACCACACACAGCAGAATGTGCCTGGTGTTTGACAAATGCTTTGTTAGAGAGCAAAGGGAGGGAGCATTCCAGTGCTCAGCAGCACATTGTCTTTATTTCCTCAGTAATTTAAGGAGAGCTGCTTTCCATTTTTTTTTTTTCTGAAATACATCTGTATCTGCAGTAGAGGCTGTAGTGATGCCCTCTGCTCGTGTCGTTGTGACAAATTCAAGCCTCTCCAGTCCTGAGACTGCCGTGGTGGGGCCAGCCAGGAATCACAATGGTTCCAAGGCTTGGGAAAAGGGAAACTCCTCACCAGCAGAGATTCAAGAGTGAGGGATGAGGGAGGTTTAATGATGGAAAAGAAGAAAGCCAGACATAAATGGGAGCTGAAGAACAGGAAATATGATTAATTTGGGATGAATGTAGTGAAGAAGGTTGTCTGCATCACAAGTGCATGGAGGGACTGGAGAGCCAAGCACAGGTGAAGAATCTCAGTATTGGCACTGCTGGTAACAGTGTGGGGAGCAATTACCAGCTAATGTAATGAAAATATGCAGGTTTCTGGAGAGAGGAGACTGTCAGGTAAAACCTGCCAAGTGCACCCACTGACTGCTGACAGCCCAGCCCAGGCCCGGGCTTTGTCTGTTGCTCTATCTGGTTTCTTTGATCAAGGCAACACAAACCAGAGCTCAGGCCAGAACTGGCTGCTTGTGCTTTTAGAACTCAAACAGATCCTGCTCAGCTTTTCTTCCTCCACTGTGAGCAACAAAAGCTTATTTCAGTTGGCTCAGGGTTTGACAACAATTAACTTTGGAAGGAGGGAATGGAGACCATGTAATTTTTCAACAAACTGCAAAACTGTAAGCCAAGAAAAAATTTGCCCCCACTTTCATTTAAAACACACGTCCAAAGCCTGCATAATTTCACAGGTGTTTCTGATTTAAGCCACTCTTGTTTGTTGTTTGCTGCTTTCCCCAAGCAAAGCCAAAGTAAAGACTTGCTGTGATACAAAACATACCTGCCACAAAAGCACCAGGACGGTTGCTCCCCAATGTCTGAGCCCAGGAACATCATCCCTTGGGACTGCCCAGACACACAGGACTCGGGTGCATCCCTGGCTGAGCCTGGGAGCACAGTGTGGCCAGCAAGGACTTGAGTCAGTTCAGCTATTAATTCACATGGGAACAGCATTTGTATGTCCTGATACCATAACAACTCCCAGATCTGCCACCCACCCCACAGAGGGAAAAATGACCTTTTATCCTCAGGGAACTGGCTCCTTGTGAGTTCTTCCTCCCCTTCCAAGCAGCTCCTGGCTGGGGAAGCAGGAGCAGGGGAGCAGAGTAATTGTGGCTTGCAATTAAAAGATGCCCAGCAGCTGTGATACACCTTGGATAATTTCCACAGCTGGCAAAGGCTAGATACACATTGACCACTGCTGATTTTTTACACCTTGAAAAGGGCATGTTGAAGACAACCTGTTGTATTTTCCACAGACGGAAGCAAAAATAATGCAGCTGAAAGTCAGGTTAGCAAAAAGATACAATGTCAGCAGTGTATTTGTTTTTTTTTCCTTAACCAGACTACCCCTATTCACAAGTAAAAAATGGCCTCAGAGAAAGTATTTTACCAATTGAATTTTTCATTTTAATACAACAGTCCCACCTCAGCTCTCAAGCCAATCTCAAGAACAGATTGACGTGACTTATTTGCATTAAGACAAGAAGATATTATTTTTTATTAAAATACTCCCAAAGAATTTTTTACTGTTATTAGAAAAACGAGGTTGACCCAGGAACAAGTGTGTGCTTTACAGGGAAGGTGATTGCTCCCAGGGACTCTGATTATTTGTGGTTAAAATTCCCAGGTTCAGAAGCATTTTTAAAAAAGTTCTCAATCAACCCACAAGAGCCTTGGTCCCAACCCATCAGCAGACATGTCTGAGAGCTGAGGGTGATGACTGAGCCCTGTTCAATGAGGGCTCGTGCCTTTATTTGGATCTGAGTCACCTCCTGACAGGTTGCTCTCTATCATACCAAAGGCAGCCCTGTGTATTATGCACATTCGTTGCCAGCTGGAGTTGTCTCACTGTGTTGAAAATAAAAAATAATGACATTAATGATTTGCCCTAGAACACATTGCTGGGGAAGCCATACTTCAGCACTTGACAGGTTCATTTTCAGTTGTGCGAGTAGAAGTCGCTGTCAGTACGGTAAAACACCGGGAAAACGCGACAGTGGTGGCACAAAGCCGACCTGAAGCGTGTCCCAAGGGCAGCCCTGGCACAGAGGAGCCCACGCACAGGGAGCTCACAGCCACATCCCCCAGGGCACGCCCTGCACACCCCGTGTCAGCACAGTGTCCTCAGCAGGGCACAGGGACACACTGGGGCTGAGAGCTGAGCAACAGCAGCGCTCTGAGCTGCGCCACAGCCAGCCACAACCAAGCTCTCCTCATGCACCTGTGTGTGAAAGGCAATTTCACTTACACACACACAGACACAGGGAGCTTTTGTGCTACTTCGTTGGGGAGAAAGGAGCCTCTTTTTGAAAACTCCACTGCTAGATGTTACTAGACATCTACCAGGAGCTTTCAACTGGGAAAAACTCCTCAATCTTTTTTCAAAGGATCCATAAACCTATGCTTTCACCATTTAGCTTGTTACTAAGCAAGAGGAAAAACCCACCCGTTATTCCAGCAGAGCTCTTGCACGCCCATCTGTATATTTGGCTTATAACACACAGTGCTGCTGAAGTCAAACACAGGTTTAACACATCACTTACAAGTTATTCTGAGAATTGAAACACTTGTGTGGACTTCCTTGGGTTTCAGAATAGCTCCTTCATAGAAATGCCACAGTCAATCAATTAAGAAAGCTAAAAGTAATCAGTCACCCACGGTTGATTGGATTTAGTACTCGGTGAATGCTTTTTTGTTCTTGGATCAACTACACCCTCCTTCAAAGCTGATTAAAAATTGTTGATGATCTCTTCCACCTGTTCAGGGTGATAAACCGGCTCCAAAACGAATAATTTCCAAAACTGTGCATAAGTCAAAAGTAGCTCCTAACAGAGTGCAGCCTGGTCTGAAGACAAAAGCAGGTGAAATGTGAAGCAGCATCTGTGGAAGGTTACAGACATCACTTTTTGAATCCACGCTAAAGAGAGCAGTGTCTCTGGGCACAGGAGGAGTGGAGTTGCTGCCTGTAAATGCTCAGCAGCTGCCCCTGCTTGGGCTCTCTCCCTGCCTTCCCCAGAGCCACCCTGCACAGCGTGGGACAGCGTCAGAGTGGGTGAATCTCCAAAGTTTGAAATAACACTGCCCTGCTGGTGCTGCTGAAAACACAACAGACAGATAATTCAGGGCTGCTAAGACCCTGCATCCTTGCTCTGCCATGCCCAGGGCTCCTGCAGGCACATAGATGTCCTGCCTCCTCAGCAGCCACAGGGGAACACAGAGTCTGCAAAAATGACAAAAACGGTCTCCGAGGACGTCGTGTTGCAATCCAAACCATTTGGGCAAATAAACCCCATCTGCCATCGTAACATGAACCTGAAAACAGAAGCTGACAAAGCCAGGAGTTGCAGGACTCCACGGAAACCCTCCTGTCTGTTGTTGGATACCATTATTTTGTATTGTTCAACAAGTACTTCAAATATTTGTATGAGTAATGGCCGTGAAAAAAAAATCAACAGACAAAAAGACCAACCTAAATGTGCTATCACTGCTTGAGTCATTGCCAAATGACATTGTAAAATATATTTTCTGGTGAAATATACAAACAAAATTACCTAAGTTTCATGTGGCACAGAGATAAGGATTAGTTCTTTAAGCTGATGCAAGTCAGGGCACTCCCAGTGAAATCAGTTGATACCACCTGCAGGCTCAGATCAACTCATTTATCCTTATTTCCTTAATTGTCAGTGTCACCTTTCCTAGGCCATTCATTCATGCTGCTTCAATCAACCCAGCAGCCTCTTTAATTGCAGAAGAATACCAACATTCAATTTTAACCCTTTTTTAAGAAGCATTTCTTTTCAAACAGAATTTTAACAATTTTCCAAAAAGGTGAAAGTAAATGGTCTTTTATACTTGTCACCCATTGTGAATCTGCTGGCTGGGTAAGGTCTCAGACACTGGTTAATGTGCTCAGCAGATGAACCAGGCACTCCCTGGGGACTCCTGTGCTGAATTCTTATGTATTGAGTTTGCAGGTGATTCCACTGGCACATGGCAATGGGAGGCACAGGCCTCCACAGCATTCTGAAAACTTGAGGCCAGAATCCTTAAAGAGCTCTTGGATTTAAACCTACTGAAAACTGGCACTTCCAATGCCCACTCCCCTCCTGCTATCTGCATTTCCAGAGCATGAAAGATTAGTCCAGCCTCAGCTGCTGAACAGCCCAAACACTGATGATGTTCCTGAGTGGAGGACCTGATCCCAGCCTTCCAGAGCTCAGACACCATCTCCTGGGGGCCCCTGACACCCTGGGCCCTGCTCAGGCCTGGGCAGACCTCAGTGGCTGGTGAGGAGGAGGCAGCACACTACGTTCCACCATGCCAGAGACACTGTTATGGTGAGGAAGGACTCAAGGAAGGAAGAAGGCAGCTCTCAGGCAGCTCTCTCCGAGACTGGCTCAGGGCACGGACTGCAGCAGGCTCCGAGGCACGAGAGGCACCAGGGCAGCACAGCAGGTCCAGCCCCTCTGAGCTCACCTGGCTTCTTGCTGTGATGGTTGGCTTCTGAAAAGTCCCTCCCCAAGGTGATTAGAGGTGATTAGGTAATTTCATCAGCAGGATGCTTAGTGCAAGGCTGAAAACCCAAGTGGGCAGCCAGAGTTCATTACCTGAGCTGCTGCACCCCTGAGCTGAGCAGCATCATTAAAAATTGGCAGTAGGCACCTACCCACACCTATAAATGCTTATTGACCCTGGGGGAGGCTGGTTACCTGGTCAGAAATGGGAGGGGAGCTGGGTACCTCATGATGGCTTTGTTCTCCTGATCAGTGCTTTCTTCATTTTAAAAATAGTCTTCGAGAAATGAATGTCTCAAAATGCCTCAGCCCATTTAATTAATTACGAGATTTTATAGAAGAGAGTAATGAATAAGTTCAAGAGCACTATAAAAACAAGGACTTATATCATCCTTTGTTGGTCTGGTTGAAGGCTAGTAATCCACAGCAGATTACTGGGATATAATTGCCCCATAGATATATATAAATACATGTATATGTATGAAAGTAAGTTAATGTAGCATATTCCTGTGGCTACACTCTTCATTCACCCAAGGAGAATACATTGTACTAAACTGATTGGAATGAAATGCTTTAGGTTTTAATTTTACTTTTAAAAGTCTACATATTCATGTAACTTTCTCGGAGGCTCCTATAAACAAAGAATTATGTTCAGGGCCACTGCCAGAAATAAGATATGTCAGAGGTCTGTAACCCATTCAATAGAGGATCACTCAATGGCCCAAGGGTACTTCCCTGCAAGGGAAAGGGTAAAATAACTGAGGTCAAGGCTTCAAACGCAGCTCTAGTTTTAATCATGTTGCTGATTTAGAGCATAACGCGCCTTTTTTTTTCTTTTTGCTTTGCAATTGTCAAAAAACATTTTGTTTTTCCTGACATGTCTGCAGTGGCCCCCACGTCTGTTTCTTGTGCTGCTCCAGTCTCAGCTCAAGGACAGGGATGTTCACCATCAATGAAATGCAAATATATAGGCTTTATGTGGAAACAGATTCACTTGCCTCATGTTACTGGACAAATATGTGGAAAGAATGAGGGGCAGGGAGAGAAAAAATGTCTTTTTGGCCAGGAAATCTTTCAGTAAAATCCATATACTTGGAAGTAAATTAAACCATTAGGGTAAAAAGTTTCTGGAGGATGATTTCTTAGATTTGGGAGCTAAAAGGGGAAAAAGAGCAGAGAATCAGCAAAAGGAGGGGAAGGACCCAAGTGTTCAATCCTCAACGGACATTTTGAAACAGTTGTTTCTTAAAAAAGATATAAAGGTTCTTCTTTCACTTCACAATGAAGCTAAACAATTTGTAAAACATCTTTGTGCGTGTCAAATGGAATCTGTTTCTCCACCCACCACACATTCTCTCTTAATACCCGACTGGCTGAATCCAGGCACCTCAGAAACATCCAGCTGGCTGCTTTCCTCACCCAGCTATAGAAGGTGGACTTGCTTTTAAAACACAACCACCCCGTGCCAGCAGCAGGGCCTTTGGGCACCAGCACTGCACAATACTGTTCTGCAGCTATCACTGCAGTGTTTACCAATTCGTTGGGATCAAAATCTTCTTCAAATAGCTCAAAATCTGACGGAAAATTCTACCAGAGGCACCGTTGTTTCTTTGCCTCCCATGAATGGTGCAAGTGTAATTCGGGTAGTTAAGAGCCTGCGTATCCCAAGCTAAGCAGCAGCCCTGGAGAGGTGATGGCTGAGGCCACTTGGCCCTCACAGGACACAGCCCACGCCCATGTGCCCATCACACAGCAACAGCCTTCACACAACATCCATGCTCTCAGTTCCTGGCTTGGAGGCCTCCTCAGGGAAACCCCCTCTCCATTTTCTGCTGCTCCTGACCCCTTTCCCCTTCTCCCTCTCTGGCCACGAGTCTCCAACAGGAGCCCACTGGCCCAGGCAAACGCAGCCCCTGAGCAGAGCACTGCGGGCAGTGACTCAGCAAGGCCATGGTGCCACAGGAGAGGTGCCACCCTGGCCCAAAGGACATCTGGTAACTGTGGATTTCTGCCAAGGACATCTGACCTTAGGCAAGGTCCAGGCTGGGGAGCAGGGCAGGGACACTGTCCCTAGCCAATCCCAGTCATGAGTATGAAAAATGAAGGCCCTGTAGGTGTTTCTCAGGCACAGTGCCCACGGACAGCACCGGGTGCCCAAGGAAGTACCACTGATATTACTCACAAGGTGAGCCTGGCTGCAGCACCCTTCCCACATCACAAAGCACAGCTCAGGACAGCAGCAAGGAACAGCAATGTGCTTTAAGGTATGTGCAGGAGCCACGCAGCTCAAATGAACTCTGGGAGGGCGTTCCTGTGAAATCTGCTGAAGAGAATAAATCCCTTTGTGCAAACACCAGGATTGTTACCCTGAATTCTCTATCTGTATCTGTTGTGGAGAAACTCTAAATTAAAAAAAAAAACAAACCATGCAATAATTAGAAATAGTCCATTTCAGGTTTGTACAGCAACTACTTTATTATTTTCAAATGCAAATGTTTGCATTGTTTGCTATTTTACAATTTTACAAACTAGGTATAAAAGACCATAAATAAATGACATAAGTTATGTGTACCTAAAATTCACGGAGGGAGAAAAAAATTACAAATTAAAACAAAATAGAAAAATCTATATATCTAACCCAGAGATCATTCAAATGCACAAACCAACAAATGCTGTTAGATTTTTTCAGTATGAACTAAATTATAATATGCCTCATACATTCTAATTTTAACCACAGTCCTTGCATATTCCAACATACTTGCAGTGATACAAAAAAATAAATGCACTCTCTTTTAATTTGTCTGATTAGTATTTCAGATTTTTTTTTCTGGTTATGAAAATGTCACATAAAAGAAAAATACTGCTTTTTAAGTCCTGTTTACTGGTTACTTACCAGCTTTTTTTTTTGTATTTTATACATATATATTTTTAATACATAAGATCCATCACAAAATTAGCACAGCAAGAAACCCGGACAGACATCAACCACTGGTGTGTGAGCAGGACAATGGAACACACTCATCGTGGGGGACAAGCCGGCGGTGGCCTGTCCCCGAGGGCAGCAGGCCGTGGCACTCACCTTCTTGTCACTCCAGCCCTGTCTGGAGCAGCCCGTGGTGGCCTAGCCCCTGGTGGCCACTCTGCCAGGCACAGCTGGCACGTCCTGCTGCCCTGCCATGCCCAGCCTCAGCTGACAGCACAGCTCCCCTCGCCCCCTGCCAGGCCCTGCAGGGACCCCTGGCCACAGAGGGTCAGCGAGGAGGAAAAGAGCAAACAGGAGCAACCTGAGGACACCATGTCACCCCATGTCACAGCTCCGGGCAGGGCTGTGTGCCCAGACTGCCCCACGTGTGCCAGAGAGAGCCCCTGTGCCACAGCAGGGCACGGCCCCTGGGAGCACCTGGGGAGCACGTGGGGAGCACGGCCACCTGCCCCCTGCCAGGTACTGGTGGGTGCAGGCACTCAGCTCCACTCCAGCTGCCTCACACTAAGCTAGGGTGAGTTCTCCAAACACAGAAAGCTCTCCTAGGCAGTGTCAGCACCCTGCAGCACTGCTCCCTGGGCTGTGGAAGAAAGAGTATCTTCTACTGCACTTCAACTGCTCTCCAACTGCACAAGGAACGGGACACACTTCACAACTCTTGCTAACTGTAACTTTACAGGTCTTGTTGCTTTTTTGTTCCTTATCTGTGCTGGGAACCAGGGAAGTGTTCTGATTATTACGTTGCACACAGAGCAAGGTGCTTCTGTGAATGGAAGAACTGCATATATTTGTTAGCATTCAACAAGTCTTTAAAATCCTATTTTTGCAGATAAAAAAGGCTATGTAAGAATTCAGCTCAAGAGTACCAGTGGATGGAGATGCAGGTGTTGCCTCCAGCACCTTGCCACTGGTTGTTCTTGGTCATGAGCAGGGCCCTAGTACAAATAAACAACACTTAAAAACTTGTAGCACCCTTTAGATCCTGCAATCCATTACTCCAAAACTAACTCAAAACTGCCCCTGTTTCAGGCTGCAGAACCACTCAACAACGTTAGTGTGGCAGCTAAAAAATACACTTACAGATTCAGAAATTTCAACACTTTTTGATGTGTGTGTTCTTGCTATCATTTCAGACATGAGCTATCAGCCTGGTCTTATAGGACAGGGGGCTCCTGCACTTGCAGAGGTGTCTGTGGCACATTCACAGGCAGTTCTACCCACGAGGTGACTTGCACGCCAACACACGTACACAAGCACACGTACGCACCTTTCGGAGGAGATAATAATCCATTCTCCACTCAAGGAAAAAAATATATTTATATCACTGCAATGGCACCTTTAGTGTAAAATGTCACTTCAGCAATGTACACAAGCAGCTCACAGGAAGTGGGTTCTTTGCTGTGGCACCTGGCCTGGCGTCCATGGTAAGATGTGTAGTGCTCTGTCACCTTCATTCGTCCGGGATGCAGCGGTGACAGCCAGGGGGACGAGGAGAGACGACAACAACAAAATATATAAATAAAACCAAAGGTAAGCAGAGAAAGCGGAAGAGGAGGAAAAACAAAATCCAGAAGTCTGTAGGGCTTTGACACAGTACATTCCTCGAGTGACAACTGGGTGCTGAGTCTTCACGAGTTAGTTGTCACTCAGTGGAGAAAACAACAGAGTGGGTGGCCCAGAAAAAAAAAAAGAGCAAGTAGAAGTCACACCCTCTTTGGGGACCGATGGCCATTCAGCACGTGTTTTCCAGAACCAGTGCTATGGAAGACGCAACTGTGGGTCCAGAAGGCTTCATGTCTAGTCTGTGTTCCTCCACGGTCAACGTGATCAACAGGACAGGCTACGAGGCTGTGAAAGCAAAATCCATTTCCCTGCACAAAAAAGAGAACCCAAATTAAATGTATTAAAGCACACGCACCAAGACGAACACCCAGACCTGCCCAAAGGGTGGGAACCCTTTGCCTTCCTGTCCTTCCTCCCTCCCTCACACTACTTCAAAGTCTTGCTTCCATGGCATACTTACATACAGATCTTACATACCAATCTATCTTTCTAGCTATATTTACATGGGCCACCTTTTTTCTTCCATCTGCTCTCTTCAAGCTAAAATGACATTCCAGTGGGTGCCCCTCCGTGGCCATATTTTATCACAGGAAACACAACCACCAGTGGCAGTGCTGAAAACCCAGCATCTGAGCTGCCTTCACAGTTTTCATTCTATAGGGACACAGTTTTCCATTTTGTGTGGAAAATATTGCACTGTTTTGAATTACCACTACTAGACTCCACGACAGCAATTTAACAAACTGGCCAGAAAATTGGGTGTATTTTGGTTTTAGATAAAAAGATGATCTCAACAGAACGCAACAGATTTATGGCAAGGAAACTTCAAACATCTCTGCACTTGAGAGGCAGAAGAATTTTTCCTGCTGAAAGTACAAATGTCAGGTCTTTAAAATGAGTAACTACTTCTTATGTTGCCTGGCAAAGTGACATTAAAACATGCTGGTTTAAGTAGATTTTTTTAAGAAAACTTAAACTTCTTGAAATGGAAAAGCTTTTATAAGTAATACTGCAGAACAGTTTATACTGAGCTGTCATGACTTGACAGGATCCAAATTCAGCATCTCATATTCAGAACAAGTTGTTCTCTGAGAAAGTTGGGAGCGAGGGAGAGTTAGTGGTTAAAATCAGCAAGTTATTGTTAAAAGTGACAAAAAGTGATGTGAGTGACAATACAGTATGTGTGATTTGTCTCCAACTGAGTGAACTGCTTTGGATTTAGGATAAACTCAATTATTAAGAAAGTTTGACATATAAAGCCACTAAATCATTTCTGAATTTGCTGTCAGGTGTGAAGTAGGACCAAAATATTATAGACTAAAGAACCAGTCTGAGTGCCATTAAACTATAAATCTCACCTTTCTGACATTGTGCCTGGCACAGCTGAAATGCAGTGTCAGTTCTAAAGGACATGTCATGAAAATCCTCCTCCTACTCAGCACAGAGTAAGTGGCCCGTCTTTTTCTAAGGTCATCTCATCACTTTGGTCCTCAGGAGGACTTGAAAGGAATCTAACTTACATACTTACTCTGTTCAAAAAGAGTAATAAAAGCTTCATGACAAATAAATTCAAGCTCTGTGTTCAGAGCTTTACTGGATAAAACTTTATCCTACGTGACCTACTGAGGACAACCACACTGCCATAGCAGCCTCCTCCATGTAGCAACCCAGGGGACGCTTTCAGTCACTCAACTTCCTTCTATTCCCTAGAGGAGGCAGAGGGCAGCTTTTCCATGCTCCATCTCCATACCTGCAGAGGGGTGTCAGGCCCCAGCTGTGCAGCCTGCACCTGGCACTCACAGGCACAGCTGCCCTGATAATCCCCAACAGCCACCCTACAGGGCTGCTTTCCAAAGTGGATTTTGGTTCCCATAACTGGTCCAACAGGATTATGGTGCATGAGCTGTAACACTGCTGCATTGCAGAGAGCTGCCACCATGCCTGACACCAAACTGCACAAAACCTGCAAGGCTGCAAGCACAATCCCATTTCCTTCTGCTCCCCTTCCACAACTGAGACGTGTCTTTCTAAAACCCAAATATTACTTCTACTGCTGCTCATGAGAGTGCAGGAAAAGTCTTTGGTTCTTCTTGGTGCATTTATGAATATTTGTACTTTACAGTATGGCATCCATTCGTGGTGAGTTTTTCCAACCACAGCATAAGGGCATCCCTACTGCTCTCAGGGTCAAGCTCTCAGCACTGAGCTGAGCCCAAAGACACTCCTACACCTTGTCTGCACACCCTACCAGGCAACCCTACCAGCTTCAGAGCAATTTGAGATAATGCAATTTTCACTGCCATCAAACAGAGCAAACAATGGGAAATGCTCAGCAATTAGTCTGGGAAACCAGCACAGATTCTTGCAAACCAGTTAGGAACCTCAAATAGCACATGCCACAGCAGTTTTTATTTTCCCCCAACGGTGATGAAATCCTAGCACAGCTTACAAAATAAAGCACCATGAACATGTTGGACACTGTATTTCCACTGACCTTCCGTGAGGCAAAGGGAGTAAGTTTCTCGAAAGAGAAAAGAAGTCTGAAAGCTCCACAGCCACGATTGTCACAGCTGACTACTGGCAAGATGGTCACAAAAGTCTCTCAATGGTAGGCTTCAGCACGGCACAACAGCCAAGAACCTCCCCAGAAGTCCAGTTCTGCCCAGTAATCCACAAGGTGGGACACTTCACGTCTCAAGCCCATAAACGGGTAGATCACTAATTGGCAGGCACTGATTAGCCACACGATATTCTCACTGAAGTTTCTGCAAGGTGTTAGTGATGCATCAAGTCTGCAAAGAATATCCTAGGGCAGGTTCTTCATTCCAGTGAAAGATACACAATGGTGGTTTCACCCACAAATAAAACACTATGGTTGTAATCCTACAGGTCACGGGGAGAAGGAAAGTAATGGTGTTGTTTTCTAAGCACAGTATCTGGCAGCAAACAAAGCATCAAAACTTGAATGTGACTTTATATTTATATAGATACATGTATTTTACATATCATTGATCAACAGAGAAGTATGTTCCAAGAAACAATTTGTTCCAGGTCTGGTTTCAAACGACGGCTTGTCATTTCTGGAGGCCCCCCTCCCAGCACACACGCTCGGGTTCCGCAATCTGTACATCAAGCAATGCTGCAGATCTTGATTTCGACGGGCGAGGAGACGAAGTAAAAAAAGTGCAGTTCTTCAATTAAAGTGCATGGATGAGGTAAACTAATTTCAAGAGTTTTGAGTTTATTCAGTGCTGGCTCAGACGGGAACCATCCTGCCGTGCATCTGTTGCATTTGGGTGCGCATCGCTTGGACGCTGCTCAGGATCTTGTTCTGGTGTGCCAGGGCCGTGATCCCGATCCTGGCCAGGTCCCTGTGGAAAGCAAGAGAAGAACAAGGGGCTGAGAATGGTGGATCAGATGCTGGTGCAGAGAAAAATATTAAAAGTCAACCACAAACAGCATTAGCAAAAGCAAGGCAGATGTACAGAAATGTTTAATTAAATAAGTGGAGGCATTGTGGAGGCATTTTCAAGTTATCCTCCATCCAAATGAAAGGCATTCCATTCCTTTAATGAGTGTAATGATATGCAGCACAAGGCAAAGAGGCTGATTAAATCCAGATTTACCAGTTTTTTGTTATATCGCTGAGTACTTACTCCTGGTTCATATGCACCACAGCCTCTAGGGTGGTATAGCCAGCAGCTGTGAAGTTATCCTTGTATCGTTCCATTTTCATGGCTTGGAGCCAGTCACTGACAGAAACAACCGCCGAGAACTCGGGGGAGCTGGGATCCAGCAGGGCTGTGCTCGGTCTGGATGCCAAACAGTGAAAGGGCAGAGAAGGAGTGTCAGCTGGATCATGAACCACAAACCAAAGTTTGGTCACTGCAACAATTAACCTCAACGATGAGGGGAAGCAAGGGCAAGAGGCTGTGTCCAATGAAACTGGTGGCGCTGCACATCAACTCAGATCAGTGCAAGAAACTAAACAAGATGCAAAGTAATGGGCCAACTTTTGCTAAGAATGAATTTGACCTGAGGTTTCTATTTTTGGTTTGTGATCTAATTTGAACCACAATACAGCTTATGATTTCCATCTCAGATACAACCAAGTTCATAGAAAATGCTTTTACTTCCCAAAACAAAGAAGATGGCAATGCTGGAAGGCATTTGGCCTGCTGGGTCTGTATCTCAGGGGCAGCAATGCCAGACCTTGCCAACCCTGCATGTGTCAGGCTTCAGCTCAGCAGCTATAGAAACACTGCTGAAGTATGTGCAAAGAACTGGGAGCTCACACCCTGCCAGACTGGTTTGGAGGGTAAAACTCAGGGCGGGTTCAGATAACTCCTGTTTCTAGCCAGGTCTGCTCAGTGCATTCAATCAAACTCAGGACAGCAGGGAGTTAATCCCCTCTTTAATCAATCCATTCCTGACCGAGTGTGTGCCAGGAGTGGCGGGAATCACACGAGCTTTGATCTTTGTTTGCACTGTGGAATGTGTTTTCATTTTGCCTTACACAGTTTTGCCAGTAATTATTTTTACATTTTCTTCTCTTATTAATATTACATTTATTATTTCATGTATATCGTAAGTCACAGTTTCATTAAAGCACTATAAATTACTGTTATCTATCTAATCAAAACAATTACCATTTAGCAATTTATTTGAAAATGCACATCATCAAAGACTAGGTGTGCAATAGCGTGGTTAGTCCTGCCTGAGGCATTGAGTACACGCTGGTAATACTTGGTTCAACTCTTTTACTGCATTATCTAACCCAAGACCAATGATGGTAACCTATTTATATATAATTATGCTTTATGTATAAAGGCATATATTAATAATGTTATATGCATATTTGAAATTCCTATTCTGAAGACAAGAAAAATGTTTATAAACAGCCATGAACATGAAATGACCTTGAACAGGCTGTTAACTAACATACAGACACACACAGAGAATGACCTTGAACAGGTTATTAACTATTGGAAAACCTATATATTTTCAAAGAGCACCTGTAAATTGAAAAGAAAGCAAAATGGAGGAGTTCACACTGTGATTCTTCAATCAAATTATCACAGCAGATCATACTGTGATTCCCATCAAGTAAATTATTTAAGCCTCAAGGGAGGATATATTTTTGCCAGGCTTCCAGTGCAATTAGGGCAATCTAGAAGATGTAGTGATATTGGCCTCACAGGGTTAATGATCCCTCTTCTGGTGACATACATTGTAAGCAAGACTCAAGTTTAAAAAACGGATGTTATTCTGTTGAAGGCTGAGACAGAATCTCTGTTACTCCCTCACTGACTCAAGAAACTTAATTTTGCATTGTCTAATGCATATTTTTGTACCTTCCCTCCTACTGAAAAACATTTTCCTATTATCTTCCTTGTTTCTTTTAAGCTTTTTTTCCATATTTGCTGTAAGCAAATCCACCTGACAAAGCAGGGACATTTGAAAAAAATAGACCAAAGCTGGCAGAGACCAGTAAAGCTCCTATTACTTCAGCAGTGTTTCACCAGCTTAAACAAACTGCTGATGTGTCCCAACAAATATATTTTGGTTTGACCCTACAACTCTGGGAGTTTCCTTCCTGCTGTACTTCTCTTGCACGTACCAGGTACACCACGCTTAGCAAACAAAACAAACGTAATGCGGGATTGGTGGAGACATGAAACTGGCTTTCCACAAAATTAAATTCAAATTCACATAAAAATTAATCCACACCTTCCCAATGCCCGCGAGGCGTTGGCTGTAATGCTGCAACACTCATTTGCAAATCCTACACAAATCTAGGGTTTATAAAACTTGATGATGTGCTTTTCCTGCAGAAAACCACATCAGCCCTGTTAGCTGCACTGATTGAGGTGACCCTACTCATTCAAGCCCTTTCACCGTGGGGGAGAAGGGGGAAGAAGCAGCAAACTTTGCCTTTTGACAGGAAAGAAGCAGCAAACTTTGCCTTTTGACAGAGCTTGCCTGTGTCAGGACGTGCTTAAGGCTGTGCTGGAAACTCGCTCAGCGTTGGTGTGATCCAGCAGCAGCTCTGCTCACTCCCCTTTCCTGCTGGCAGGGCTGGCAAGCCTGAGTGCCCCGGGGGCCACAGGGAGCCAGCAGAGCACTGTGCTCACCTGTGCAGAGAGAGCAGTGGCTGCTGTGCAGGCTGGCCCTGCCGAGCTGTGTGCCACCTGCACTGTGTGCCACCTGCCCTGTGTGTGCCACCTGCACTGTGTGTGCCACCTGCCCCATGTGTGCCACCTGCCCCATGTGTGCCACCTGCACTGTGTGTGCCACCTGCCCCATGTGTGCCACCTGCACTGTGTGTGCCACCTGCCCCATGTGTGCCACCTGCACTGTGTGTGCCACCTGCCCCATGTGTGCCACCTGCACTGTGTGTGCCACCTGCCCCATGTGTGCCACCTGCACTGTGTGTGCCACCTGCCCCATGTGTGCCACCTGCACTGTGTGTGCCACCTGCCCCATGTGTGCCACCTGCACTGTGTGTGCCACCTGCCCCATGTGTGCCACCTGCACTGTGTGTGCCACCTGCCCCATGTGTGCCACCTGCACTGTGTGTGCCACCTGCCCCATGTGTGCCACCTGCACTGTGTGTGCCACCTGCCCCATGTGTGCCACCTGCACTGTGTGTGCCACCTGCCCGGTGTGTGCCACCTGCACTGTGTGTGCCACCTGCACTGTGTGTGCCACCTGCCCCATGTGTGCCACCTGCACTGTGTGTGCCACCTGCACTGTGTGTGCCACCTGCCCCATGTGTGCCACCTGCACTGTGTGTGCCACCTGCACTGTGTGTACCACCTGTCCCGTGTGTGCCACCTGTCCCGTGTGTGCCACCTGCCCCGTGTGTGCCACCTGCCGTCCCCACCACAGAGCAGGGCTGACCTGGAGCTCTCGCTGCCTGTCCTCTTCAGGCTGTTGGGGTTGCGGATGAGCTTGTCCAGCATGTTGACGATCTGCCCGAATTTGGGCCGGTCGCTGCGCTCCTTCTGCCAGCAGTCCAACATCAGCTGGTGGAGAGCGATGGGGCAGTCCATGGGCGGGGGCAGCCGGTACCCTTCCTCGATGGCTTTAATCACCTGCAAACGGCACAGTTAGGCAGACATTAGAGAACATCAGACGCTGCTCAGTCTGCCAGCTGAGTACCATTTATCCTAGGGCCACCCAGACTATGGTGACAAATCCCCAGTTAAGTGAGACAACATGGAAAACTGCACTCAGACAGCTGATGGTCTCAGAACTGTCATTTTTCCTCAGCAATTCAAAACTGAAAGGGTACAGCACCCAGAGCAGACATCAGATACGGCATGGCAATTTGTCACAAAAAAGCACACAGGATACAGGGGTGACAGAAGAGCCCTGGTTAGAAATCAGCAACAAGCCTCGTTGGTCAGAGGGCTGGAGAAGCAACAGCTCTACAGCGAGTCTTTACTATCAGTCAGTCTTGGGTGCAGTATGTTGAGACTGTATTTTCCCCACCATTTTTAAGGGACAGCAGATCACTCCCTCCCCCCGTCCTCCCGGGCCAGCTCATCTCTGTCAGTAACAGAGGCCTTGCAGAGAACCTGCTCTGTTGCTGCTGTACGCCCTGAGCCAAGAAATGCAGAGATGGGAACCCTTTTGTGCAGCTTTACAAAAGTCAAACACATCTTAAGTATGTATTTCATATTCAACAGAACCCAGAGAAATGCACACTGAAGTCACTTCAAACCCTCTAAAAAGCACTCCAGAGAATCTAATGGCTTCTAATAGCTCTCAGGAGAATGGGACACGACCAGAACTCAATTCTGACATGACAGGGACATGACCCAGGAGCCTTCAGATCTGAATTAATCGATATGACACTGCTGGCAGGACTCACCATGAGACCAGAGACCAGGAGTGCTCAGAGACTGAATCGCACTACATTGCCTCCTTCTGGACTTGTCCAATTAGTGGCTAAAATCCACTGGGAGGACAAGATGAGGGATATGCTTGCATTATTAGCAGCTATTCAGTGACCACAAACAAAGTGGCTCTCACTCCTCCAGAAAGTATGAAGAACCTTTTGATTTCTCTTGATTCAACAGGCATGGAGTATAATTTGAAATCCACTTCTGCTTTGTTGTGAGAAGCACTGCTCTTGCCATCATTAAGGAGGAAAAAAGGCATGTCTATGCTATGGACTGTAAAGAGTATGCAGAGACAGTAATATTGGCTTTCCCTGTCTTGCTCAAGCCAGCTTTTCAACATGGTCTGGCAGTGCACAGTCACAGTGAACACCAGCCTCACATAAACAGCTCTACTAAAAACAGCTGTTTGTTGCAGTGAGCTCCACGGTGCTCTGCAGACATGCCTGATATAACCGAGACACATCTGGTGTTTTATTTTCTTGCTAAGTCTTGATGACTTCCTGTTAGCAAAAGGAAGGCAAGATTGGGTGCCAGAAGAGACATTTCACATCAGAAGGAAATTAAAATTATATCCCCCATTTCGATTAAATGCCATCCACATCTAGACACTCTTTGAAAATGTTCAGCTCTGCAGAAGAAAGCAGATGACTTGTAAAATGCCTTAACCACTCCCATGGCTGTATATTCAGATTACCATTTTCTGTTTCCTTTATTTGCTTGTAAATCCCCTGGGAAAAGAATTATGGATAATCTAGGCCTCATTTTCATTGGGATTTTTTTTTTTTCATTTAATAAAAATTCTATTAGCAAAAGCTCTTATTAGCATTATTATTAAATACTCTTCTGGAACAGCAGCCACTGTGCACAGTCCCTCTTGGAACACACTGAAGTAGTCCAGATGGTATGGTTAAACAGGACATGCATAATTTAAGAATGGTCATTTACAAAAGCTGCTTTTTAATGCCCTCAGGGGACAGCTATGCCATTGTCACAAGGATGCTCTGACTGATAATCAGAATTGGATATCCTATGTGTTGATTTAGATATCCTACGAGAAATAAAATCTACTGGAAGAGTTATAAGCATAGTGGAGCTTCAAGAATTAACTACCAATAGGAAGCCAAATCAAATTCAAGTGTTTTTCTCTTAAACACATTCCATAAACTCAAGATATGACATGAACATTCAAATCTTCCTTCTCTTGACAGTATTAGGATTTGACAGTTTAAATATATTAGTTTCCCCTTCCTCCATTTTTCTTTAATTGCTATTTTTTTTTAATTCAAAAGACCAAACCAAATAAACGCCATGCAATAGGTATAGAGCCTAATTTGAGAATCCCCTATTCCATGACCTTAGACAAACCTTGAGCACTCAAGGAACTTCAGTTCCAGAGAGCTTCCCTGAGAAAACAGGAGTCTACCACCCATGATATCCTTTAAACAGCCTGGAATAAACATCTTATAGCCATACAGCAATTGCCACAGAAACACATCGGCAGTCATCTAAGGACAAAGATAAAGGCGTGGGGAGGGGAAGGGAGAGCAAACGCAGGGGAAGCTCAGAGGAACACTCACATCTTGGTTGGACATGTCCCAGTAGGGCCTCTCCCCGTAGGACATCACCTCCCACATGACAATGCCATAGCTCCACACGTCGCTGGCTGAGGTGAACTTGCGGTAGGCGATGGCCTCGGGAGCTGTCCACCTGATGGGGATCTTGCCACCCTGCCACCAAGAGAAAGAACCACAGCCCAGTGAGTCACTGATGCAGTCGTGTGTGTGGCTAACACTCTGCTACATATCCAAAACACAAAATGGTTTTTTGTGTATGACTACAGAACCCTTCTTAAAAACGCATCCACTTTCTCTCCTGCTTTCCATAAAGCTGTCAGATCCAACCAGGAGGCAATGCTGCCCATCTGTTTGCTTTAGTCATGAGGAGGCCAACCAGTAAATTGTTAAATGTATTTTTATCAGCCCTCCAAGAGATCTCTGCTTAGGGCTATGCTGAAGCTTGAGAACAAGCCAGGGGTTTTACAAAGTATATATTAGAGATTTAGTTGACAAAACAAAGAAGTACATGCTGTTAATTACTATTTCCTTGCTTGCCTGTCTGACCTGTTTGGCCTGTTTCAGAAAAATGGGATTATAAACATTTTGCCTTTCAAAAAGGTAAAATAAAGAGAGGATAAAACGGGAAGATGTATGAATACAGTGGTGTTTCCCATGGGCAATATCCCAACTCCTACCAGAGATGTGAGAGGGCGAGCAAGCCCCTGGCCTCTCCCAGACCCTGGGGGAGGAGTTCAACACCAAACCAGGGTACAAGTCTTCTTTTGATACCTGTAGGAAAAAGCTGCCTCTTCTTACAATACTTCTTTTTAAACAAATAAAAACACTTGGCCATCTGATTTGGGCCACTGAGGCCCAATGTTTAAAAAGGAACTCACTCCATCCTGTTTATCTGATTTTGCCTTAGCTGACTGATCCTAGGCCAGAGATTTCTCCTTTTGTTTATGCTAATATGTAAGGTGTTTTTAATTGAGCTTTTGGTTTCCTGCAGTTCCATCTGGGGAATGACTTAAGCTGAACAAAGGTTTTCAGGGTTTTTTTCATTTGCTTTTATGCTTTTTTGATTAAGTTTATTTTGGTAGTTTTTTCCCAGCCATCTCCTAGATAGCTTTTATCCATAACTGAGTGCAGTGTGTGCATACTTAATAGTACATTGTTCTGCTATATCTCTCAAGTGTTTAATATGGACTGGTTCCAAAGCCAAGGGAAATCAAAAGGGGTCCTTCTCCTAGCTGCTTCATCCTTTGCATCAGGCCCTTTATGAATCAGGTTGTGCCAATATGTGCCTTGCTGACACAAGATGCTCTCACTTTAATGAGTTATTAACAGGAGCAGAACGCATCATTCTCTTAAAAAATGTTGCTTTAAAAATCGCATTCTCTTGCAGCAAAAGCTTTATTCCTCCTTTCAGACACAGATGCACCAACATTGTTCGTACATGGTTGTCATTCTAAAAATTGTCAATAAGCTCTTTATATTTAGCTGCTTGAGCACAGTGGAGTTAATCCAAATATTCCTGATCCTTCATTACTGATACCAAATTAAGACAATGACTGTAAAGCAAATGTCATCGACTCTCTCTGAGCCAACAGTACTTTATCTCCACTTACTAAATTCAAAGAGAAGCTTTTCAGTCATTTCTGTCTTGCCCTTGTGTGCTTGTCTAAACTCTGATTTCCCTGAACACAGCTTTTCAGACCTTCACTTCTGCTGCTTCAACTTGCCACCCTTATGAGTGAGAGATACCAAGGCTGGCCAGCATTTAATACTACAGGAGTCCATCCTTCCCTGTAACGAGCCGTGAGTCCATTAAGGGATGAGTGTTGGGATTAAACAGCAAGATCTGAGCACTGCAAACAAACTCAGCACTAGGGAGAACAGATGGAGAACTGCAGATATGTAAAAACGAAGAAAATAAGCAATTAAAAAAGGAGACTCTATAAACCGACGTTTTTCTCTTTACGTGCATGTTGGTATCACACATATTGGTACAAAGGCTGGTAATGGCTGGGATGTTGTTTTGTGGCCAGAATACTTGCATTAGCCCTATTCCATGTGCAGCATATTAAAATGGCGTCAGCAAAATTACCTAACAGTGGGATGCTGAAATATAGATAAAATGGGAAAGAAACAGAAAAAGCAGGCCTAGCACTTTTCCCAGTCCAAATCACTTAGGTCAAATTTATGACTGGCTTTGTGATAGGCAAAAGTGGATGCATCTTTTTTCTTTTTTTGTGGTGTGCCTACACCTGCTGTATCAAACGTGAGTAGGACCAGCCACTTGGAAACCACGTTTGTAGATATCAGAAGGAACAGAAGTCCAGGCTCTAATTTCTGGCATCAGATCCCTGTCACGTGCTGTATCATGATGAAGGAACAAGAGGAATAAATGGGTCACATCCTCAGAAAAGAAATACTGCTGTGGCCACTGCTGTAGCAGCAACAGCACATCAATTTATAGGAGCTGTGGAGCCTGGGCCAATGTTTACTTTTAGGTTGTGATTTGAGGTTTTCACTTGTGACTGAGACTATTTTAAAACAAACCACTGTCACCTCCCACACAGTCAGACAAAACCAACATGCAAGCACACAACATGGCCATTTTCCCTCCCTCCTTACCCGAGTGGTGTAAGCTGCCTCAGGGTCGTCCTCCAGGACCCGGGACATGCCGAAATCAGACACTTTGCAGACCAGGTTGCTGTTGACCAGAATGTTGCGAGCAGCGAGATCCCGGTGCACGTAGCTCATGTCAGACAGGTACTTCATCCCTGAGCCAATGCCACGGAGCATCCCCACCAGCTGGATGACTGTGAATCTGCCGTCATTCTTCTGCACATGGGGAAAGGAGCAAAATCACAGAGCATTAACCTGAAAGCTACATTATTGCCACTGCTGAAGTTGGCAAAGAGCAGAGCTGAGGATTCCCATCTTGTCTCAAATAAAATGCAATGTTATTTCCTCACTCTCCTCACCAGTGTCTATAAGTCACCAGTAAAGCAAAAACCCAGAGGTTCTGTCACAGCTTTCAGTGATGCAGTAACCCGTTTGAAATGAATCTGATTTTAATGAGTCTACAGCACTGCAATGCTTTCAGAAATGGAGCAAGTCAGAACTGTTCACATTAAACATGGATTATTTAAGATCCTGCTATTTTTAAAATTAATTTATTTTATATTCCTTCACTTTATTCTGGTTTTCAATAGAAGCAACACCAGAAAACAGAATTTCCCATGTACAAACATAATTTCTTTAAAACTGTGCAAGTTTCAGTATCTTTCTGAAAAAAAGAGAGAAAGAGAGGAAGAGAAGAAGAGAGAGAGAGAGAGAGAGAGAGAGAGAAAGAAAGAAAGAAAGAAAGAAAGAAAGAAAGAAAGAAAGAAAGAAAAGAAAGAAAGAAAAGAAAGAAAGAAAAGAAAGAAAGAAAAGAAAGAAAGAAAAGAAAGAAAGAAAATGTTTCCCAGTATAAAATCTCCTTAGCTTTTGAAGAAGTCACCTACCCTGAGGAAGGCATCCAAGGAGCCATTCTCCATGTACTCAGTTATGATCATTACTGGTTTACCTAGAGTGCACAGAAAGAAAAACACAATTCCTTGATGAACGCCAGTGTTAATGGGATAAAAATGGCTTGCACATGATTTTACTGCCAAGACACCTGGCTTACACAATCTAATTTAATTTGAAAAGCACCAAGCTTATGCCTCAGCTGTGGGGAGCAAGAGATGAAATATTATAGGACAGAAACATTTAAAGGGCCCATCTGGAAGGTTAACCCTTTGCTTGACTCATTGACACGGTCTTTAACTAAAGTAGCTCCTGTTCTCTAAGGAATATGTGAACTGGTAATTGAGGACTAAGAAACAAAGATCTGTCCAAACCTGATAAAAATCTTTAGTGTAATAAATTACTCGCAGAGCAGAAAATGGAATTTGTGAATGCTTTGGTCTCTCTGTCTTTTTTGAAAGATCAATGCTTTAGGCAAGTTGGAAGCTGCCAGGAGCTACAAGGTATTCCAAGACAACTGGATTCAACAATGAAAAATACAGGCTGTTCCTCTCAACCTTCTCTGTCCTAAATTTGTGTTCTGTGTCTCTCGTTATTTATAAATGAGCCAAAGCCATTTGCCTCCTGAAATCAGCCAGGGCAAAATGATTCAGTGCCCTGTGTCACATGGGGCACAGAGCCCAGCAGCACCCAGCTCCCCGTGCTGCAACAGGGCCCAAGCTGGGCAATAGGAGGGGAAATGCAATGTTACTGACAGGGGGATGCTTTCTAGGCACTCTCCTGCCTAAAACAACAGCAAATACACAAATAAGGCTTGATCTTATGTTAGGGAGTTTTACAAAGGTCATACAGTGCTGAAACTGAGAACATTTAGGTGCATACAAGGAACACTCATTATTTCATGGAGTTAAATCCTACTGCATCTTTGACATACAGGTATTTGTAGAAACAGGTCTGATAAGATCTCAAAGAGCAATGGCAGAAGCACAGAAGTAACTCATCAAAGGCTGAATGGCAAAAGCCCAGTCCCAAGGTGAGCACCATTAAGAGGAGCACCTGACAATCAGTGCTGTCTGGCATGGCAAACCTTCCTCTCCCTTATGCTTTACCTACAGGAACTGTAGGGTTTTCTTCCCAAATAAAAGATGGTGTCCCAGAGAAATGCAGCTTTTACTTCCTGGCGTGGGTGTGAATAAGGGAACATTACAGGGAAGGAAGGCTTCAAAGGCCAGGTCACCTAGACCACAGATAGCTCAACTGCATCTGGGCATGGGAGGTACCAGAACTACTTAATTTTTCCTTGCTTCTGTCACCAGCAAGGATCTGCTCCAGAACAACCTCTAAAAATTATCCTACAGTGAAAAGTTGCAGCATTTTAAGTTCCCCTAATAGTTTCTACCTCAGTGCATCTTTCACCAAGATTCTTTTCTCTTCATTTGTCAGGGATTTCTGGTTCTGAAGTAAGCTTTTTTTAATTAGAAAACCATATGCTATAAGGACTGACTGTAGAAACATTTTACCACATTTCACTTAGGCCAACATCTACATGTGATACATAACTTATTTCACTCATCATTACTTATTTCATGTTTCTGGTCCCAACCTATCCTTTACAGGCCTTTTACTACTCCTGCTTTTACTTCCCTTTCCTGCCAGTATCCAAATCCTTACTGTTTTGGTCCCATGAGAGCTGGCATGCCTGTGAAATGCCATTACTGAATGCTGCAGAGGAGCAACGGTATTGCACAAAGCAAACTGCTCTGGAGGAAGGGCTGAGTGACCTTGGCTGAGCACATCCTTAAGTAAAAGGATGTGATAAAACATCATCCTCCCTCTAATTCACCTTCAAAAGCATTCTTTGGTAGAAAGAGGAAAAAAATTCAACCAAATCTACATATGGCACTGTTTCATTTATGCTTTGTAACTGAGACAGCAATCCTTCCACGGAACAAATACAGCCAAATGAGTATTAATTAACCTTCTTCAATCAAAATATACTATGTCAACGTAGAAGGGAAAAAAGGAAGCCTCTTTCAGTGCATTAACATGTAATTTCATTACTCAGGCACTTCTTTAGCAGGGGAGGGGGGATAGAGGGAAAAGGGAGAAGTTACCATCAGTGAGTCAATTATTAAAGTACTTGACTAGCAGCCAATAATTTATTCATGGTTTTTTGCTGCCTCTCTCAACCCCCATCTATACCACTATTTATCTCACATTTTAATTCTCAGTTTATTAAATGCATTCATTTATCACAGCACTCAGAAAAGCTATGGAGAAATGGAGATAAATGTGTTCTCAAGTAGCCCTGTTTCCCCAGGAGCACAGCTTGGAGGTAAGGGAGCCGGGTCGCTGCTGGAGCATCACTTACTGGGAGCTGGGAATGGAGCACTCCAGGTCACGCTGCCACCTCCTCGGTGAAAATTCCCAATCATTTTAATTCACTGACAACTGCATTATGCAAATGTCTACGGTCATTTAGAAGTGCTGGAGCTGTAGCAGCTCAGGGCCTTCCAGCCTCAGTGGGATTTCAACACAAAGATTCCCCTGTTGTCTTTCTTTTACTGAGGTGCTGAAAGAATCACTGTCTGAGGCAAACACCGTGGCCTGATCACAACCCTCCTGCCCTTTGTTATAACAATCACAGAGAGGGACACTCAGACCTTCCAAATTTAAACAGAGTACTGTATTTTAATTTTCGTTTTGAGGGAGGCTCTCAGTAAAGGATAGCCAAAATTAGTCCAAACTGCTCTTTGCCTTTAAAAGCAAACTGCCATACACTGTATGAGCCATTTGCAATTGTTGAGAGAAGGCAGACCAGGAGACAGCAACACAAATGAGCAGGGGTAAGATTTCCAGAAACAAAAGTGGCAAAGCAAGTATCAGCTCTCACTGATATTATTCAAGAGGGACAGAGTTTTACAGTGGAACTGATGGTTTTGATAATCTTCTATGAGAGGTACTTTGTTCTTCTAGTGATATTTTACTTTTTAACTTTCCATCCATCCCCAATTTTAATTGCTCCCACTGTTAATACCCTGCATTCATGTTCCTCCTGCTGCAGAAGGTGAGCTTCACAAAGTCCACTCTGACAGCAGCTCACAAGATCACTGCCTGCTTTCTATGCTACCCTGAGCACGAGCCCCAACATCCAAAGGGTCTTTTAGGATTAGCAACCAGAGCCAGGCTCTGCCACCACGGCAGGGGGAGCACAGACAATACCCACACCACGGCAGTGGCACCTCAGCAGGTCAGGCCCAAGCACTGGTGCATTTTCAGCTCTGGTCTACAGACAGCACCCAGCAAGCACTGTCATCCTCTAAAGCACAGGGAACACTGTCAGACTTAAAAAAAAACCCAAACCAAGCAAACAAAAAGATAGTCCAGGTAAATTCTGCAGAGTGAAATTAGCACACCTGTAAATCAGAGAAAACAAATAAGCAAGTTTCACACTAAAATAGCCTGCTTCATTTCAAAGTCTTGCTCCTTACATCTGTGCTTTGTACTTCAAACATATGACTGTGTAGTTTTGTTTTGGTATTTTTCCCCTATCATTTTGAATTCTTCGCTCACCATCTGCTTTTGCCTATCCTGTAACAATCATCTCAGTCTAGCAAAGATGTGAAAGATGCCTGCTTGGCATAGCAAGAAGGGATAAAAAAAAACCCAACCCCTGCAGTATTAATTCCCTCTACAAAATCCTGTACAAGCTGCCTACAGATAGAGTATCAGTTGAAACTGTAAACCCATTTATAGCTGACAACAAGATTAATGACTTGTCCTGCACTGATTTCCTCCTATTAGCTATCAGTGGATCTGTTCCATCTGTCATTTTACAGGAAAGAGGGTAAGAAGGAAAAAAAAAAAACAGCCAGCACACACCACACAGACTTAATTTCTCAGTGACTTCCAAATTGGACTTGTCATGAAAATGACCTACTTACATTTAGTAACAACACCTTCCAAGTGGATGATATTGGGGTGGTCAAATTGTCCCATGATACTGGCCTCACTCAGAAAGTCTCTCCTTTGTTTATCAGTGTAACCAGCTTTTAGAGTCTTGATAGCAACACAGATCTCTCTTTTTCCTGGCACTTTGAGGCGTCCACTGCACACTTCACCAAACTCCCCTTAAAGAAAAAGGCACAGGAATCCACGGTCATGAGCCTGAAGCATGCACTGGTGTTGTCAAACTGTTATGTCAGTACATTTGGGAGAAGTGTCATACAAAAATCATAGGATCACACGTTCCCTAAAAGCAAATTTAAAAGTGTATTTACAGAAAAAAATGCAAAAGTTCTGGCACTTACCCACACCAATAACTTTTTCAATCTTTATGCAGGAGGCATCAATTTCTTTGGCAAATTCCCTCACAGCTTGGTTTGGATCCTCATATGTAAAAGGATCCACATATGTTCTAACACCTGCAAGGCAGAAATGTTTTATTTGAAGTCACTGATCTACATGCTGCTGAACACAGAACATATGAGACCGAAGCCTTAATGATATACAACAGCAAAGAGAGTGTACAATAAAAATGTACTGTAAGCCAGGAATGACTGATAAGGAAGGAAGGACTCATGTATTTTTTCTCCCAGTGCAATATTTTAAAGTGTAAGCACTTAATATTTCCCAGTATTGATGTAAGGAATCAGGGTTTTGCCAATTAATGAGCTTCACAAATCACTGCCATCACTAGCATAGCCTGTCATGGACCTGTGAGACTAAAACATCCCTTTTTCCTATGGGAGCCAGGAAATTCTGAGCTCAGGTCCTGGGTTTGGTACATGGAAGTAACAATAGGATTCAGTGTTGGAAAAAGGCAACAAAGTTCACGTTCCTTTTCCTGCAGGGTTGCCTCTGGCCCATTCAGAAACTGCTGTAGTGGAGTGTTGTGGGGAAAAATCCTACCTAGAAATCAAGTGGCTGAGAACAGGTATCTTTCAATGGCAAGGAACAATGGAAACACTTGATAAACTCTTCTCCTGTCTGTACCCCCAAAACACTTTACCCAGATACTTCTATTTTCCCTGTCACTAGAGTAAATGAATTTCGAAGCGGGATGTCTGCAAGAGGGGAAACCAGAAATCTATTTGCCTCAAGAGGAATGCAATCCCTTATTTCCTGAGCACCAGAACGTGACCCACGTTTTACAACCCAACCAAAACCCCCAAGCACCAGGGCCTTTTACCTTGGTTCAAGTGCTTCTCCTCATCTGCCTCCTGCTTTGCCTTGCTGTACTTGCTGCGCCTGTCGGAACAAAACACAGCATGTGAGTTCAAAATAAGGATCTCACTCTGAAACAAGCTCGCTCGTCCTGACCTGCAGAGACTTGAGCTGCTGGCACCTACCACAGCCCTGACACAACACACAGCAAGGGCAGGAGGATCCTCACACTCCTCTAGGTGTTACTGGCATCAGCAGAGCATCAGAGGAAACACAAATCTATTTGTATCTCAGCATGTAAAGAAAGAAAAAAAAGTGCTTTGTGCTTCGGCTACTTCTTCTTCAAACTCACTTTTGCAATTGAGGGGCCAAATTGCTTTTTAGCCCTACCACACAGGGATTTAAATGTTACAACAGAGGTGTTTTGGTAGATTGACTCTCAAACATCATTAGGCAAATACCAACATCAATACACTTATTTAACTGCAAAGTTAAAACGGGAAACAAGTCTCTTACTACAGAAATCAGGATCTCAGCAGAAAAAAAAAAAGGAAAACCACCAACCCTGACCATCAAAAATTAAGATCCCAAGGATTTTTGCTAATTCTTTTAATCACTGCTTAATTGAAGGGGCTGAAGAACTCCTGATGCCAGAGCTCCTCTACTAACTCTCTGAGCTGGAAGCAATAACATAGCAGAGTATGTTAATTCTATAGATTACTACTTCTACACCTACACCTGTGATACTGTAATCTAGTTATGTATTTAATTAGTTCAGCTTTCAGCTTCAATGGACGAGGAGCACTATGAAAAGCTAATACTAGAAGTTAGTCCATTAGGGAGGATATTTAGGAGTCTGCTCAACCAAATATGTAGGAATTTGAAGTTTCCCAGCATCCAGTGGTACGTAGATGCAAAGAAATGATTTGGTTGAATTTGAAATGAAACATCCTTGAATGTTCAGAACCAAGCACAGAACAGACACTGCTGAAGAGAAGGGCTTACTGTTGCTTACTCTCAGTTTGCCTGTTCCTGGGAAATCCAAGTTTCCCAGCCAGACCCAGGAGAGCTGACTGGCAAGAGGCTGGGGTGGAGAGAAGACGGAAGACAGAAGGAGAAACCAAGCCTGGAGAAGAGGAGGAGAGACTGGCACTGCCAGCAAAGTGCAGCTGCTGCCTGGAGTGGGGCAGGGAGGCCTGCCAGGGACATCAGGGTGACACTAGGTTAATCAATAGGCTGAAAATGGTGAATAAGGAGAAGAGGAAAATGGGAGCAGGTACAACAAAAACCTACAATATGTGAGTTAAAAGGGGTCAAAAACCTCACAGATAACAGGAAGAAAAGACATAAGCGAGAGCCTCACTTGCAGCAAATCTCCCTGAGTCTTACCATACCTCCCCTGTCAGCAAAACCCCTCTGCCCCTCAGCAAAAAGCATCTCACTTCCCACTCTGCACCTGCCCTGTGGGGAATGGCAGCTTCCCACTGCTGTCAGCTGGGAGCCCATCTCCCAGCCTTTGCCTTTGCAGTCCTTGTGCTGGGTCATACAACACACTATGCCAATAATAAAAAAATATAAATTAACCATGAAACAAAAGGAAAAAAATCCTGTTTGACATGTGAAAACAACCTGATCTTTGAACCAAGCGTCACAGCTCCCAACACTGACAAGACTTGTGTTCAGACAGAAAAAGCAGGTACACATCCAACCACAAACCAGTGGGAGCTTCTGTTCTTGACACAAGTAACTGAAACACAAATGGCTCCAACCACAAGAAGAGCATTCCTAAACCCCATACTGGATCCAAACATCCATTTAAACAGTTTATTTGCCCCAGAACTTACAGCACTGGCATAACAGTGACACAGAGCTGACTGAAATAATGGGATGATGTCCTGCTCCCAGCTACTGAACTGAGTAGAGAAGGAAGAGGGCAGCACAAATCTCACCCAAGGCCACAAAAGACCAGGCCAGCTAAGGGGACTGCAGAGATGGTTTCAGGTATTATACAACTTCTCTCAGAACAAAGAAAAAACGGGAAAAAGAAGATTCTGCATTTTAATCAGGATCCTTCGAATTAATTTTATTAATGTTCAGGCACAGATGGGAAATACAAAATGCAAACAGACTTTGCATGAAAGCATCTTAAGTATGAAAAAAAATCCTCTTTATCTTATTTTTAAAAAGTACAAGCACCCTCACAACAGATTAAAAAATAACCTTCCCCCACTAAAACTCAGAGACAGCAAAAAGAGAAGGGAAACAAAGGGATTACTGTTCAAGCAATGTAATTGTAGCTTATTAAGTTTAAATAATACCTTCTAAACTAACTACCTACTTCCACCTCTCGCCGTGTCACCTGTTGACCTCTCCTGCCTGGCTTTGGGCAGGACAGTGCTGTGTGCCATTGTCCTGGAGAGCAGCCCAGGAGCCCCACGCCACGGGGCACACGGGCTGGGGCTGCCTTTGGGGCAGCTCACCTGAGTGGCAGAAGGGAGCCTTTGTCACAGGCTGAATCCCCTAATTACAGGGATTTTGGCAGTGGCGATTAAGTCGCAGGCATTCGGGAAAAGAACACAGAAGCTTTCAGGAACTGCAGGGGTCAGAGACAGGCAGAGCTACAGGTGGGGCTGGTGATGAAGAGGAGTTAACAGCGAGGGGGAATTAGCAGGCACTGAGGTGGAACAGCAGGACCTGGTTGCCATGCCCCTGCTCCCACCTCCTCCCTCCCACACAAAGAGGGGCTGGGGAGGCTCAGGCACCAGGCTGGCAGAGCACCTGCTTCAACACCACTGGCAAAAGGTGGGCAAATGTGTCAGCAGAGCAAAGATAGATCAATCTACTGGCTGGAAGAACTTCTGCGAGAAACTTTCAGATGACCAGAGGATTTGGTCAGACCATCTTACTCCACAGAAGCCCTTTTAGAAGGTGTCTCTCTCTGTTTTACACTTCCCTGAATCCTTTACAACTCCCTTTGAGATGCTGCAATTTCCCTCAGCATTCCTTCAGAGCAGGGTTTGGGAAGTTTGAACCAGCGTTAGGCAGATTGGTTCTCCAGTCACAGGACAGAGCCAAACAGCCTGAGCTGCCTGAGGGCAAAGTCCTTTGACTAATTCTGCTGTAAAGATGAATTTTGAGATTTGAACAATGTCTTGAAAAAAGCGTGAGGCTAAATTACCAGTAATAACCCCTTGTTCCAAAGTGGGCACCCACAGCATATGCCCGGTTCCCACATTTGGCTCGTGGATGCAGAGAGGCCGTGTCTGCAGGCCAAAGCACAGGTTTGATTGTACAAATATGACTTCTGGGTCATGGTTAGATTACAAAACCTTCTCATGGGGACTGTCTGGACAGAAAAGCTTCTTCTCATCTAAAGTAATTTTGGAACAAAGTATAATTATTTTGCTATTAACTTCTGCCGGCGTAGGAAGATCGTGAAACATCCCGAAGGCCCACACCTCTAAATGACATTGTGAGAGTGGTTAAAATCACCAGAGTAAGAGTGAATGTTAAAGTAGATTCTGTTTATTGAGAGCGACTTCCAGCTACTGGAGAGCTGTGTATTGAGGGCTATTAATTAGCAAGGCACCATGCATTTGTATGCACGGAGCAGTTTCACTGTCCTAGTATTCCATTCATCTTGCTCTGTCCTTCCCCTTCCATGGCCTCTCTGAGAGATACCAGTGCAGAGCCACGGGACATTCCTGAGCCCATGGCCACCAGGATGCTTTTATCTCCACTGCCACCAGTGCCTGGACCGGGCTTTTGTGGCTGCTGCCCACCTGCTCCGTGGTGCCTTTGTGGGCAGAGATAAGTGAGCAGACAGCCCTGAGCAGACCTGTCTGAGCCCAGCAGGTCTGTCAGCACCTGGCTCCAGGCAGCCTCTCCTCTGACAGCTTTATGGCCGATCCTAACGAGAATCAATATGAGGGCAGGGGGTTGACAGTTCATTTTCTAAAGAGTGATCCATTGAGGGCCGATCACCAAGCAGTGTTTATCAGCCTTGGGAAGAGACTTTTTTTATAGGGGGAGAAGGGGAAGGAATCATCTCAAAGCAGCTCAACAGGCTCAATTCTCCAAGGTGGCGACTCATAATTAGAAATCCAATGTATCCTGCTATCAATCCTACCTTAAATAATAAAGTGATCAATAAAAGTGGAGAGGAGATTAAGTCATCAAGCTCAGTGATGCTATTTTCTGTTGCAATGGCTTTTAATAAACCTGTCTCTCCACACCACATTTCCATATGTTCTGCTCTTCTTTCCCCTCGCCAGCATGGAGGCTTTGAGTTGAACACCCACAGAAGGCGATCACAATGCATGTCCCCTTTCCAGATATTGCAGCCAAAGTCACTTAACTGCTCTCTAGGACAATTTAAAGAGAGCAAATGAAGAGGAGTTTGAGCGCATTTACAGCTGATGCCATTAAACTGACCAACAGAGACTGAGGAAATGTGCATCACTCAGATCCCAGGCTTCAGATGCAGTAATGATACAACCAGTTTTATCTCAAAATTACACTGAAGCAAGATCATGCTGATCTTTTAAAATGAGATTGCACACAAAGATGAAGACAGAAACACTCACGCTGTGTTTCTGTTGCACTGTCCTCCCACTCACAGGATTGTTCCTGATGCCTGGGTTGAATTTGGGAGAATGAACAAGCACTTGGTAGAAGATTATGGTGCTGCATCGATGAAATAACCATCTATCCAGTTCTGCTGTGCTACTGCATCGGATGCTGAATTACTGTGGCTTCCTTTTTACAGTCAAATCCCCCCACACCTAGGAAGGACTAGTACAGACTCACAGACTAACACAAAAATCACCATCATAGCAGTCTGACGGCTGAGTTAACAAAACTGCCCTTGTTTATTCCCTATCAGGAGTCAATCCAAGAAAATCTACTGTACCCATACCCATTAGACTTAACTTCAAATTACACTAACCACAAATCTCTAGCTGGCTTGCTTCTCAATGCCAGTTATTGGAATCAGCTTTGCATTTGAAGGGCAAATAGAGCTGGAACTATTGCCATTACATCACATGCTGCTTGGTACTAATGTCGAGAAGATCAAAGCTACACGGGAGAAGGCTTGTAATGCAAATGTACTGTTTATGATGCTAATCAAGAATTTAGCTTTGTTTGGAGGAGACAAAAAGCTCCCTGATGAAAGAGAGAGAGGGAGAGAGAAGCTTAAGTTCTTACCTCCTGCTGATGACAAAGGCTGCAATGAGAATGACCACAAGAACAACACTGCCAGCCACTGAAACAAGGAGCACTGTGGGATTGGTACCATCGCCAACGATGGGGGAAGGAACTGAAAACAGAAAAGGGAGTATTTGTGTCAGACAACCTCAAAAAATCAACCTAGGTAGCACTCAATGAGCTTTCTGGCTTGTGAAGGCAGTTTTGAGTAGCACTCGAATCTACTTTCAGGCCTTTATTATATAGTCATTTGACACAATTTTCCAACAGGGTGCTAAGGAGCTGAAGACACGGTGTTTGATAATGATTTGGGGAACTTCAGTTCACCAGGAACAAGGACTCCCTCTCCTTCTCCCCTCCAGTGCTGCTCAGAGGGTATAATGACTAATATTTTTGCCTTTCTAGTTGCTTTCCACGCTTCTTTCCTCCTCCTTTTTCTCTCAGGGGGGCCAGAGGATCACTCTGCAACTGAAAGTAGGAGAGTTTTTAAGTTACTTTAAAATATCTACTCTCCTCCTGATGGATTGTTTTCAGTTGTTAACCCTCTGAATGATATTGCCACTAACTGGCATGACCTTAACTTGATTTAAGGAGACCTGCATGTCCAAAATAAAAAAGGCTTGGTCACAGTGCCTTTCTGCCACTGAAAAGCAAACATTTTGGGGGCTAAATCTGCATGTTTCCTTGAGCAAAGTGAAAAGCCCTACTGACAATGTAGTTTGAACATTCTTGGTCTAAGGAAAAGTGCAAATATGGGAGCTGATGTAGGACACCTAACTGATCTATGTCCATAGCTTGTAAAGGGAGTGAGAGGGTTCTATTCTCTTTGAAATAAGATATTCCAGAAACGTGCAACTGCCTACTTTTACAGAAAACGAAATCTCTCAAGCATCAGTGGCTTCAGAGCGTTTACGGGGTGCCTGTTTCCTTAGGCACAGTGAAGCAGTGTCACTGCTGGGATCTACAATACAGCACATGCAAACTGACGTCTCGGGCCAGCTTCACGGCATCGCTCACAGCCGAGCGGCCGTGTTTGCTCCGCGCTGCCACCCCACAGCCCAAGCATCCCACGGGAAACCCCCGGCACGCGGCCCGCTTACACCTGCGCCCTCCGCTCGGGGAGCAGCAGAGCCCCGTGCGATTGTCGCTACCTGTGTTGGTGGTGAACTCGAAGGGCCCGCTGAAGTCCCCGTACCCTGCGGCCGTCCTGGCCCGCACGTGGAACACGTAGGAGGTCAGGGGGTTGAGGCCCTTGATGTCGGTGTTCCTGGAGGCTGTTTTCACGATGCGGTAGCTGCGCTCGTTCTGGTCCTGCCAACAGGAGAGAGAACGCTGCGGTGATGGAGTGAAAGCGCCTCCCTGCACACCGTGAGCCTGGAACCCCGCTGCCTCGCCAAACTCTCCTGCTGCAAGAGGTGACTCACAGCAAAGGAATTCTCAAAATACATCCTGAGGGCTCCTGCTGCTGGCCTTGCTCAATCCTCCTGGCACTGTGCGCTGCACGGGGCTCTGAGCAAGCCAGAAAAGGAGGACGAGGCAGTAGGTATGATGCTCATATATCACTGATTATTTAAGAAGTCACACTATGAAAACCTTTGGAAAACAGCCAAGCATTCAAATAGGATCCTCTTGATGAACAAGTACATTTTACTCACACATGCTGGCACTTTCTTTTGCTTCCTACCAGCCAGAAGCTGTATAAAAAGATGCTAAAAATATTTTAAAAAAGAAAAGACTTGGAAAACGTCTTCCAGAGAGTCCATTATTAAAAACTGTTCTATTTTTCGCCAGAAAAATCTATCAGAAAATGAATAATCTAGCTTCCCTGCAAATCAGATGTCTTTTTCTGTATGTGGAAAGCAAGTGATTTTTTTAATTAAAAAAAAAATTAGAAGTATGCATGTGCATGTGAGAGACAGCGCACACAAGCAAGAGCAGGTAATTGTTCATTTTTGCAGAGAGCCTTCAAGAAAATAGCTCTTTTCATAATTCCCTACTTGAGAAGTTATTTGAAGGAATAAAATCTCCTTCTAACTTGGAAAGTATGAAGAATCTAATTTTCTCTCCTTATTCTCTATTAAAAGCCAGCCAGTCCACACTATCACTCTAAGCAGAAGCTGTCAGCAAACACATCTTATTATTATGACTCTGTTATATACTTCATTATTATACTTCTGTCTATGAAGTAAAGCTAATGTCTCACTTCTGCCCAACATTATTGACTCTCATTATAAATGTGATTGCTATAAAAGCTCAGTTTCTAGGTAGGAAAGAAATAACAAAATAAACTCATACAGCAGGAACAGCCTATGAGTCTTACACTTTCAAGCAACCATTCAAGTGCATGAAATCCTTAATTGGATTTTATTAAACTGAATCTATTTGGTTTCAAATGATTTGGAATCCCATCTGGAAATAAACCGCAGTGGAACGAAGTAAAAAAGCTCTGCCCAAGCCCAAAGGGAACTCCTTGCTTGTCCATTTTTCAGCAGTACCTTCTCATAGTATTTGACCTCATACTCCAGGATGACTCCATTTGGCCTGTCAGGTTCCAGCCAAGCCAGGGCAACGCTGTGTCTTGTTATCTCCTTAGCCTGGATCAATGCAATCGGGGACGGAGCTGCCAGAAGAAAAAATAAACATTATAAGCAATAATTTAGTTTTAATGAGGAACATGTACTTTAAGTTGTAACTTTCACAACATGAGCACTTTCAGAAACCGTGTTTTTCTTGGGGGGTAGGAGTGAGGGGAAATTAGAAGCATTAAAGATTTTTCAAATTACATTTAATCATCTCTAAGAAATTTGGGGTCGGATGCTGGACAGTACTAGATAGGTGGGTTTTGAAGTAGCAACACAGTTGTCTGAACACTGCAATGTTCATGATGCCCAGGTAAAAACCTTCATGGTACTAAAAGGATCTATTTTTTTTGTCCTGTGTCCTTTTGGGCCACAGTCATTCTCTTCTTCCATCTCCTAAAATCAACTGATATTATTCCATTAGCTATTTACTTTAAAGGAACTATGAAGTTCCTGAGGTTCCAATCTGGTTTTCTCTGAAGCTGAGAAAATATGCTGAATTACTTACTGAATTAAGTAAGGCCAGAGTAAAGCTGAATACATATGAATTTGGGCCCTCCCATTAAAACCAGGAAACTTGTATTTCAAGAGTCTGAGCCAATTTGTGCCTCATAACTTGCCCTGCTTATGCCCAAATCTGTGAGCAGTCCCTGGAAAACGGCCAAGGGCAGATTCTGGCTTTGGTAGCTCCTTCCCAGCCAAAAGACACCAGAGACTGCTCCACTGTGTGCTGAAATGGCATCTCCTGCCCCTGTCCCGTGTGGTGCTGCAGTGATGCCATCCATAGAAAGAGCAGGACTGCACCCAGGCCAAGGGCTGCAGCATTTTTGAAAAAACTCTACCTAGCAACAAGCTAAACTCCAAGACCCTTTAAGCTGTATCTGTGTCAGTAATAAAGGCTGCAATGAAGAAGATAATGGAAAACATCTCTTTGTGCATGGTGCACTGTCTAAAGAGCCCCTGCTAATGCTGAAGTTCAGGTTTCTGACTGGCTGGAGGACAATGCCTTGTCCCTTTGCCTGTGATAGCAGCAGATTCATGGCTGTGCTGGGGAACGGGTTTTCTGAAGATTTATGAACCCGGCTGCCCCTTTCTTGCTGTTGTGTTGCTGTGTGGTCACATCTCTAGCCAGCTGTTATCAAGCTCTTTTGATGCTGACAATAGCTGGTATAAATGGCGGAGTCTCCAGGGATAAAAAGGGACATTCATGAAATTTTTAATCTTATCTAACAAAGCTGTCCTGTATAACCAGAGATTAGAGGTCTTCCTAAATTGAATATATTTCTTCTTTTGTCCCCTGATGCTGTAGCTGCTCTTTTTTCCCCATTTCCTTTTCTTTTTTTTCTTTTTCTCTCTTTAACTTTGGGATGACGATCCATGAAAATGTTATAAAGTTTAAAGTATCCTTGAAACAGGTATCCTTGAAAACTACCAAGAAAGGCAAATAAATAAAACAGTCACTATAAATGAAAGGAAAATTGAATGTTGAAAGCCTCAAACCTACTTGACCATATCAGACAGTTCTGATGGAAGTGAAAATAACTGGTAGATGCTGCAGTCACAAAAGGGTGTCTCCTCTTGATGTGAAACCATCAGGGAGCTGCTTCCCGATTTACTATTTGACAGTTTGGCATCTCTGTTAGAAATGCCTCCAAAACCTTTATCTCTTTTTTCCTTGTCTGTCTCTCACAGGCAAAGGCAAATACTGAATGACAGAGGAGACTATAAACACAGCCAACAGGGAGGATCCAGGTGTGCTCCATCAAATTATATCTGTGGCACGACTGCAAACCTGCTTAATAACCTCACACTTCCTCAAGAGAGAATCAAACCTTTTTTTAATTCCCCCTCTGCAATAAGAATACTGCTCAGCTAATAAATTAGAAATCTGATTTGTTCCCCTAAAACACACACGCACATGCCATTACTGATAAACCAAGCGGAGAGAAATCTGCTGCCTCATGCAGGGCAGACAAGCAATTCTTTTTATTGAGAATCCATCATTTATGCTGGTCTGACCTCAAGAACTGTAGAGAGAAAGTTCACTTTCTTTCCTTCATCCTCTCTTTAACCTCCTTGGTTTCCCATTTCATTTCAGCAGGCATCTATATTGGAATTTAGTGAGTCCTTCAATATTGGGCTGGTAAGTGCTGTATGAAAACACATTTCTTCTCTGTTGTAAAATGGCTATTTGCAGCAGAAGAATTTATATTAACTAAGCCTCCTTGTGAAAGACTCTCAGCTTTATATAGCTTAACAAGTGCTTTCTCACATCTCCCAAAAATGGACAGCTGATCTTAGGCACTACACCATAGTGGAATGAGCAGCATGCTCCTGGCCTCCAGGACACAAAAAGGACATCAATTCCTTCTTAGTCCTTATACTTTCAAAGTTCAAAGTTATTCCTTACATTTAAGAATGGCCCTATTTTTTCCTTTCTGCCCTTTATATGCAAATTCATCCTCCTTACCTTTTAGTATCTTCTTTTGTCCTGGATTCTGCAGATGAGCCATTTGTTCCTGACTTTGTTCTGACTGCACATCCTGCCTCTCCATATGCTATACAGAAATCCTAAGAATGCCAAAATCCAACAACAGAACTGCAAGAAGCTCTTCAGGAGTGGCACCCCTGCAGCACAGACCTACAATGGTCTGTGCAATAGGATGGTGAGCTGAAACTCTGAGGACCTTGAGGAACTGGACACAGTACCCACAGGGCACTACAGTTATTCCACTGCATGGATACAATCCTCAGTTACCAATTCCCTTTTATTTCTGCAAGTAGCCCTACAAATCAGGTTTATTTTTTTCCCTTGTTTATCAGGATCTACCATCTGACCTGAAAGACTGGACTCCTGGAAGAACAAGAGTTTCTCCTTGCACATGTATTACCAAAGGGCATAAGAGTCTGGTCAATACTGTCCAGGACAACGAGGACATCAGCACTGCCAGCTCAACATGGCACTCCAGGCAGCAGACACAGCCTTCTGAGTGAGCTTGTGCAAAACATTTACATTCTTTGTTCTTCTGCCTTTTGCCTTTAAATTGCCTCTTAGGGATGATGTGAAGATAAACATGTAACAGGTTGGAAAATGATGCTTTGATCACAAGCAGAATAAAAGACAGAATATTCTCTTCCATGTGCGTGGGCTAACTGTTCATTAGGTGCACACATTCCTACGTAAAACACATTAAGGACAGCTTGACCAAAAAGAATAACGTGCACAATTAAGATGCTCACAGTAAGAACCCTTGAAACTTATGCAAGGGAGCAGGAGATCACTTTTTCTCTCACTTTTTGCACTTTCCTCCACCCTGCTCCCTTATGTTTGGAAAGGAGCAGTAAGCAATGACTTGTTTCTCAATCATCACTGCTTATAACAGCAAACCTTCTGCCACACGTGCCCAGGCTGCACATACCAAGCACCAATGCTACCAGAACAGCCCATTTCACAGAATGAGGTACTTTGGTGTCTAAAAAGGGGTCTCCCTTGAACAAAAGCACCAAATGTAACTTTCCTGAGTTCAAAGCTCAGCAGTTCCTCTCCCTTAAAAACCCCACTCCCTACTGATGTGAATGTTGCAATTTTCTTTCATCTACTTCCTCAATAACCTGCCATTAAACACCTACTAGTAGTTTTATTACCTCAGCTCTGAGCTTGCGGCCTACAGAGAGAGAAAGAGCACAGATGTACTACAAAAACTTCACCCAAATGCCATAAAGCCATATCCCAAGGCTAGCCAGTGCTGAATTGTAGCAGTTTTGAGGCACTTTAAAGGATGGCAGAGGCAGAGTGTCAGTTTTTCATTACTGGTTCAAATTAGGAGGGGTGGGAAGGAATGGAAAGAGGAAAAAAGCAGGAAATAAATAGATGCAATAAAGTCTCTGGCACGTAGGCATCCATGAGTGAAAACAGCTCTTTAGAAAACTGCAGCATATGAGTACTCAGATATCAAAGATACGCAATGCCCAGTGTTTTATTGAAGATGCCTTCTTACCCACAGCAGGGTTTACTTTCCACTCCCCATGATTTGAATTTAAATGGATCATGTTTACTCAAGGGGTCTTTCACTGACTGAAAAATATACCCACAGTTTGTACATTATCTCGGCTAAATTCAAATAACATATTTAAATTTAATTACTTGAAGCTTAGGGGTTTTCATGCTTTTCTTTATTCCCTCCATTGTACACAACACTTATTTGTTCTTATCAATGGCTATGTGCTTTGTCAAGCATCAAAATTAAATGCTTGAAAGCACTAATGATGTTACTGTGATTAAGGGTTTTTACCTTCCAGGGTAGATACTAAAAGCCTGCTCCATTATTAATTACTTAAAAAAAAAAAAAAAAAAGATTTCTGAGAATCTAACACTGAAGAAAAGTCCTCTTAGAAATCAAAACAAGAAAAGGTCTTCCATTAAAAAATAGAAAAAAATTAAAAAATCTTCTCTTGATTAGGACACAACATATTTAAGGGAAGCTGGCACATTTCAGGTTTTCTCTTCGACTATTTACCTTGTAACACTGTGGGTGTTTTCACGAGATTTTGTAAATTATATTAGTAAATAATCTCACAGCAGGAAAAGTATATATAACACAAAGAATCAAATATGGTTTTCATAATTTCCACAGGCCCATGCTCTGGGCCAGATTCTTATCATTTTATTCATGTAAGAGGGCATCTTAATTGACTAGTTGTCACACTGACTTCAAATCGAGGGAACGGAGAAATGTCCAACCCTCTTTAGTTACATGGACCAGAATAAGTTAAAAAGAAGGCAGGTCTCTTTTACAGAATCACAGAATTGTTAGGGTTGAAAGGGATCCCTGGAGATCACCCAGTCCAATCCCCTGCCAAGGCAGGGTCACCTGGGCAGGTTACACAGAAATGAATCCAAATGGGTTTCGAATGTCTCCAGAAGGGGAGACTCCATGACCTCCCTGGGCACCTGTTCCAGTGCTGTTCTTCCTCATGCTGAGGAATTTATGTTTTAGTTTATGGCCATTGCTCCTTGTCCCATCACTGGGCAGCACTGAAAAGAGCCTGGTGCCATCCTCTTGGCACCCCTTTGAGATGTCATTATGGCATTAATGAGATCTCCTCGGTCTTCTCTTTGCCAGACTAACCAGGCCCAGCTCCCGGAGTCTCTCTCCATAAGAGAGATGCTCCAGACCCCTCATCATCTTTGTGGCATCCACTGGACTCTCTCCAGTCACTCCTTTTCATTTTTGTACTGAGGAGCCCAGAACTGGACACAGCACTCCAGATGTGGCCTCACTAGGACCAGAAAACATTTTAGCACGACCACAGTTCCAAACAGATGCAGATCATACGTACAAGCCATGTATGTCCAGCAAGATAAGCACAGGAAAGGCTCCTGCACACGTGTGAGGTGATGTGCACTCCCAGCTCAGATGTCTGTGCACATCTGAAGAGCCAAGCTGGAGTCTGGCATCCCCATTCCTCGCTGTCAGCATGACAGCTACGCCTTCTCCGAGGGACCTGCCAGAGTCTGTGGGCTGCCTGAGCACTTTAAAAACTAACCACATGCATATTTGGGGCTCTTTTCATTATTCCCTCTGTAAAAGTGGAGAAAACATTTATGCTAGTGATGATTGGACCATGTTAGGACTTGGACAAGGATCTAGAGGCCTGATTGCTCAACCAAGCCATTGGAAGCTTCCCAAGACATTCCCGAGTCCTCTGTCTTCCCACCGTCTGCCTCTCCTTCCCCCAGGAATGACGACTGGCGAGGAGCACCTCCCAGCCTGGAGAGTGAGACACGCCAAGGTTCAGGCCAGCATTTTCACGCTTTTAGCGTTTAAAGCCAAGACTTTAAATCTCTGCCTGCGGAGTAAAGCGCCCAAGGTGATCCACCCACACGTGAAAACCCTGGCCGGCGCAGTGAGAAGCAGAGTGACAGCTGAGCCTGGCCTCTTTCTCCCAATCCTTCAACCAGCCCTAATGCTGCTGAAATGAACTTTCCCTCCTTGTTGCTAGAAATGGCACTGCTGAGGGAAAGCACCAACTTGGCCACGGGATATTGTCACGGGACACCTTCATCCCAAAATAACAGGCACAAGGGATCTTCCCTTACTTTCCAGGCTCTGCAAGCCAGTCACAGGCCTCTGAGAAAAACAAGTGACAGGCTCTCAAACCTAGGGACCAGCTCACATCAGTTGTTTGTAATGATGTGTTCATAAAGAAAGGGGCTAGAAAATGAGATTTTAAAGACTGTTAACACAGTATTATTATGTTTTACACATTTCCTCTGTTTTAAAGTTTTCATTTTTTGCCTCTCCCAAAAGAACCTGTGCTGCAAATCTTGCCAAACCACAAAAGCTGGCTCTGACTTGCATCAAATCAAAAGCTTGAAGGAAAACCCAGGCTCTCAGCAGCAACAAATAGTAGTAGTTGAGGATTATTACAGTGCTGTACTTTTACCGTGTAAATCCAGCTTCATTTCTTGGCAACTTGCAGTGGCTGCTGAGGATCCACAAAGAGCCTGTGTATTTTCTGGGCTGCACATCCAGTTCTGGGCCACTTTTAGCACAGACTACTTCAACATACCAGAATTGCTCTAATTTAGATCAAAACTATTATAGGAGCTGAGATGTGACCAGAGTTCCCTGTGGTTTATACCAGAAATTAAGAGAGGATGAAGAAGATTTTGCATGCCCAGGAGATGGCTTGTCCTGGTGATCAAAGAGGGCCAGCTCTTGACAGCAATACATTATTTTCAGGTACCGACTCCTCCAGTTTTGAAAGCCAAATAATGACGTCAGCTTATGCAATGCAGGTCTGGAATTACTCCAAGGATCTGAATCTGCAACCTACAATCCCAAAGATTGCCTTAAACCAAAAGATTATAGAATCTACATAGCATTTAGCAAGAGATTTGTATTACAACTCAAGCATGGGGTCTGTTTCGTCTGAAAACTGCTTGTTTTCTTTCTGCTAGCTTGCTAAGAAATCCTGTTGGCATGTTCTGACAAGGATAACTTAATAGTTGCCAACAGAAACATGGCAGAATACCGTGTATTTCCTGTATGTACGAATGCCAGTCTAAAACAAACAGGAAAACAAGCCTTTCAGTTGGAAGGCAATTTATAAAAATCTATCTGAACATCATAACCACTTAAAAACCCCAGCACTGAAACATTTCTAAATGCTAGAATGATTAACATGGAAGGGTGAACATACTTTGAGCTGTGAGTTGCTCTAGAAACTCTAGAGCTAGGAGTAATTTGTTAAGATGGGCAATTAGTCAGCAGCTGTCTGACCCGAGCAGGTTTGGAGCCACTGGTCACAAAGCAGGTCATGTTGCAGTTACTCTTCCCTCTAGTTGAGCTTGGAATCTGACCCACTATAAACAACAACAAATGTTGTAGCCTAAAGAAACCAACACTGATGCTCCACTGCATTATATTGGCTTGAGAGAAGCAGAAAAAATGGGCCAGGCAGTCCAGAAAAAGAGAGACTGCTGTGGGCCAGAGCTGTCACACTTAGAGGTAGGACCCCAGGAAATGAATTTGGGTGGGACACTTGTGGGAAGGACGTGCTATAATCATCCTCTTACTTCTCAGATGCTGGTCCAAGCAAGCACAGACCAGCAGAAAGCCCTGATGCTGTCACACAATGTACAGCAGCCCTGAGGACAGTGGCTCTGGGGGAGCTGAAAGGAGGAATTAGAGACCATAACCCCTACTTATTAAAGGGGATAATAATGTTGGAAATGGAGCATTCCCCAACAGTTCAAAATAAGTAGTCTGGAGCAAAATGCCCCACTTAGCATCTTTCCCTCAGGGCAACTCTGCCTCAGCCACACGCCCTGCTGTTCCCCCCAGGAAGCCAGAAGTAGCCACCAGAGTTAATTCCCCCCAGAAATAGCCTGTCTTTCACCCTTGCACTGCTGCACAGGAGGAGGACCTGCTGAGCTGCCTTTTCTAAACAAACTCCACAACCCCCAGCCCCTTCCACCAGGAAATCAAAGCTACCCTTAAATGAGACCCCTATCCCATTCTCTAAGCCCTTCCTCAGGTCAAACAACCATCCAGCTGCTACTCCTTCATTTTGCCATCCTCCTGGCCACAGTTAAGACATGTTTGCACATACGTCATGAGTCAACACACAAGAGGGGAAGAGCTGTTCTTAAATTGTACAGAACCAATGAAATAACTTACTGTATCTGTGCCCTGCAAACCACTTGTTGTGTGCAGCTTTCAAACCTCTTACAACAGTGTTTCAATAATCCATAAAACAACATAAAGAAGATTGACCCTGCTGTTGTAATAGCCCAAAGGGGCAACCCTTCGTCTCCCAGGGCATAGGACGGCTCTCACCTGATGCTCCATGTCTGTATCTATTAACAGAAAGCCTCGTTTCTGATCCCTGGTCCTTTCTTATACTTACCACCAAGTCACTTGAGCATGTGGTTACCCCAACAGTTATGGCATAATTAATCCATTATGGGGCAAATGTGTGATTTGGCACCCAAGGCAACACATCTCCTAACTCTGCTCTCCTTGGTTCTCACACAGTTACCTTTTATTTACTTGAAACGTGGATGTCTAGATGATGTATATACATGTGCTAAATAACGTCCTTGGTCACTTAACTTCAACATTAAGAATATTAGATTTTGTAAAAAGTGCTGCTTAAAAGCCTTTTTAAAATCCAGACAAACAGAAGCCTCTGCCCTGTTTGCCACTTAGATGCCCTGGAAACACTGAAGTATCTTCTAAACAAAATAAACAAATAAATAAATAAATGGCATGACTCATACTGCTAAAGCAGCATTCGCTATTTTAATAAATAGATTTGGCCACATTGCCTCATCCTGGCTGCTGAAGTGCTTCAGTAATAGCAGAGACTTAGACTTTGCCATTTGGGTTTCTCAGATCAATCATCTAAAGTCAGAAATGGCAAGATTCTTGGGGGAAGAAAAAGTAATAAAATTATAAACATTTTACTTCCACTGTGATCCACAGCTCCAACAGCAAGTGCAGGCTGGGTCTCAACCATGCCCTCCTGAGCCTGCAGGACCTAACAGAATCCAAACCCAGGGCTCACTCAACAATAAAAAAACCACAATTCTCAACACTTGAGAGCATAAATTGTTTCAAAGCCACCAAAGGTAAGGAACTTCAGCCATATTTAGTTTCAGCTCCATCACACAGAAGAGGCTGGTGCAGAAGGTTTGCATTTATGTATTTACATTTCAGCTGAACAAGCTATAAATTTTCATTATAGCTGATATGCAGAGCGTTCAGTTGGAACTCCGGTGAAGTACCTTCTGTACAACAGATTTGACATGATACCATCTCTGTCCCTGTCTGTGCTGTTGAGAAATGCTTGAGACTGAATCAAGATTTGGGTTTTCTGGGCTCCGGTTAGTAGCACTTTGTGAAGGACACTGCTCTGACTTGGAGATCCTCGTCCTTCCGGGATGCTGCCAGACACTCTGCCATACTCCCCTATCAAAGTATCTCTTCTCCAGGGAACAAAGATACTCTGTGCTTTTGGAAACTACCACAGAGAATCAGACTGCAGCACACTTAACTCACTCTTGGAGCTCTCCCACCAGGTCCTTTCACTGGAACTGAATTAAACCCCCTTTCCTTCACCCACAACAGGCAGATTTGTTCAGGAAATTAAAAATCATTAATAGACCCGATGAGAGAGAAAAAACTCTGCACACAGTGTTGCTGCAAAAAGCAAAATTACCTATGTTTGCCATTCATTAAAAAAAAAAAAGTGATGAGGTACAAACCGGGGAAGAGTCCTAACCTTCCTGAAACACATAAACCTTAAAATTAAAATCTTAGTTCATGATGTCAGTAGCCAATTACATCATAGGTGGCACATAATTAAACTTATAAAGGGGTTTCATTATTTTGGTTTTATGCTGGATACTGAAAACCAGTGCATTATTTGTTTTAAAATTGTGTCAATTGGAAAAACCCCAAGTGGAATCGGCAATTAAATATTAAAGGTGATTGCCTCAGTGTAAAACACTCCAAAGAATAATTGGTTTCCTGTGCACTGCAAGTGCCATTACAAAGCCTGAAAATTTTCAATCCTAAAAATAAATAAATAAAAAACTAAAAAAACCCCCAAAAACCTTGTGAGGTTATAAGGATGTTGAGCTGTACAAAAACCAGGCAGATTTATGTCCTGGAAGAGTACTGAGCTACAGTCTGGGCAAATAAAAGCCCATGAAAACAGCAATTTGTGCAGCAGTCGAACTGACTGGTCTGTACTCTGAGTTTGGACCTTTGTTTCCAGTCCCATATTCCAGCAGATAGGATGACACTGAGGGGAGCCCATCCCAGCTCCTGAGATCATTTCTCCAGCAGGCCTTTCCTCCCTGCTGCAGCCAGGGCCCCTAACGGTACTGGAGGGTGGAACTGAGACCTGCACAGGATATGGACTGAAAGTTAAAACAATCTTCCTTCAAAACCTGCAATTCAAAAATCATTTCTTCTTGCAACAGCACACAAATCATTTTTCATTGTTACTTCTCTCCTCCCTGAAAGGTTCACTGTTACGGTTTTAGTTCATTTTTTTCATCAAGGTCCAAATATTTTATCCTCTTCTCATTTAATCCAGGTGAAGCTGGTACCTTCTATGTAAGGATCCCTCAGACCAAAAATAAGCTAGGGAAGTCCTGTGCTATAGAGCCCTTCTAACTTGCAGCTTGTCAGTGCAACAAATATGAATAAAAATGTTCTCTGGTTAAAGCAAAATGCCACTTGTGCAAGCAGTGCTGAGAAGTCTCCTTCTGAGCCAATCCACCCTTTTCACATAGTTCTTTCCCAGCCCTTCCACAATTGCAGCTTTAACCTTCAGCACAGGCAGCAGTGAAAGCAAGAGGCTCTTGCAATGGCACCACTGGGTCTGCACCCCCTGTCTGGAGTGCCACGGAGAGCCCACAAATCCCTGCAGCTCCTCCAGGACCCGCCTTGGCTGCCCCATCCCTGAGTGCCCACAAATCCCTGCAGCTCCTCCAGGACCCGCCTTGGCTGCCCCATCCCTGAGTGCCCACAAATCCCTGCAGCTCCTCCAGGACCCGCCTTGGCTGCCCCATCCCTGAGTGCCCACAAATCCCTGCAGCTCCTCCAGGACCCGCCTTGGCTGCCCCATCCCCGAGTGCCCAGGGAGCTGGAAAAACACGGGATTTAACACTCAGCCACTTACATATTCCAGTCACTTTCTGCCTTATTTATGTGCATGCACAATATCCTGATAAACTATACGGGAGGCTGCGGCTATTCCATCTGCATTCCCTTTTATGTTGGAAAGATAAATTGGGGCTGATTCAGAGGACAGATTTAAAGAACGCAGTCTGTTACCGAGACAAGCACAATCTTCCCAGGGAGCCCTTGTAGCGGCTTGTCTCCAGATCATGCCTTGATTTGTTTGCTAAAATAAATGGGACAGCACACAAAACTCAATTCATATACGAGACACCTCTTCCAGCCCACTATACTTGCCTATTTTGCTTAGTCAAAACTGTCTTGTTCTATTATCTCTCGATAAGGCCACTTAATGGCAACACAGAAAATTAAAAATAATAAAAAGCTAATTAAAAATTTCAGTGCTTTCCTTTTAGCCTTTGGTAATCTATGGACTTGGAAGACGTTTATATCCAAAGCACATCACGGTTTAAGGGTTTTTCTGACTGTAATAATACATAGATACTTTCAATGGATTTTAATACAGACAAAATCAAGGATATTTTATGGAGTAGTAGAAGAATTTAATAAAAAAATCAGAATCAGTCAATTGTCTTTTTAAGACTAGGTGATAGAATTCGATAGCAGGGATAAAAGTCCTAATAAACTCTGCAGGAACAGTTCAGAAGGCTGAGACAAAAGCTATAATTTCCTTTTATATGAACAGTAGGATTTTTCCATAAGGGATGGTTTGAAATACAAAAGACCACAGGAATAAAATACAAACGCTTGAGCTTCCTACATCTCTTTTGACTGTATTTAAAAAAGTAAATACAAAAGCACGGTCAACTTTTTTTATCACCAGTTTCCAAACCACAACTTTCAGAGACCCTGAATCCGTTCTCGGAGTGCACTCGAAGTTCTGGGGCTCTGGTTCTTGAATTTAGTAATGAAGGCAGATTACCTTAATCTAAGGAGACGCCATGAAATCCTTCAAGTGGATGCAGAGAGAGGCTACGCCTTTGCCCACTTTGTTCGGGAGGGGAAGCCCACTGGAGCCCTGCCATGACAATAAAGCGCTCCCTGCACACCAGTTCACACGTGGGGCTAAATCTGAAGTGACATTTCTCAATGAAAGAAGCAGTATTCACTCGTGTGCTCAGCATTTTGATGTCCACCAGAATCTGGCAAACATGATTATAGGGAGCCAGCAGGCATGCCACAGCTCTATTTAGCCCTCACGGTTTAGCGCAATGCTATGCAACGTATAAATAAAATATAACGGGCTGCCCTGGGATGGCATTCTGGGAGTGGGATTTCATGCATATGGATGGACTTGACACACATTTCGCAAGGACCGAATATCTGAACCGGAATGGGCTGCTTCACCCACCCTTTGGGGTCAGTTCAGCATCCTGCCTCCAAACTATGAGCCAATGCAGAAACTTTTGGGCTTCAGGGACTGGTGATGTTTATTTGTGCTACACTGCATGGCATTTTAATTAGTAACTGTGTGGATTTAAAAACTGTGAATGGACACACAGGGGCAGTTGTGCAGCCTAGCTTTTGTGTTTCTACTCTCTCGAAAAAAATCCTGTTTGAGGACATCAGCAGGGGGTTAATGGAAGCTTTGATAAAGTTCTCCGAAGCCTTTTATTGTTGCTGAACTACTGACTGGACTCTGCTGTCTCTCTGGCTGCTTTCCAATTTATTTGGTCAGCTGCAAAAACAACTAGAGAATTTAGAAGCCCATCTAAACATTTAGTAGCCACAAACATTTTGCGGTAAATTCTCCTTCCACATGAAAATATTTCTGTGCCAGTTGTTTAAGGGAAGCGCTCACACCAATCGTCAAGCTCCATGAATGGCAAGTGTCACTGTGCTGCCAGGGAAAGTGAGCACACAGTTAAATAGTCCAGGGCAAATAAAAGCTGCAGGACTGCATCTCCATCTCTGTCAGTTTGGTAATTATTCATCTGTACCAACATCACTGCGACCAGAATTCTATGTCTCCTTGAAGTAAATCTATACAACCCAAATATGAACAACGCTACCCAATGCTGAAATTAAGCATCTCTTTCCTAAGGAGGACGTGTAACTAACCTCCATTTTCCATAGCAAACCACGGGATCTTTTAAAAAATGTGACCAAGTTTTTATTTAAATGCTGCAATTACATCTTGGCTCTATCTGACATGCAGCTTGTCTAAGCTGTTCACTGAACCCTGAAGCTGCTTATTTACGAAGGATCTTTAGAAAGCACTTTTTTTTTTCCTTCCGACCAAGACTTGTATCCCCCACCTTGAATACAAATTCATGGAAATGGGTGGTGCAGACAGCTTTGCCAGAAAGCAGGCAGTTGTTATTTTAATTATTATTTCTTTGTGGAATGCTGCAGTTACCTTAAAATAATAATTTAATCGTTCTCAACAATAGTTTTCCCCGTTTTGTTTTTAAGACGGGAGCACGTATCCCTGTAACTACACATTTATTACAGACCATCAGTTAAAGCCTCTGCAAGAACACGGCGTTGTTAAGAAGAAACTCCCACTTGCATCTGCCAGTTTGGAGAAGCTCCTTACTCAGGCACGTAAACTTACACACGTAATTAAACGTGCAGCAGAAGAAACCTGAGGCAGTCAACACAAGACATCTTCAAGTCTCTGAGAAATCTCCTGCTCAGTGCTGAAATTTGCCCATTCAAAAGTATTCCCCACTACTCAGTTCCACACAATTCCCAAATTTCTAGTGCTAGGATCACTTTTCTTTCTGGATCTCCCACTGCATTAATATTTGAAAGATCTGTGGTTTCCCAAAATACATCATTTGGTTTGCTTCAGAAGCCTTCACAGTAACTCCTTTCAATGGAAATCTTCAGATGTCCAAAGCCAAAACACAAGGCCCTTTGAAAACCAAAGCAGGGGAAGAAAAGGCAGGTGGCTGTCCTGCACATCCTGGCAGGTCACCTCACCGATCAGGGCAGGAGAACCCCAACAACAGCGGGCAGCTTGTCCCAACCCTCCTGCTTGAACAAGTGTGTGCAGGGGGGATCGCTGCTCATGCGTAGCAGAAAAATGGGAAGCCTTAGAAACCCCACTCATTTAGATTCAAAATGAGAAAGTTGCATATAATTACCCTGCAATCCTGCAAGATGCTGTAAGAAATCACTCAGAGTGTCACGCTCAGGGATCACCCTCTTTCCATGTCCTTGCTTACTAGTTTTGATTTTCTTTCCTACCGAATTCAGGCTTGACACAGCTCCATTTGGGGAATAAGGAGGCTGCTGGTCTATCATCCTTAGTACAAACACCTTAAAGCAAAGTAAGAACACCCCTCTGCAACTCTCCTTTCCCACTACCCTGACATTTTACAGAAAAAAGAATGCAGCCACTAGTATCACACACACTTCCCATGCTCTGGACAGCTGGCATGCAGCCAGATGTTTGCCAAGAGATTATTTTAAATCAGGCTTGTTGGGAACTGGGTGGCCAGGGTGCTGTGACTGTTTATACACACCCAGCTACGTGCATGAGTTTCCTCACGGGTTTGTGTGACTGAAAAAGGACTTCTGGAACAAGCTATTTGTATCCTTTGGCTGCAGGGAACAAGTAACTGGAAAGGGTGGGACTGTGCTGGTAGCAAGTACTTAGAATAAAAATAAAAAACTAAATTGATTCTGGGATGCTTGTGAAGGCTACAGCCAGACCAGCCGTGCCCAGCATCCAGAGTGCCACTCACTCCCCTGCGTGGGCAGAGACACGAGCTCAGTCACCCTCCTGTACCTCTCCCAGGCTGGGCCATCCAGCTGAATGTCACCTCAACACGGTCCAAAGCCGCCTGAGGAACAGCCTGGCCCAGCACCTTAATCCTCCCCTCCACAAAGCCCGAACCCCCCCGCAGGGCCCCGTGCCCACACCACCCACGGGAAGAAGGCAGGGCCGGGCTGAGCCCACGCTCCGTGCAGGGGGAGCTGACACGCCCGAGCACCCCACCAGCCTCACCAGGCACCAGGGAAGGGGATGCCAGCACAGAAAATGACTTATTTTGCCAGCTTACACTATTTCATAGGGTCTGTGAAACTGTGACACGAGTGCATGATGAATTCCGTCTTCACATTCACAGAGCTCCTTTGCTGGCTATTTGGAGATGAAGTCTTCCTTGGAGTTATACAGCCCTTCAAAAATTATGTTTCAACACAACAATAAACAGCTCTTCACCAGGCTTGCATTAAAAAATAAAGAACATTTTTTTGGCAAGAGCTGAGCATAAAACTAGCAGTCTGAATGACTAGAGACCTTGCAGTTTTTTAAATCAAGATTAACTTCTTCCAGAACCTCCCTATCGATAAGAATCTTAATATGCACATAAATATCAGCACACACAAAATCAAAAAAGGTTGTGTTCACTCTCAGCAAACAGAAATGATTTACTATTACTTATATTGAAACCAGGATTACACACAAAGAACATGAGGGAGCTTAGAGAATCAGATGGATCGATCAACCTTCAGAGTAACTGTTAATTTTATTTTCCAGTAGTAGTTTAAGGGTGTTCATGCAGTCACCTAAAGAAAGCTCTGTGACTGAAATCTACTTAACAATGTCTTTTGATGTTTCACTACAGAGCAATTCTTTATAGGTAAGTTATAAATACCCAGGAAAATAGTACATTAAAAAGAAAATACTAAAATCCTTAGCTTTCCTGGCCTTGGCATGCATTGCTTTTGATCTGCCTGAGCAACTATTATTTTTTTGACACGAGGAGTGCACACTGACCAAGGGCAATGTATGTCCATGAATTTTTACTGACTGCAAATGTAGCTCAGCACAGGCTAAACCACACTGGCATAATGTAAGACCTTATATGCATTTTCTGTGCTGTTCTGTACAACACGTGAGGAATGCTAATCAGCATTTGAAAGGAAACGTGGGCTTTCAAAGAAGACCCACCAAAATGCAAAATGGAAATATATATTCCCCTACCAAAAAGTCCAATAGAACTTATGAGTCATAACTCCCACTTCTTTCCCCCCTACCCTTGCCATTTCTGACTTAAAATACCATCATCCTCAAAGGATTGGGATCTTTCAGGTTTGGGGATTTTTTTGCTTTTAGTAAAGGAATTAAGAACATAAACAACAAACAAATTTAAAGGCTAAATAAAACTGAGTAACAGCTGACATTTCCCTTCCCCTGCATTGGAAGTCAGTATTTTGGCTTCACCACAATGGCAGCCTGTCCCAGAAGAACGCTCAATTCACATGGATCATCTCGGGGGTGCTGAAATCCTGGTGGCACCGTGACCCATTTCAGTTCCTGCCTGGAAAGGGACACTGAAGCCCTGCAGGGCTCTGAGTGACAGTGTGGGACGGGGGAGCACACAGGAGAGGGGGAAGGCCTGCAGCACCAGCAGCCACCCTGCTCTGCCCAGGGATGAGGCAGCTCTGAGACAGTGAACACCTCGCTGCACTGGCCAGGAGTGGGGCATCGCACGCACAAAGGGGCTGGGCAGAGGAGGGACAACAGCAGGAGGAACAACCGGGACACCGAGCCCGAGATATGCTCAAGAAAGATCATTTCTTCATCCTGAGCACAGGCAGCTTGAAAACATCCACAGTGATGCAAGGGGAGAAGAAGTAAGTTTATTTATTTATGCTGTATTTTCACCATAATTGGCACATCCTGCATCCATCCAGCTCTGCCGATCCATTTAAGGAAACAGAGCCCAAGGTAACATAACAAGGTAACAAATCACCAGGCAGTTTATTCAGACACATCAACTGCTTGAACTGCAACAAGCTAAGGAGCGAGCAGGACACCCATCCCTCATAAAATGCAAACAAAACAGGGAGCCAAGCAAGCAGGATAATAAGTTTGGATTTTAAATCTCATTTAAGTCTGTGTAGGCTCTGCCCCCACACTGCTACCCTGCCTTACAAAAGCCTTTAGCACCCATACAAAAACCTTGTCCCAGTGGCACTGCCCCCCCGGATGGGCACACACAGGGACTGAGCAGGGAACCTGCCTCCCAGGCTGGAGACCCAAGCAGTTCAGCTGTTTAATCCTTAATAAAAATATAAACTGTTCAGCGCCTCTTCAAAAAAAACCACACAAGCTTCCTGCATGCTGTGAACAAGATCTCTTTATTGAGAGCTTTACTTTTAATTTTGAACAGCTTTGCAGCATTATCCTTAGCAGAAAAAAAACCAACCAACAAGCCCTGAGATTTCTGAGCTACTCAGTCAACAGCCTGATAGAGTTCCTCATTGAAATTAGCTTCTCCTAGCAGCATCACATCAGAATTACTGGACTGCATCTCTTCCATAAATCATTTCACAATTTTTTAAAGATGGACAAAGCGCTGGCTTCATTTCATTGAAAACTGAAAGCCCAAAAGCCACTGCTGCTGGTGGTGAGACCCCCAATATCAGCACTTACACTACTCATTCTGCTAAGGACACTGGTGCCAAGTTTCAGCAGCTCAGTGTTCCATCCTTGCTTTTTCTTTTTTTTTTTAATGTCATTTGGGAAAAGAGTAATGGTTCCCAACTCAAAAAAAAAAAGGGAAAAAAAAAAAAAGAAAGAAATTGTACTAAACACGCAGAACAATGAGCTGAATTAATTCAAAATTCTTTAACTGTCACACCACTGAAATATTTCATTAGGAGACAAATTTTTACTTGCTTCAAAGCCTGAAATTTAGTGCTTTTTTTTGAAAAAAAGCAAGCTATAAAAACCAATACCTATTCCAAAGAAGGAGAAAAAATACTTTTTCAAACAATTTTTGATCCTACTTTGAATGGCAAATCTTATTTTCATTTAAACACGTTTCTATAGTATTGGAAACTGAAAAGAGTTTCTAAACGAAGAGTGGAAAGTAAACTGCCTCATTTTATTATTTCAGTAGTAAAACAACAAAAGCAAACAAAAACCCACCTGTGCTTTTCAATTGCACCTTTCATGTCATTGCAATGCATTCCATCAATTTTGTGCTGAATATGCCACAAGTGATTTCTCATTGCTTTCTGCTTGTCTCCAAAGTCACACTTTCCACAGGGGCTGGCACCAAGCAAACACACCGGACTCCTGATTCTCACATCAAAAACGGCTTCAAAAATTTCTGCCTATTTTCTTCAGATTACACAGTTCCATACTTGGAAGGTCAAGTTGTTATGAGGAAGAATTCCCTGGTCCTTTATGCACTTATCATTTCTACTGAATTTAACTCACAGATGTACTTCCTGAGAAGAGTTCTAGCAAATTGTCCAGAAGACAACCCAAAAGCACTGCTCATGTGCAAAGAACTAAAAAAACCTCCCCATATTGACAACATTATTTTTTCCTATCATGTGTTGGGAAGCACAAGCATAGAGAGCACAACCAATGAAGTAATTTACAAATTTTCAGTATTGGTGGCTTAATTTTTATTAGTAAAACAGGGAAGAAGTACTATGAAGGGAGGAGCTTGCTCTAATCTGAATTTAGAACTGCCTTAAAGGCAGTTTTACATTAGTGCAAGAAAGGTGCAAGATCAAAACCAAGCCTGTGGCAGTGCTCCATCATGACAAGATTTCTTTGTAATGAAATATAGTGAAAGAAAATTAGTGGCACAAGGATTTTAATGCACCCCAGACACACATTTACAATGATTAAACAGATCAGTACTTGTAAAACCCAAGGGTCTAACTTTACAAACCTTTACTCAAGCAAGCAATTTCACCAAAATCAATGGGATTATTTGCATATGTAAGGCTATTTATCTCAGCTGGGATCTGTAGGTTTAGGCCACACATTTCTATTTAGATTTTCTATGCAGCAGAAACCACAAAGTTGCATGAAGAATGGGAGAACACTGCACCTTGGAGTTAATTTTCATTTATACCAGTATAATTTTCTCTGTCCCTCTGACACATTTGATAAACTGGGCATGTTTCAAAATTGGAAATGTTGGCAAAAATACAAATTTCCTGATGGGAAGAATACTACTCATGGATAATAAACAAAATCAATTCTCATTTGCATATTCAATCCGACTTTGGTTTGCATATAAAAGCATAAGATGGTAGAATTTTCACACGGTAGATGGATCCTGCTCGCTTATTTATGCATATATGCATCCACTAATCCTTATACATGCCAAAATCAGTCAGAAATACTCTCTATGCTAGGCATTCATAGCACAAAAACACTGTCCCTGCTGCTGTTCTCAACCTTCTCTTTTCGGGTAGCGTATGACAGCAGTCTCCCAAGGCTTTCTCCCAAGACTCCCTAATAGCCCCTGCTCTCCATTAGTTTTTTTTCACTAGGCAAAGTGGTAGTTGGAATTTTTGAATCATAATTTAAAAGGGATGCTGTCAACTGTATATGAAGAACAAAAAACACAGCACCAGATTTTCAAAGGCGCTTCAGCATGGACTTGACAATTCCGCTTGTAACTGTCACTGCAAAATGGAACGTATCTCTCACTGGTAATACTGACATGTCCCGGACTACAGCTAAAATCTGCAGATTTAGACTATGCCTACCTCTTTTTCACACACACCTGCCAGGAAACAGAATTCAAAATATTTATATGGGCTGGTACTCTCTAAATATGCAATATTAATATTGTCTCATACCCCGTAAGCCTGGTATAAATGATACCCTGCAAGCTACGCTCCGAGGTGCTGAACGCCTGCAACATCTGTGGGACCTGAAGGCAATCAGCACTCTGAGCCATCAGATAACAGGTCTGACGGTCTTGTAGCCAGTCTGACAGTCTGGATACCTCATTTGCATTTACAAGAGCGTCATATTCAAATGTATATAATTTTGTGCATTAAATTAAAAATTCAACTGGAACCCTGTGCGTTAAACCCTAGCTGGCTGCAAACGAAGAAATGTTTTCATGTAATTAAAGAAAAAGATCCAACAAATTAGCATCAAAATGAAATGGCAATCTGCTGCTGCAGCCTTTGCCCTCAATAGGTCAAGCATGGGGTACCAAAAAAGCAGAGCTGCCCAGGGTATCTGAAATAATCTCGTATCCATAGAAATAGTATTTCACTGTCCCAGATGAATGAAACGCAAAAATCAGTCAGCATAAAGTTGAAAGCTCATATAGGATTTCTACAGCAATGCCAGCTCTGATCAATCGAAACATTATCAGCAGCAGGTTAAGGAGGTATTTGTTTAACAAGGGGACAGAATCTAATTGACTTTTCAGGAGAGGAGAGAGAGCAGGCAGGCGAGCGGGCGCCCACTCGTTCCGCTCGTTGAATCTTACACAGCCTTTTTTCAAGGGGGGTAGGAGCACAACCCTGTGCTCCCCGAGCACGTATTTTACCCTCTGCAGACACCAAGGACATCCTTGTGTCCCTGTACACGGTGTCCCCTGCAAAGAGCAGAGCTGCTGGTGGGCTGGGGGGGAACAGGGCAGCCGTGCTGTTGTGCTTCTGCAGAATGCCTCCCAGCGTCCTGCCCGCATGCTGCAGCACAGCCTGCTCCCAGACACAGCATCCAAACCCTCCTCTCTCTGCCTGCCTCTCAAGCATTTAAACTATCCATATAAATCACCAGAAAATAAGGGTTTGACCCAGTTACACATCTTAGGGCTCCTCGCATTCATTTGCTAATGCTAAATGTAATGGAAATCACAGCTTTCCTAACAAACAGGCAGCAGAGATGGAAGGGAATTGCTGTTTGTGTTCCTACCTGCTTGGTTGGTTGTCACAGTGACTGACACAGCCTGGTCCTGGCTGGGGTTTTGCTTGGACACTCCATTCACCGCCCAGACTTCAAAGGTGTAGTTGGTGTGTGCCAGGAGGTCAGTGATGGAGACCTTGGTGGTTTTCAGGCCGTTCTGCTGGGGGCTGAAGTGCACCCCACTGCCACAGGAGCGGCAGCGGCTCGGCTCGCCGGCCCCGCACCTCTTGCACACCACGTTGTAGGAGACGTCCTCCCGGCCACCTTTGTTCTGGGGGGGGCTCCACTCCAGGTTCACTGAGGTCTCATTGACATTGGAAATCAGGTGCTGGGGAGCAGATGGAGGGCCTAAAAAGACAAAGTCCACGTGCTTTTAGTTAAGGAGGAAAAGAAAAAAAAGCTTACACAGTAATGTCGGAGTTGAGGGTCCCAGACCCTGTGCAACTCCCATGTAAGTTAAGGACAGCAGAGACCAAGCAGAATTTTACTTTTCTATGTTCATAATGAAGGCAAAAAAAAAAACTGTTAAGTCAAACTCTGATCTCTTCATCTGATGAACTAACAGTATTTTTCAGCTCTAAATGAGCCTGAAAGCTCAGTATTGCAATTAAACAGGAGTGGGACTTTTTCCCTTTCACTATTTATACTTGTTACGAAAAATGTTAAATTTACATATCTTACACTCATTTTTTCCATGATCTCCTAAGGAAACCATCAAATGAACAAACTTCTGCTTCACTTGAGATTTTCAAGGTCCCCCATTACCTACAGGCAGACTCTCATTATTATAAAAATCTCATGGTATCTTTTTCTGAAAAATATAAGTGCAATATTTTCCAGACAAGTTGATGTCAAATCATATTCAGCCAACACTGAAGTCCATCAAGCAGGGACCTGAACATGACACTTCAGTATGCAGGATGGAGATTTGAGTAGAAAGCCAGACACAGAACTAAGGCTTTGAAGGATGGAAAATAAAGTTTACAACAGGGAAGTGCTGGAGAAGGTGAAAGAGAGGAAAATATGGTGAGCATCTGAAGGAAGACCTGATAAAAGAAACCTGTTTTTTTGTCAGAAACAAGAGACCAGACGGAAAGCTTGGCAATAAGGCTGGATTTGAGACACGAGGTCAGCTTTTCCACCACAGCGACGGGACACTTCAAGACTCATAAACACACTGCCAGAGAGCCCCCAGCTGGTTCCAACACAGGCACTATGGGATTAGAGCACAGAGCCCAAGGCGGGCTGGGCAGGACCTCCCTGGGCAGGAGGGGGCAGAGCCCAGAGGCAGCAGCCCCTCCTGCACCTCTGCAGAGGTGCCCTGGGCAGCCCTGCCCAAGCGGACCAGCTGCCGCCAGCACTGCCCTGCCTCGCGCCGACCAACGCACGGGCACAAATCCTATTTATGTGCTGAAATCCCCACAGGCCCCAAACCCACAGGCAAACTGAAAATGCAGAAGAGCTAATCCTGCAACTCTTAATCTAATTTCAATACAGTTGAGACACGCTTTTTGTACCCTTAAATTTAAGAGAGGTGATTCAGAGTGAACCCATGAGAGAGATGGATATTTTATCCATCCCAAAAAGCTTCCCTGACCATTGGCAGGCAGGCTCCTCTGGGGCAGAGCACACAGGTACTCTGACACACACAGTGCTTTGGGACAGGGCTGCAGGTAAGCACTGCATCAAACAGAAATGAAACAGAATGAGAATGAAGATTGCAAAACATATCAAGCCAAACCGGAGCACAGTAAAAATAGCTGTGGTTAGTAACTACTGACAGTCAGAGCTTCACACCCAAATATTATTAGCAGAAAAATAGTGGAAATAATTTTGTAGAAAGCCACAAATTCGAGACACAAGAAAGCTCACGAAAGCTCCCCAGCTTTCACCAAAATACGTTTGATGGTTGCCATTCAAAAGAAGTTCAACTAGATCTCCTTGCAGAAAAGGAAAGAAAGGAGAAAGTTCTGGCAAATTTGTCAAACATTATGAAACCATGAACCTGGCAAATAAGAGTCAGCCAGCACCAACAGTTCCATTAAGTGTATAAATAAATAAGTCATAATCTCTCATATGCCAAAGGTACAAAAACAGTCATTGTGGTAAGACAGGAACCAAATACATTGAAAACATGAAATTCTACTGAAATTGCAAAGTGACTCATCAAGTGTAACAGCAAAAAGGTTAAGCTGTTAAGGGATGACTATGGGGAAGATTAATTGCGGCTCCCTCCTCAATTCATCAGGTTCATCTCAAAGGAAGTCTGAGGCCTGAACAGGCAGCATAGGACAAGGTTTTGAGGGCTGCATCACCTCCTCGGGTCTGTGCTTGAAGCCACCAGGATGCAACACATGCTCAACAGGAGACAGGACTTTTCTTTTCAGAGAGGTAGATAGGTTAAGGAAAGAGTCTTAAATGACATAGAGGTGAAATGGATCTTCAGTACCTAAATGAAAGGTCTCTGTTGCAGGAGTAGCTAAGCAAGGATTGTTTGTCTGTTTACTTCGAATATACACAATCAATATATTTATTTTGAAAGGAGGAAAATCCTCCCTTCTTGCCAAACCTTTGAAACAGTCCCTGAGTTAATCAGGGTTGACAGGTAGAATTACTGCAAGAAGAGAGAGCCGAGTCCAGCCCCTGAGCCAGGGAGCCCTCCTGCCTGCTGCACCACCAGGCTGCCATTCATGGCTTTTAGTTATGCACTGGCAGCATTTTGGACTCCTGAGGACAAAACCCTTTTACTCAAAGATCAGTTACTCTACACAGTAAGAGACGTTTCTTGATCCAAAAACTAGATGAGAAAGAGAAAAGGAAAGAAACTGGTTTTAATCTCTATTCATCATATGGAAATGGAGGCAGAGAGAGATGTGGTGAGACAAGGGCACACAACACATGCTTTGCACACCTGGGCAGTAGTCCAAACTGTGCCAAGTCCCAGCCCAATACCTCTGTCCCATACCCAGCTCTCCTTCCCCCAAAAGCTGGCTTTGCCAGCTCCCCTGGGTACAGAAAAGTGGTCTCTGCTTAGCCTGCAAATACATGAGCTTTCTTTTGAAAAACTCTGAGTGCAATGAGGTGGAAGACACTCCCGAAATCATGAACTCAAGCGGCAGCACAGGAACTGCTGAGCAGGAACTGAACCAAACTCTCTCCAACCTGGACTTCCCCAAAGTGCCTCCCACCTGGGGTCTCTTCAGGGCAGGCAAGTGCACAAGGTGACAACACCTGTCCCTCTGCACTGTCAAACAGGAAAACCAACAAAAGCCTGTGGGGGGAACAGCAGCCTCAGCAGGCTGCAAGCCCAGGTGCACATTGTACAGTGAAGGTCTGCCCCGGCCAGAGCAGCTGCCAGAGACCCCGGGGGCTGAGGCTGTGTGTCCTCCCAGAGACTGGTCAGGACCTAGCAGCAAGAAACAGAACAGAGACTGCTCCTGTGGGAAACATCAGGAGCCTGATAGCGACAAAAAGCAAAGGCACTTCCTTACGGAGCACTCACTCGCTGCAGTCACACGCGCGACAGCATCGACTCGGAGAGCAGCCAGGAGAGCTGAGATGAGGTGGTGCCAGTGCAAACACCTCCTTCCCCGAGCAGCACCAGCTCTGCCAGGGCCAAGAATATCGCCATTTCAGGGGGGTATTCCTGAAGCAAAGACCTCCATGGGAGGAGGGTTCATACCGCCACAGCTGCGGTCTGAAAGATGTGCCTCTTAGCTCAGATACAGCAGCCAGGTTGGGGTTAAACTCAGACTCAGTCTGATGTCCATTAAGATATTTTCCAAGGCTCTAGGTCCAGTTTCACATGGGAAAATGTGCCAGAATGAATCAAGCTCCTCAGAAGCAAAAAGTCAGTAATTAGTATGTGGGACAGGGCACTGCAGTGTCTAAACAGAGATGCGACGAAGCGGAAAACCAGGGAAGCAGATGCTTGCAGGTCACAGAGATGAGCACACCACCTCCAGCATGAAAAGGAAGATGCGGGGGAGTCCCCAAATGGTGGGCTGACATTACAGTGAGGGGAAAAGCAATTTCTTTTCTTCCTGGAGCATAGTCATCAATGGAGCTGTTGGCACAGGGAGTGAGGAATAGCTTCAGATTGATGGGCCTGGTTTCAGATGTTGAAACACAGGGCGTATCTGCTCCTTCAATGGTGATCAAGATTTGCTTTGTTTCTGACAACAGAGCCACTGCCGATAGATGAGACAAACCCTTTCAGGGCCATGGCAGGCTGCAAGGGCCAGGATAGTATCTGGATGAACCCAGCTAGCAGGATCCCACAGGAACAGCATCCTGACAAGCCAGACCATCACCCTCTCAGAAACCTGCATCCTCTGGGAGAAAAATCTAGCTACAGGGCAGATGAGAGAGGAGACCGGGACCTGTGCCTCTGAATCACCACCACCATCTGTAATTTTGTCACAAGTCCCATGATCTACAGCATTTTTCATAGATCTCCTGCCAATGGAAGCATGCTATTGCATGGGCTATTTGGCACTGTGGAAGAATGGAGCTAATACTGCCACACTGCCTGGAACAGTTTAAAAATGTGACTGTTCCTACAGGAAATCAAATTTAAACCTAAACATTTTAATTCTGAAAACCAATTCATTTTAAAATTCATTTTATGATGTTAGGGAGGCAGGTGCTGCTGTTTTCCCTGCACAGGACAACAGAATCTGAGGGATGGAACTGCAGAGCCACTCAGCCTTCTCATGTCAGCGACTGCAGAGGGGACACAGTTTGATCATGGGGCCTGAAAGCCGGATCCCTCTCCAGCCCCTTTAACCAGCACCCTGAACGGACAGGGGGGACTCTGTGGGAACACAGGGAACGGAAGTTTTCAGTTTTATTCCTTCCTGGGGCTCCATAAATCTTGCTTCACAATAAACCCATCAAAATCAAGTGAGCCATGAAGCAAATGGGAAGGCCCTGGGTGGAGCAGTTCATTGTGTGTGTCAGGGCTGAATGAAACACTGAAGAGTCTGTTTAGCAACAAGTAATCTTCATCAAGCTAATCTTGCTATCTTCCTCAACCCTCCTATAAGATTTCCTTAAACGAATTGGGCAATGCGGATTGTTTGGCTTTCTCCTGCTGCAATAGGCTATAGCCATTACAGCTGTCTTTCATCCACAGATAGAGAGACCTGTCTGTCCAAAGGACAATGTTGTACCCTATGTCAAACCAACATTCACAAAAACAAGAGTTTTTAAGGTGTTAATAGCATAAGCGCTACTTGTATTAAAAGGACTGATGTATTTTAGCACTCTTTCTACAACTTCAGGCAGTATTTTAACTTTTCATCCATCAACATTTCTCTCTCTCCCTTCCTACACTCAAGTCTCTCTCCAGTCAGAAGCCTCCCACACACGCCTGCACAACTGACAAGGACCTGGTGAAAACCATGACAAGGGCACATACCAACACCTGACTGTCTCCTTCCTTCCTTCCTTCCAGACCACAGGAGATCCCTGTGTGCCAGCTCTCTGTGGATTACTGGTCTCTGTGGGCACATTTAAGAAGCCTTGATGATGCATACCAGGGCTCAAGCCTGGTCCGAGCTGGAGTGACTCACAGACAGCTTCCGCAGTGAAGGCTTGGTAATGAACTTGTTCTCCAGGACTGAAGCAGAACCTGTAGGGTGCAGACGGCAAGGGGACACAGCTGGGAAGTGAACCAGGCTGCAGACTAACAGTGGGCATAATAATGCCTCAGTAAGCTGTTTATTTGCAAGGAGTACAGTATTTCCCATTCAAATCAGTTGCCCTAAAGAATAAGAGGCATCAGAGATAGTTGAGTGAAACACCAACAGGTTGGTTGACTGTTGTTTGGATGCCATCCAGCTGAGAACGTTATCCCAAAGCCCCTTTCTTCCTGTCCCCAAAGGATAATAGCACAAATGTGGGAGGCTCAGGCTCAGGAATCTGGCAAAGTCATTCTGCCAAGGAGAAAGAATGTGTACCCAATGCAATGAACGATTTCAAAGAAAGATAGCACAAAGGGGATTAGCTACAACTGAGTGAATATTCCTGCTGCCCTGAGGGATCAGCATGCCCAGCCCTTCAGGCACACCACAGGAAAGTACAGACCCCAGGACTGCAGCATGCCCAAGGACAGGGTCTAACCAGGACTGCAAGTGCAGCACCAGCACAACGGCACAAGCAGGGAGGAAAGAGCCCCTCCCCTGACAAATGCCATACACCACAAACCCATATAACCCCGCCATGGCAGAGGACATGCTGTGGCTGGGCTCCTGAAGCTGCAGGGGCTGCAGGGAGACAGCCAGGTGGGCACAGTTGGTTGGGTGTGCAGGGAGACTCCAACCAAGCCAGCCCTCCCTTCCTCCCTACACCTGCGAACCCGACAGATCCACGCAACCAAAAAATATCCCTGAAAACTAACCCTGAGATTTGAAGGTAGGCTTGTAAGTGCACTGTGCTGGGGAACTGTATTTAAATGGTTATGACAGAGGTTTTAACATCTCTGCTTTTACATCTTCCTTTTTTATTACTGATCTGCCCAGCAAGGTGTTTCTCTCAAAGTCTCTGTGGGTGTATGCGGTAAATTCAATTACAGTTTTCTACAAGGAGACCAGACAGACTTGTTTGACATCAAGAATACTGTCTTCACTAAACCAGTTAATTTAGTTCAGCAACAGTGTATGGTTAGGAGGCGTGGATTAAAGCATAGAGAACGGAGATGGGAAAGAAATGATTCCCAGCAAAACAGCTCCCAAGTGACCTTGTTGTCCCATAAAATGAGAAGAAATAAGAAAGAGACTTTGCAGCTTGGTTCTCTGCTGCCCCAGGTTGACAGGACTCCAGAATCCCACTTCTAGACAACTAGCAGCTCCAAATTTTGGGCAACAACTTTTGTTCACCAAAGGCAGACACAAATAGAAAAATTCCTCTTTCCTCAGAGGTCCCATGGCCACAGGACTGAAGATAAAGTTGAGGGCTTTGGTTTGGGAAATTTTATCAGATACAAGTAGCCTTTATATACTGTTTTCTTATTCACTTAATTCCTTTAAAGTGAATTTAGCACTTCCAAGAAACCCACTCTGGTGACAACCAAAATAAAGCTCTCTTAAGCACAAATAGCTGCCTGTCTGCACGTTTCTGTCAGAGCCTGGCACAGAGGGCTCCTTCAGGAGCTCCCTTTTTTATGCCTGCTAAATCTTCAGCCATCAGCAGTGGTAGTGAATTATTCTGGCAGCAACATTACCTATTAAGGACTGAACTGATATTATCAGTATTAGGACTGTAACCACATCTATTTACTACTAGCCTATGTTATAGTTAAGATTTATTACCTTGAAAGATCTGGCTGTGGGAGGAGATCTATTAAAAACGCAAACTCAAACCCACACTCTCCATGGAAGTGCTAATGGAGATATTTCAAATATATACCCTCAAGAAGGCAAGCCTTTGTTAGGAGCATCCTGTCAGTCACCAGATCAGAGCATTTAAAATGTACCTCCTTTGAAAGAAAGATGCTTTCTAAAGGTATGTATGTGACTAAATAACTAGCAGGATGAAACTTTTGAGCCCTGGAAGGAGAAAATGATTAAAAAAATAATTTACTCCATCTGCATGGGCACGTGTGTAAAAGCACATTTCTCCAGCAGGTAACGGATGTCTCTGCAGCCAGAGCAGTGGATAATTATTTTCAAGTGGGTTGTCACACTGCATTCAGGCTGCGTTTGCCTGACAGTGTGAAATCGGAAGGAAGCTTCATTGGCAATTCCCACCAGACATCAGAAAACCTCAAGCATGTAGAAAAGACTTTAATCTTCTTAAACCATTCCCGCACTCTCCTTGAAGAAAATATTACTTCTTTTTTGAGGCAGAAAAAGCAGACCTTGGCTTGATCGGGATTCAAAATTATTTTAACAAACAAAAAATATTAAAATACTGTATTAAAAATAATACAATAACCTACAATAACAGATCGAAGCTTTCTAACTTCACCCTAAAACTGTGCAAGCCCCACAAAAGCACTGCTAAATGCAGCTGTGCGCCAGCTCTGGGTGTTTGCTAATCCAAGTCAATCAGGCAGACCAGCGGGCCTCGATGGCCTTTGGACCAGGACTGACAAAAGGATCCTCTTTATGAGCCTGCTCCAGAGACACTGACCCTCTTCATCTGCCCTGATTTCAAAGGGAGCTCAGGGTATTCAGAAATCTTGAGCTAATTTGCTACATAATAAACAAGATTCATACAACAGGGAAGGTTGCTATGACTCACCGTCCTTTAAAAGGAGCCTAGGATGAACTGGCCTGCTTTGAATCGGCAGCTTGGCCTTGGCTGCACTACAGAGGAGCAGCAAAGCCTTTGGTAAGTTAAAGCAGCAGCAGGCACCTGGGAGCAAGCATCCAGCTGTCTAATAGCAAGAACACCTGACTAGAAATGCACTGTCAGAACCAGGGAAAAGTTTAGCACATCTTCTATACAAGATAGGAGGGCCAGCTTTTGTGTGTAACACACCAAGAACAAAGAGACCAAATAAAGAGGTGTACAAGAAAAAAGATCCATACAATGAACACTTCCAAAGATCTTTGGAGCATACCTGCAGAGAGCAATGAAATGCCAGTGGAAGTAGATCAGGTGCCTTTGAAGGGGCTGGCTCAGGCTCCGAGAGGCAGCACCAGGGCTCTGCTAAGGCTGTCGGTCGTGTTGCCAGCCTCACCCACGGGGTCATACTGCTGCTCTCTCAGCAAGGCCTCACCACCACAGTACTGTATGGATGGTCTTCAACAACTCTAATCAATGCTCTTTAATTTGATCATGATCCTAGAATCATCACCCTGGGGGCAGGGCTGAGCGTGAAATAGAGTTTACTATTTTCAGAGAGAATGCAAAGAAAGTAATTATCAAATAAAATGTGTCCTTAAACTCCTTAAGTTCACTGACTAAAATGTCTGGCAGAGCAGTGCCAGGCACAGTGTTCAAGAGGTAAATAGATGGCCTCCTCTTTCCATCTCATAAGGCTTCATTGAACCTGTACAGCAGTGGAGCTGTCAATGATGTTTCAGCATGTGAGCTGTGATGCCCTTCAGATATGCCTTTGTTGTTGATCTCTGACCATCTGAAAGAAAAGTTCTAACGCAGAGTAAATACCTGGGTCCTGTACATTTAAGCTTGCAAATCAAGCCCACACTTTCCCGTTGCTGCCACTAATTGCTTCTTTCAGCAATTGTGGACAGGTCCCCTGTTGTTGTGGGCTAATTTACACAAGCAAAGGCAGCTCGGACAGCCCTTACTTCTTGTCTGCCTGGCTATTCCTGACCGTTTATCATTACAGACGATGTGTTTTACAACTGCCGAGACCAAAGCCAGCAGGCCGCAAGATGCAGCAGCCACTTAAAATACCAGTCATCTGCTCCATTTCCACCCTCTCTGCTCCCTGTGCATAGTTAGCTTTACAACTGGGTTATAACAAGGCAAAAGATTTGGTAAACAATTCTTCATTTATTTACTTGGGCAAGATTCCTTTGACTTCAGTGGGAGTTCTGCCAAGCCAGGGACCCTGGACCAGCGCCAGTGACAAAATGCCCATTTCACTGGAATGTACGATTTCCTATTTACTTGCCAAAAGTACCCTGGCTACCAGCTTCACAATAGGCTTTGTTCCTTTCACCCGGAGAACAATCCAATTAATAGCTCCTCTCCTATAGAGGCCAAAGAAGAAGCAAAGAGGTCCAGTTACCACTGGCAGAGCTGTGGGAAAGCTGATGTTTGCAGGTACCACTCCTTTGGGGTCTAGGCTTCTCTTCCAAGAACTGCCACATAAGAACATTTTGCAAAGTCACATATGCTAAGACATGTTATCACATCTACACTAATGCACTGTGCTGCAGACAACACCACCTGTGTTCAGTCACTCTTTCGAGATAAAGAGAATTCCACTGCGGAAACTAGAAAGTTATCTGACAGTCTGACAGGAAAGAAATCCAACCAGAAAAATAAGTTGTTCTGTAATTGGCCCAACTGCTGAATTTCTTATTCTGTTTGCCCTTTAATTTACTTCAACAACTCTACAGAACTGGGTCCTGACTAACCAAATCAAAGCCCCCACTTAATTGAGTAAATGTCTCTGTTAATTTAAGGCTCTGGCCAGAAAATCAGAAGACAGCTAATAAACAGTTGCTGTATTTAAAGGAGTGATGATTTCAAGTCTACTGATTATAAACACACACTGTCAAATTACTCCCGTCTCCTCTCTTCAAGCCATAACCACTCCTTATCCAATTCCTTCAGCCCATCACCACACACAAGGGGAGACAGCTTTCTCCTTTGAGATTCCCATCACTCACAATCCCTTTCTCTCGGTCTGGCAGCGACGCAGCGATGGATGGTCTATTTTCCCAGCCTACGTGGAGAAGAAAAATCATTCTCTCCTTACAGCCTACCCACTCTTCCCTCTGCTCTTGTAACTGCTGTACTAGCTTAAAAGGCATTCTGATGTACTGTTTACATAATGAACAATATCATAGGATGTTTTAAGAACAAAATCATTTACTGCAGGTGCGGACATTTATATATATATATATATAAATAGATGTGGAAGAGTTATTATGTCATAAATTTAAATTCTGAAGATCAGAGGCTGTGCTGGCATATACCTCATACTACAGAGAACAGGCTCCAACAGCAGAGGGCTGCAGCAGTGCCAGAACAAGTGTGGAACTGTGGCAAAGCCAGTGCAAAGCCACCAACAATGAAGCAGCCAGCATGATTGTGTGGTATATCCTGCTTTTTTTTTCCTAGCAGCCACAATGGTGATAATCCACATCCGACTGGAAACTTAGAAAAGGAACAAGTTAGGTTGAAAGAAAAAGAGCACATTTGCTTATTTATATTGTTTATAGTCTAGGCAATCATTATAAACATGTGCTCCAACGATCAGCTCCTATGTAATTACTCATTTGCAGCCACAGTTATTAGGTAGGTAAATTCAGTCTTTTTTAGAAATGCAGGTCAAATATTTATCTCTGAGATATGTTAAACGTAACACAAGGCTATATATTAGACTGCAACATTAGCAAAATTGAAGTGTTTAGACCTTTCAGACCTTTTTTTTAAACCTTGACCTTGGAAACAAATAAGGACAGTGTTATTTTAATGTGCATTCAAATTTTAACAGCACAGTCACACAGCTCTGGTGGAATTCACATTGAGTTTCCACTGTAGATTGCTCATCATTTCATTATGGTTCATTATGCTGATAACTGTCAGAAAGCATTAGAAGCAGGAGCCTTGAGTAATAGCACTGAAATGGTAATTTAAAAACAATATACTTTCTGAAGGAAATACAGCAGTGCACTAAATTCAATTAGAAGAGGGGAATGTAAAGACAAGTAAGTGATGTTTGCTGTTTGAAGTCAGGCTATTCAGTTTCTTGATAACCTAGACTGGAGAAGGTCTTTTTAAAGCAGGCACTCTTCTCTTGCATCTCACTAAATCTGCTCTTACTACCTTCAAGCTTCTCCAGTGTAAACTGTCTAAATGCAACCGTTTTTGAAATATTTCAGGCCATGACAAAGTATCAATCAATCCATCAGTCCCCGTTCGAGTGACACAACTGACTAAATTATTCAGGGTCATTAACTGAGGCAGATTTCAAGCTGGACAGTCCATGATGGTAATCTCTCTTTTGTAAAGGGCTCCCAATTAAAAATCATTAATAATTTGAATCAAACGGACAATATAAACAATACAAAACCATCCCATTCTCGCTCATAATGTGAGCAGTGTTTGTTAAGAGTTAGAGAACTCCACTCATTAATGGTGGGGACACAGGAGCAACGCCCATTAATTTGGGTGGGAACTGCACCTGCCTGCACCAGGCTGCAATTCACAGGATATCTCCTTACAGAGAAGGGAATTCAGGGACAAGGGCCATGATTGAGACTGATTTGTTTTCCTGCCTCATGGATTCATGTGTGGGTAAGGCAATTTATTCTCCATTACATTGCTAACCTTATGAAAGACCCTTCCTCTCTGCAAGTACTGAAATATAATTAAGGTCTGTAGAGTTGCCTTGACATGACTTTTGCAGTGCTTCCAAACGGGAAAGGCATCGTGTTTTCCATGGTTTGGGCTCAGGTGTATCACAAGTCAATCATCCCACCTCCGTGCCCAAGTACACAGCTGACATGCCCACTCTGCTTCAGAGCTCAACGTCTGAATTCCCAAGTTTGGCCAAAGCAGCAGATCCAGGGTGGCTCTGCCCCTCGGTGGTGACAGACACATTGATGATTATCCCCAGGAGGCAAGTTGGAGGGGAAAGATGCACCAGGAAACACGTGGATGTCAGGGTCTCTGCCTGGCCTGTGACACAGCCCACTCTGCTGTCTCTACATCCACACTGCCACATGCTGCTCTTCCATGCACAAGCTTTACACCAGACATCATTACTCACTCTAGCAGAGCTGAAATAGAGCAGAATACTAAAATCAGTTTGTTTAGGAGCCTGATGCCTGGCTTACCTGAGGCTAGACACAGTTTTTACAGCCCAACAAGGGATGGCAATGCCAGAGAGTAGTATTATGGAAGGGTAAAACTCTGGAGCACCTCTCCTGGCCAGCACACCAGGAAGTAGCTACTGTTTTTGTTACTTATCATGGGAATTAAAAAAGGAAAAGGAAGGGGAATTCTCTAATTCCCTTTCATCCACTAGCACAATCAGGGTAATGGAAAGTCATAACAGGCTTCCTCCCCCAACCCAGAAGGCGAGATAAGTGACAAGACCAGCTTACTACTAAAGGAAATCAATAGCCAAGGGTCAAAGCTTTACAAAAACACATCTTAAGAAGGCTGAAGTTCTTCATCCTAAAAAGTGTTTAAGAATAATAAAGAAGGGATCAATCCACAGTCCATTCCAGGTGTTCTTTCCAAATTATCCAATGTTACCTTTATTCACCTGGTCTAATAGTTCTCCAAGTGAACAGAAACCTGATTTTACAAGCCAGTGGAGCAGAGTCTATCTTTTTGCTAGAAGAATGGATCTCAGATACTGTGTTTTATTTCTTCATTAGTGTGCCGTCACACTGAGCGATTACTAAATGCAGGCCTGAATGAGAATACCAGAGTTAAAGAGAGCATAATGAACAAAGAAGGTGCCAGATTATTATGGCTGTCAGCACAAGGGAATTGGGTTTGTCACCTGGTTTAACCAACTGGTAAGAACTGATTACAGTCCGAATCCGCCTGAAAGCACCTTTGATGTTTATGCTCCCTTCTGTCTACACATCTTGTCAGGAAAGTCAGACAAACGGGGACCTTCTTCTGAAGGGTCTTCCTTCAGCAGAGGCCCTTTGAATGCTGTCACTTGCCTCACACACGTGGGCAGAAGGCCACTCCAAGGGGGAGCATGGCAAGGAAGAGCCCCAGAGCCCCCAGAGCCCTGCGGGCAGGGCTGCTTTAAGGAATGGGTGGCACCGCCCTTCCAGCACAGCCACGGCAAGGCTCCCAGAGGGGCTGCCAGCGGGCACAGCAGCACTGGGGAAGCACAGCTGCCCCACAGGCCAGCTCAGAAACAACTCCTGCGTCATCCTTCACCTTGGATCACGGAAGAAGCACCCCTAAAGCTACAGGGAAACTCAAAGCTATGAAACAGGACCTCCAGAGACAGGCCTGTTTGCCACGAGCAGGTGTCTGTAGGATCATGGTGTCGGCTTGTCTCTGCATGCAGAGTCCTCCTAGGCTGCTGCAGAGATGAAGGCTGAGGCCAGCACCACAGCCTTTGCCTTCTCTCCTCACCTCTTTGTATTTTTGGGGTAAAAGACCAAGATCAGGAACTTCAGCTTTGTCTGACCTCCCAAGACAGGAATGGGGAAGAGTGCCTGCAGCAGGCCCAAGGCTTGACAAAAAAGGGCTAAGCATGCAGGGGTACATTTTGCAATACCAGCAAACATACATATCATTTGCTTACAATTTCCCCATCTGGAAATGTTTTGCTCTCTCCTCATACTTCACTAACTGCACGTGCCTATTTAAATTCAACCAGTTGATTACTAATTTGATTTCAATTTGGTCAAGATATCATTCACAAGGACCAGGGCTTTGAAAAACTTTTGTTGGTATAATGTTATTTAGGGTGTCCATTCCAAACAATAGTTTTGTTGTTGCAGAAAGACGTTTTTCCTATCAAACTGGTCACGTTTTAGATCCAGTAGTGTAAATTATATTACAGAAAGCATGTTCTTGCCCATTTAGGCAAAGTTTCACAATACAGTGAGACTCCATTCCCAGTCAATACTTGGCAAGGGATATATGCACCACTCTGCTTCCTACTAAGCAAAAGCAGCTGCTCTTGGCTATGCCCTGGCCTCCTCAACCACCACCCAGCAAAACTCACTGCTGAAAAGAAGGAAATCACTGGAGAACAGCTGGAATCAAGGGGAGGGTAGGGAAGGGATGAGTGTTAACTTAGTTATGGACATAATCTGTTTCTGCCTTGTAAGGGAGAAATTAGAGTTTAAATAAATGTGAGTCATCTCTCACAAAATTGATGCTCAATATATTAAAATGTTACAAAAGAAATATCTCAGCCTTCCCTCACTCAGACACACACACACACTCTCTCTACATACATATACAGCTGAACTCCAAAAGTCTGGAAACACTTCCAATAGCTTTCATGGAAAGCCACACATGGATATCCCCCTGGTAAAACACAGCCCTTTCACTTATTGTTTCAAACTGCTCTGCTCCTAAGAAAGTGGAAACCAAAGAACCAGATGATCACAATTTAACACCAGCACACGCCTGGAATCCCAGGTCTTTGACTGCACGAGCCATTAACCAACACATAGGACAAGGAGTTTATCCAGCAACCCTGTGACTGTGCTCACTGCATCTCTCCTTCTCCCTGAGGAAGGCATTTTGGTGGAACTAAAGCAAATTCCGTTTGCTGCACATGATGTATTTACCTACACAGGATAAAATAAACCATGCATTGGGTGGTTGTTTCATTAAAGTTTAAGATTTATTATTACCACCCCTTTCAGATGAACACTTAGGTTCCCAAGGGTCACCAGCTATATTTCAAGCAAATTAGAAATATAATGAGATTATAAATATTACCTGTTTACCTGAGGTCATACAATTACAAGGAAAGCTTTCACCATTTCTACAAATATCCATATTTAAAGAGATGAAAGGTGATGTGATCTACTGGCCAGGTGCTCAGACTGGAACCGAAGCCTGTATTTTACTTCTACCTGTGTTACCAACCTCTCTTGTGTCTCTTGATTTATTTATACTTCAAGCTCACAAGGGTCAGCACAACCGTGCTAGCATTAGGAAGTGAGGGCTGAGAACTAACACTGTCACTCACAAGTGTGAGCCAAAATGCAAACTGCATCTGCAAAAGGGCCGTCAGAGCTACTGAATGCTGCTGTCAGAAGCAGAACACTTTTTAGAGACACAGAGAAGAAATGGGTGATAAAAGGGACGAGAGACAGTTCAAAGAGCAACTTACGAGTGCAGGGCATGGAGGCAGCGTCATTTTCCGCCCGGAAAAAGCCGCGATCGCAGGTGCAGGACGTGGAGCCTTCCCAGATGGAGTAGCTGTGAGGCGGGCATTTGGCACAGGCAAGATCTGTCGAGAGAGCCTTGTAGTATCCGATTTTGCAAGCTAGATGGAGGAACACGAAGGGAGAGTGTTACTGGCCTGGGCTGTGATCATAAATTGCTAGCTTACTCATTCAAAATCAAGGCAGGAGACATTTCAAAGAGATCTAATGATGTCCTGTTAGCCCCAGGTGAAGAATTAACAATCATCACACTCTTAATGAGTAGTCCTATGTCAGGGGATACTGATTTCTAATTCCAACAAGAGCCATTTTAAAAGCTGGCTTAGAGATGGCAAAAGAAAATTATACTCTTCTGTTGACACTGCCAGAAAATCAGCTGCCTCTTTGTGCTTACTGTGGAGTTGCATGTGGCTTAACCCATGTCCACCTGCACCCCACACACACAGAGCACGATAAAAGGGGTGCAATTGGTTTATTCTGTGACCACTTAAGGAATGGCAGCTGACAGTCAGACACTGCCAATTTTTAAGAGGGAGTGGGACAGGAACCCAACATGCCCGGAAATGGCACATCTCCCTCCTGGCAAGGCAGAATTCATTTGGCTCTTTCTCCCCAAGGGAGGAGATCAGCAATGCTCTCCCCTGCTCAAAGCTGGGGCACAGCAGTGACTGCACCACTGCCATCCAGGCCCATGTGCAGTTGGCAAGCTTTCGGTGACATCAGCTTCATAAAAGCAGGACTGACACAAAAGGCACTTTTACATCACTTGGAAAAAACTCATTAGCATCATTAATAACACATTTTCATGGTGGCTAACAGGTATGTCATGCTAGAAATTTCTCCCTTGGCTAGAGAAAAAAGCCCACCATCACCACTGGCTTTTAGCACTGCAGAGAAGAGAGAAAATTCCCAGGCATGCAAACCAGTAAAAAACTGGCTGTTCCCAGTGTTTACTGTGTGACTCACTCCCACATCTTGTCATTTATCACCTACACTACCTTTAGGGTTCCCCTGCTACACACAGGCTCCTGTTGGGAGGGCATAAGCCCCCGCACAGCCAGGGCTCGCTCTTTGCTGTTTCAACCTTCCCTTAGTCCCCCTCACTCTTTCCCCGCTTCTCTTACAAAACCCTCCAGTGGGAGACGGAGAGGGATATTAGTAACACATTTATAAAAGAGCAAGTTACTTCATTCTTATTAGCCAAAGCCTTTTATGAAACGTCCTTAACAAGTCCTGACTTTACGACGTGCCGCGCGCCATCTGTGAGAGCGCTGGGACATCAGCCTGGTGTCACTGGCCGGGGCTGCCACAGCACCAGAGGACCTTGTGAAAACACTCTGCTCAAGTGACTGAGATTTACGCTTCCAGAGTTCACATGTGTCGTGGTATTAGATAAAGTTCGACTTGCAAGGTGTGTTTTGGCCGTGCTTCAAACAGCCTTGGGGTTTCCATTAAAGTCAGCAGCCACAGCTGTGGCAGGAAGAATCGCAGGGGTCAAACCCAGCCTGCCCACGTCACAAACAATTTTGGTCCCTGAACACAAATTCAAACCCACCACGGCTGGCCCTTCAGCCAGGCACAGGCAGGATGCAAAGGCAACACCTGGAAAACAGCTTGTTCTGCCTGGGATGGGAATAGCCCAGCAAAACAAACAAACAAACAAGGAAAAGAACCCTTCTTTTCTTTTTTTATATGATTTGCACTATCTGGTGAGCAAGTTGCTATATCACTACATGTCCTGGGTTTAACAGCAGCAGTCAAGGGGCAAATTCTGGTCTTAGGTATCACTCCTAGTTTTCCCTGTCACAGCTCAGATGAGAAATATGCTATTATATGTCTGTTATATGACCAGGACAGACACTCACGGGAAGGATCTTGCTGCCATATATAAAGACAAGGCATTGAAAAACAGAACACAGGAGGAAACCAAGCTGACTGCTTTTACCCACAAAATTCTTTCTATTATTCATGGATTTAAAAACGAAACATGTAAACTCCAATATTACTCTTAATACAAACACCACAATCCACAGAAATCATTAAACAGTGAGCCATCTTCAGCATATTTGGGGTATTAAAACACTTATCTATTCAACAATCTAGCTCAAGGCTGAAAATCCTATTTGGGCTACAACAGGCTTCTAGAAAGACAAGAAAATGTCACAGGTAAAGATTTTTGTGACCATTCCTCCCTGTCTTTTCATACTCTGTGGTTTAAAAGGGAATAGATGTATTCAGTGGGTACTGCAAGGTCAACACTCTGTAACTCAAGGATTTTTTTTCTCCCTCGTTTCATGCACTGTATTTTGTCTTCTACTATATTAAGCCAAGATCATTAATATTTCAAGACCTGAAGAAAGCTCTCCAAACACAGTGGCTGCTCCTAAAGCACACACAGCCATTTTGCTTCAAAAATCAACTACTTCTGAAGACAGTTTTCTTCATTTTAGGGTGCTCGGAGATTCACCAGATTTCAGAGCAGACATAAAAGGGCATTAGAGAATGTGCTGCATTAAACCAGGAGTTCTTTGCCCCCAAGAGCTCCATGGTACCACCACTTAGGAACTCGAACCTAATCCTGTAAAAGCTGTTCTTAGCATGAAGTGCTGCTGACACACCTATTACAACTACAGATAGACTTTTTTTTGAAGGGTAATGATTTAGTAGGCAAACAAGAAGGCTGTACAGAACTCATTCCCTGGAAGCCTTTATTGCTTGCTCATGACAAATCTTCACGCAGCTGCTTTTCTAGGACGGATTTGCTGGGTGAGACCCAGCATGAATGGGGTTCTTACACAGTTTTCGAAAGATGCCTTTGTAAAAAGATTAGTTCACATGTGCAATGCAAACTTTGAGTTCAATTTCTCAGCTTTGCCTTAATTAGTTCTTTCTGTTAGGTTTCTTTTTTTTTTAAAGGAGAAAAACCTTTTCTCACATTCAGGTCACCCTCAAGTGTAACACGGTTACAACCCACTGCACCACATTCAAGGGGAATTCTCAAACAAAAATATTTTCAGTTCACAGGTTTTCCTCAGAACAAATCACATTAATTCAAATGGACATCAGTTTGAAATAATTATGCTGATGTCTTTGAGTTATAGTGTTAAAATCTATTTGATTTCTATTTCTCTTAAAGCAAGACGAGATGGCAAACATTGATGGTCATTATTACACGCCTTTTTGCTTCTTTTTTTCCAAATACATCAGAGTGATACGTGTCAGAACTGCAAAAATTGCTCTGAAAAATTATGGAACTTCAGTCAAATCTAGAAGTAAATTTTCTCAAGCTGTTTTTCCAGCTCCATTTTCACATTAAAAACTGATTTTCAGACTGTAAGTCTTCTCAAAAAAAAAAAAAAAAAAAAAAAAGAATACGTGTGTGGGCTGTAAAGTCTGCTTGCTTGTTCTCTCCAAATGCTGAATTTTCTACTAGAAAATTTCAGACAGCAACTTAAAAACTCATAGTGGATGGGGCTCTAATCACATTCTTTTTAAACACAGCTACAACAAAATACATGTATTAAATTGGTTTTAGCTATTTTTAAATAAGCTATGTTATTGGGGTTTTTTATTTGGGAGGGGGGAAAATATTTAAGAAAATTTTCTTTCAAATTTAGAGTTGTTTAAAAAAATCCCCCAGTACTTGCTCTTAAATTGTTCCTTTGTCCTTGTGGAAATAGCAATAATTCCCTCCACCTGAGTTTGGAAAAAGCTTGACACACCTAATAGTCCTTTAAAAAAAAGAAAAAATTCTGTAATGTTCACAAAGGGTTGGATAAAGAAATCATCCCAACCTCTTTGCTGACAAGTCCCTAAACCATTAAAAATGCAGTGCCTATCTTCAAAACATCTCAGGGAGCTCCAGGCAGAGGCTCTGGCAGCGCCTGGAGGCTGAGCAGGACTGAGGCAGGGATGGGAGACACCCTGAGCCTGGCTGGGATCTGAGCAGTGATGGGATGGGGAAGGCCCAAGAGGGCCAGCCCCGAGCTGCAAACTGCTGGGCAGGAGCTCTGGCAGCAGCCCTGGACACCAGGGACCAAGGCCAGGAGAAATCCTGCTCCAATCCTCAGCCTCTGCTGAAGAGGAGGACTCGTAACCAAGAAAATACTGATTTCTGATTAGGCCCTAATAAAGTGAATAGGGAGAAAAACAAGCACAGAAACGTGGTTTTGTTCGAGTCAATCTAGTTAAGTCAATAAAGTGACATTAGAAGCAAATGTGACAGAGATGTTCTGAAGTGCTTATCCACACAAGCCTGGTGGGATGCAGTCCTGCACAGGCCAGCAGCACTGCCAGCAGAGCCCTGGCCACGAGATCCCCGTGCCAAAGCCTGAACTCTCTCTCCACACAAGCACCACAAGGAGAGGGCCCCCAGGCAGGACAGGACCACAACCCAACCATGCTCCTGCTGCACCCTCCTGCCCAAAAGGAACTCCCTGTGCCCCCAGGAACATTTATTATCACAGGGAAGCGAGCAAGGCCGCTAAAAGCTGCGAACTTGGCTCAATTGTCAGAAGCTATGCATTCCAGTTTCCATGTTCTGAAGTAGAAAAATATGTTAGCTACGTACTCAAGGAAACTTCAAAATTCCTTGAGAAGCAATTTTGAATCAATTCTCCCTCCGCAGGCAAGAGAAGAGGGAAAACTACTTTTAAGTCAATGATTGCAGACAACTTTAAAGAAAGATTCCAAAATAGTACTCTTGGTGAAATGAAGGACAAGACAAATAATTTAATAAGAGATACTTCAATGTCACGTTTATACATTGCAGTGAGAAAAGAAATTTGTGTTTAAAGACTTGAAAAAATACTTTGATAGCACATTTGATGTGTTTCATCACTGACTGCTTTTTCTACTTTGGAAATATTTTTAGCTCACGTTTTAAGTGCACCCTTAGGTACGAAAAGTTACTTTTACTTTTCCCCTTGAATGTTGTTCTTAGTCTTTAAGAGGATGGATTTTCTCTCTCGCATCGTAACAAAACTACATCTGCCACATAGAAGGCAGCATCTTCTCAGCTTTCTTTTACTGTTATTACCATTTCTGAACAGATTTTTGTGTGTTAATTATAGAACTCAATTGTTTGGATAGTCTCCTTTGATGAGCTTTCTGCCCTGCACCATGAACCCCTCTGTTATTGTACAGCTGTTTTACTTCCAAATGCTCATCAGGGTTTTCTAATTGTCAAGCTGTCCCAGCAACTAGGTCTTTTGACCTAAAAGTCAAAGAAAGAGAGTCACCCTTGTCTCCTAGACATGAATACCCCAGAAGTCCCAGTGGCCCCCCCATACCTACGAGACAATGCCTTTCCAGATCATTGCCACTACAAGCATAATTGGGTTTGGGGTGAAATGAGAAGATTTAAAATAGGATGAATTAATGAGTTTCTTGTAAAATTAAGTCGTTCTCCTGGTCCAATCTCATTACTCACTGTAATGCCCCTGAGGGTAAAAAATAAAGATCCTTAGAAGCCAAGCAGGAGGGGGAAAAAAAGCTTTCTCTTGAGCATTTCTTAAAAGTCAAGTTGTAGAATGTGATGTGATGTACCAAATGCTCTTTCCAAATAACGTCAGATTCCTTTGATGTTCACATTATAAGATCTTTGCCTCCTGTTAATAATGACTGTACTATTGCTACACATAAAAAGGAGCTCCCCATCTTTAACTCGTATCTCTGATGAGAAAACCAGTATTTCTACACACAAAGCATGTATTTTTGATGCATGAGTGACACAAGGAAACACAAACAAAATCCCACTGGGGAAGAGTCTAGACTGTTTGACTGCAGAGCACTCTTACTCCATGATTGGGTAAAAACTCAGGAAGTTCAAAACAGAAATAAAGGGACCTCGGAACATAAATGGAGCATGATTTGAAATCCAAACTTTGAGTATCCAAGCCACTGGAACTGTACATGCAGATACCTTGGCAGGTTAAGCACTCAGACCTCATTTGCAAAGCTGCAGCATAAACCAAGTGGAGGAGCTTTTCACACACCCAATCCGAACAACCATAAAAAAAAAATTAGAAGTCTTTGGTTATTTTTTCCCCAGTATAGCTTCCTCAGCTACAGGCCAGCTGCTACTGATGTGGTTTGCTGATTTAAGGCTGGGGACTGATCCCATGATGCCAGTCACAGCAAGACTCAAACATCTTTGGCAAATCCAAGAGTACCTTGCCTGATGTGCACCCATGGAGACATAATGATCACCTCGTTGATATGTGGCCAGATTTTTATTTGGCTCATGGGAGACTAGAAAGTCAATTACCTACTTCAGTTTAAGAAGCTAAAAGAAGTGAAGAGCTAGAGCAATCCTTGGTGTGGAAACAAATCACCATCACCATCCAAGGTCTCGTCTTGAATCCTCAAGAGGGAAAGGGATGAGGCACCCACTGCTAAGTGCAAAGTGCCCATTGCCACAGCCTGTCAAAGACAGCAGGGAATGGCAGTGCGGTGGCATCAGCCAAACCCTTCTGCACCACCAGGCACAAGCCACCAGGTCCACTTCACTGTAGTTCTCTGTACTCAGTCCTCTCCTGTAGCACTTCACAGACTCTGGCGGACCTGGAGGGCCAGCAGCCAACACTGCCAGTGAAAGCCAAGACAAAAAGGCATTCAGTGCCTCTGCCATGTCCTTGGTCACGAGGCCTTCTCCCCCACTGAGCACTGGGACTATGTTTTCCTCAGCCTTCCTTATTGCATCTGCAGGAGCAGGTGTCCTTGGTGTCCTTCATATCCCACACCAGACCAACTCCAGCCAAGCTTTGGCTTTCCTAACACCTCCTCTGCATCCTCAGGCAATGGCTAGACTGTAGAATCCTCCTGGGTGCTTCTCTTGTGTATCTGAGCTGTGCCAAGGGCTCCCTGCCCATCCACCTCAGCCTCCTGTAACACCCCTTTACCTTCTGCAGCTGCTGTGCATGTGCTTGCAGCAGCTTGTCCTTTAAAACCCACCGGTCCATGTGGGCTTCTTCACTACCCTCCTGATAAAATTCCTGAACAAGCCAAAATCTTCTGACCTGAATTCCAGAGCTCTTTTTTTTTTTTTTTTAATATACATGAAATCCAGGGAAATAAACCATGAAAAATGAAGTCTCCAGCTCAGCAAAGGGCATGAGCACAACAGGCCAGGACATCTGACACGGCAATCTGTTCGAGAGAGAGCTACAGGCACTAACAAAACTCCCAGCTGTATGATACAAGAACCAGAATGGCCTATTAATCCCAGCCAAGGAGGTGCTGTTCACCTGGGAATCATTTCCTTTGCACAGCCTTCAGAGCCAATTGCCAGATGTTTTTGCCATGTACTTGGGCACTTGCACACTGTGGGCACAGACCCAGGGCACTGCTGGCATGGCCACACTGCCAAGTCCTCTCTGCAGGGACAGTTTGTGGGTTTGGAGTGCCACTCCTAAGCAGCTTCAGTTCTCCTGTGTTTTACACAGAGAAAGGCTTTGACTTCTACAGAAATATTACAAATCAACTTGTACCTCATGCAAAAGAAATATAATTACGCTGATAATGCAATCATTTCAAAGGCTGAAGTCTGCTTCATCAGTCCCCTTTTTCTAAGGAAACTACATACTCAAAATCATAGACTAAAAAACTAAATACATATACAATTCATATATTAAGCTTAATAGGTACATACATAGAAAAGTCAAAAATGAAAAATTAGCTTTTATTCTTAAAAATTATTAGGAATTATTCTGAATGTTACTACATAGCTGATAGATCACAACTGCTAAAAAAAGCACTCTTCTTAAAAATATACAAATTTGAAAATCTTACATTTCTATGTATTGATAATAACTATAGCTTAACTATGCAACCCTCTTGTCTGCTACAGCTGTGGTAGTTGGGGGGAATAGTTGGGGATAAGCTTTACATTTCCCACATCATGCTCGCTCCTGGTCTTTGACAGCACGCTGATCTCACATCAGCTCTGTCAACCCAGCCAGCACACAAAGCTTCCAGCCCTGCACCAGAGCAGGGAACAGCTGGAAAATCTCACCACGGAAAATCAGCCCCTGTACCTGCTGCATTAGGTTTTTGTCTGGAATTAAAATAAAAATAGAAAGCTAAAAATTCAAGGACTAGGTGAAAAAAATTGTGACTGAAAATAACCGCCGAAAAAACCCTTTCTCAGTGAGAAGTCGGCACTTTCCACGAGGAGTGAAAATCCCAACCTGCTCTGCTCTCTGCAGGAAGATATTTGCCAGGACTGGCAGTGGCAGGCGAAGCGGCCGACGGCCACCAGCAGGAAGCTCTGGGGACACTGTGCCTGCGCAGTGCCACGGGGACATGTCCCATGTCCCTGCCTTCCAGGCAGCAGAGCGCTAAAAGCACAGGCAGCTTCGCGTTAAAGCGCTTTAACGAAGAGCAGTGCGCTGCTGAGCTGGGGACTTGGCAGGTCACTGTTTAAACACTTGTAAAAAGTATTTCAGCAATAAACAGATGCCCTGGTATGATAAAGCTCCCTCTGCTCGGGAACAGCGCTGGAGCAGCCGTGTCCTTTGTGGGAGCAGAGGGCACCAGCACTGCCAGCACACTGACCCAGGTGCTAAGGGCACCTTTAAAACACTGCAGCCTGAGCCCAGCGTTCAGAGGTTCTGCTCTTCACAGTGCTCAGGCTGCCACTCTGCTCCACCACAGACTTCATCCAACTTTGAAAGTTTAATCACCTTTATACAAGCCGTGAGATTTAAGGGATGAGTCAACTAATCAGTATCAAATAATTACTCAATTAGAAAAACAAGTTGATGGATTCCCTTGAACAGAAGCAGCACAAGGAGAATCACGAAACTGACAGATTTTCAAGCAAACCTAAGACAATAAGGTGGGGTTTTTTAAGGAAAAAAAAAGAGAGAAAATAGCGATTTTTGTTCTTTAGCAACTACATTTTATAGGGAAAAAAATCCCTACTGAAGTTTTATGATATACCCAGTGAAAGCTGATTAATTGGCCTGAATCTCCACATTAACAAGCCCTAATCCTCTTGTCAGAAGACCTGCTTACAAGCTTCTCTCCCCAGTGGTGTAAAAGCACTGATGAGAACAGAGATCTGTATCTCAAAAGCACTGTCCAGCCAGCCCGGGATTATCTCTCATCTCCTAAATCTTAACAGCTCTGTAGAAAGGCAATTAAACCTCCAAAGTTAGATAAGCCTGTGATAGAGCACAGTATCAGGTCGAGCACTTTAAGACAGAAAGGCCCAACACACAGCTCTAAAATTACTGTTTAAAATGTCTGTTTGCTCCTAACACCAGCATCAGCTCAGGGTCCTGGACTTTGCAAAGATTGTACTCGTGATGTATTATAGAGCATCTAACACGTTATTCCCAGTTATTTTAACAGTGCTTGTATTTTATACAATATTGCAATATACAATATTGCTAATGAGACATTGCAAGTTGCCTGAAATAATTATTACATTAATACCCCTTAACAAATTGTCTATTGTTAAGAATTCGAGGATTGATCCTGCCCTTAAATCCCTTAATGCTGTCTCTTTTGTGCGGGTGGAATTTCACTCTGCAGCAGAACCCGGCATAGCTGTAATGTTTTCTGCTACTGTTTGAACTTGTGTCATGAGTGTGATGGAGCCACGTCATGCCAGCAAACTAAAAACTACAGTGTTTTTCTGGGCTTTTTTTATACTTGCTTTAACTGTGAGCAGCCTGGAACACAATTAAACCTCCTATCTCCAGGGCTATAGCAAGATGTCTTAATATGGTTTAATCATCACATCCTCTCTAGATGGCTGTACATTATATATAAACAACCAAAAAAAGAGGCTATTTTAGTCTCCCCAGAGAATTGCTTAACACAAAGGTTTTGGAAGATGCCTAAATATAGACAGTTCTGGTGAGATCCGGGTCTATGCAAGATAACAACTCTGCACTATTTTTGACTGTTTAACAAAGATGCTGGGAACACAATGACTTCAAAAAACCACTGCTTTGGCTCTCCCCAGCACTAAAGAAAACAGACGAGGTGCTTACAGAGTCATTTAGTTAGGGAAAAAACCGAGTCCAACTGCTAACTCTGCACTGCCAAGTCCACCATCAAACCATGTCCCTAGGTGCCACATCTACACTTCTTTTAAATACCTTTGCTGCTGAGAGACTCCCATCGACACCACTGTAAAAAACTATCAAACCTCTACTAAGTAGTACATCAATCAAAATAGTGGCATGCAAATCATGATCCATTAAGTACTTCACACTTGATTACCCACGACACTTTAGAGAGGGTCATACATTGATGAGTTGCTTCTCTCTTCTTTCCCCTTTGCTATTTGGAGCACATGAGCACTTTTAGTTCATTACCAATGCAAAATTTAACACAAAGCTCAACTTAAGCAAAACAGCAGCTCAGTTGTTTGTCCTTTTCTCCCCAAATCTGCTCAAGCTGCATGTTTCTCTACTCTACACGGATCCCACCTTTTCAGAAGAGTTGGACTTGAGGCACATGCAGCTGCACCCTTGTTGAAATGTGGCACTTGCTGCCAAAGAGATTCTGAAAGAGGAAGACTCAAACCACCCAGCATTACCCTAGACGCTTTCCCCCCCCCAATCCCTCTCTTAGACGTGAAAATCAAGCTGAAGTTTCGCAGAATGGGTGAGGTTGGAAAGGACCACTGGAGGGAGGTTCTCTACTCCAACTTCTCTGCTCAGGCAGGGTTTTGTAGGGCACATGACTCAGGATTGTGTCCAGACCACTTCTGAGTATCTCCAGGGAAGGAGATTTGCCCCTCACTGGGCTAACCTACAAACCCCCAAGGATGCCAGGAGCCATCTGGAAGCTATTCATCCACACTTGTTCTCCCTTACAGCCTGAAGCTTCACAACGAGGTGCAATCTCACACCTACGTGGGAGACCAAGACAGGTGTAACTCCTGCCTCTGCCACAGAGGCTGAGAACAGCTTGCCTGACCTGCCTCTGGCATTCATGGACAACACTGTCACTGTCTCAGAGAGGAAAAATCATTGATTTCCTCCCAGCTGGTCTGGCCTCACCTTGTGCTCACTAACTTCCAGCCCATCTCTCTGGAGATCATGGGATATTCCCGTGTTATGGATAACCCTCTCACAGAAGTTAATGGCATGAAAGAAGCAGGGAGCAGAGGAAGAGAAAGCAGAGCTGTTCTGTGGGCCCCCTCAATTGAAGAGTGTAACTACACAGACACCCAGTGTATGCTCCAATATCCCTGCCTCAGTTTATCCACTTAGCAAGTGGCAATAAGATTCACAATAGATGTACCTAAAAGCTGTTGTGAGCTTTAATTAAGCAATAGAGCACTTGGAGATCTCTAGATAACAAGATGCCCATAAAACAAGAGGAGGTGATTATTTCTGATGAAACAAATCATGGCAACAACCTTGCTCAGCAGGGAATACCCAGGGCTGTCTCAACTCTCCTTTTACAGCCTTGACAGAGGAAGCTTGCAGAGATTGTTTACCCACTCTTTTGCATCTCAGGCCTCGGCAGGACATTCAAGGGGATGCAGCAAAATGCCTGCATGGGCTGCAGTCTCAGAGATGTGAAATACGCCCCGTATTTAAAAATCAAAGAGCTGGGAACCTTTTCCTGTCAACAAGCCTTCCAACAGAGAAGAATAATTTAGCAAGAATAGCTGAAATCTCCCACCTTAGGGTGATCTGGTTGGCTGCGAGGAGAAACGCGTTTTGGCAGTTCCCGCATTCTTTTGTCAAACTTCTGTTGTCTGGGAAAGAGCAGAGTGCCAGAAGCCCTTGCAGGTGAATACCTTGGCTGTTTCATGCTCATTTGATTCAGAGCAATAGCGTGTTTATCTAGATGTTTGGAAAGTTATTAATGAGATCAGCAAATCTTTTCCATGTATAAATTGTAAATCACCTTCAGCAATGCCATGTAAATTATCAAGTCAAGTGAGAACATGCCTATTTATCTGTGATAGTCTTTTATCACCAATAAATAAAAGCAAGACAGGGAATTACCTCAGGAGAAAATAGCTCTGAAGCAGAGTCTGTTAGGTCATCCACAGAAACACCAGCACAGCAGAACCCCTGTCAAGCTGTGTATCATGACATTCTGAAGGACATGCCAGGAGTGGCACTGCACCGATCCAGAAGGAGAAGGAAAGCAGCTCTCGCTGCTGACCCCATTCAGGCGCACTCAGAATGCTTTCCACCACTCTGGTTCATCAGCACTTGCTCTGCAGAGAGCAGATGTCTCTCCCAAGCCTGCACTCAGTGCCTCTCTTCATCCTCACGCATCCCTGCGGAGTGAGGGAAAGGCACCTGATGTACAGAGGCTGGTTTGGAGGACGTGCTGTCACAGCCCCAGCAAGCAAGAGGTTCAGAAAAAGAACAGCCAAAGAGAGACTAGTTTTATGAGTGGCTGCTGGGGGTTCTGGGTAAGAAGAATTACAATTTGAGCTGGACTCAGCTTTTCAATCCTCTGGTATCCTGAATTCATAAGATGTACAGTATCTTTAAATCAGAGCTCTGCCCATCCATCTTTCAGGTCCAGGCAACCCAGAGATTTACAACAGCTGCTGCTCCAGGAGTACAGGATTTGGCCCAGTTGTGCAATGGGCATATCACCTAGTAAAATTTTAAAGTGGGGGTTTTTATGGAGGCAGACATTTAATGAATGCTTTAAGAACTCTTCAAGGGTCCTGCAGAAAGTCTCCCTTTTTATGAGAAGGTAAATTAAATAAAGTCCTGGGGAAAAGAAGCCGATGCCAGGCATGACCAAAAATAGCTGTGATAGGTCTCTCCTCTCCCAGCTTAGTCTTTGCCAGACAGCTCCAGCCAGGGGAGGCTCTCAGCAGACACATCAGTGAACAGCAGAAATGATGGATTACGAGAGGATGGCAGGGCCCTCTGACTTGCCCCAAGGGAAGCATCAGGAGCGTGAATCCACCTCCTGAAAGTGGCTCACAGAAAAGTACCTGAAAGTGGCTCCCAGTGGCTGAAAGCCTGCGTGGTGGAGGTGCCTGTTGCTCCTGTGGGAGATGGAGCTCGCACTGCAGGAGGCACAAACCATGGCATGATAACACCATTCCAAGATCAGCCCCAGCATAAGGAATGAGCCCACAGCTGAGCCAACTGCTAAAGCAAATGAAGACTTCTCAGGTGACTGGGTTAATGTCAGCCAGTGCTGATGAGGGGTTTTCTTCCCTCTCTCCATACAGATCCCAGGATGCCAACCCCATCCCCAGCATGAGCCATTCCCAGTGGGGCTTTGTCACATTGCCCCCAGCCTCCTGCAGCCCTGGTCACTGGAGCAGATGCTCAGAGGACACACACAGTCCCCAGCCGGGATACAGGTCAGGACACAGCCCAGCCCACACAGCCTTCACTCCAGCAAGGGTGACAAACAAGAAGAAAAGCTTCCCTTCCAATTCCTGCTGGATGTCATAAAGCTGCTAATCACGAGAAAGTGACAAAACAAACACAGTTTTGCTTCTTAATCTGGAAAAGCATCTGTCTCCAACAAAACTACTGGCAAATAAACTCAACAATAATATTCCATTTTGGCTCCGAGGCCCCCATGGTTGACATGATAGAGCTATTTATTCAAATATCTACATGATACATAAATCAGTACAAGATAATAAAGAAATTAATTGTGGTAACCATGGAGCTATTTAGGAATGGCCAAAAGCACCACTGACTTCAGTCCAGGCCACAAAAATTTACTCCAGCAAAGAAATCTGGTGGCAAGGCTGGAGCTGGCGCGTGACTCACGTCCGCCCTGCTCACCGTGCGCTCTTCCTGATATGATAAGCTATCAGCTCAGAGTTCCTATGAGCACTGCTTTATCCACTCTCACTAAACCATATCAAGATTTAATTTTGCCTCAACAATTAACCAAATGCTATCACCAACATCCCAGTTGTATCTAGGATAGCTTAGGAGAGCGAGATTTTAGAATGCTGTTGACACGGTGATCTTACAGAAGTTGAAGAAATTTGCTTGGGTATGCAAGAAAATCTATTTTCAGCATATATTTCTCACTTTTCAAGAGATCCCAAAGTCACACAGAGTAACCTCCACTACCACCTTCAGCCAAGACAGAAGACCTGAGGCAGAAATGGATTTTTTTCCCTCCTTTTTCTCTCTGCCTCTGTCAACTACCAATAGGGTCTTCCCAAAATAGAAAAAAATACCTTGCAAAACTTTGTTGTCTTCCTGGTGTCCCTCTGACTGAGTTTCATACAGTGAGGCACCTTCCAGCTACAGAGGGATAATCCTCTAGAGCAGCCCCAGCATGCACCTGTGGCCACCAGAGCCTTTTCCCCTGTGCCCACACCACAGAAGGGTTACTTGCACTCTGCCTTTAACCACCAAAACTGAGCGCCCAGAGGATCTGTTAGGTTGCTCCAGCAAGGAGTCATCAGGGACCACCACCTGCTTGAATTTGCAAGCACTTCGTCACTCGTTTACCAAAATTTTTATTAGACTATTAAAAAACCATAGGAGAGCCTGTACTTTCAAAAAGTAATGCTCAGCTCAGCATAGTAGTTTTCCATGTTCCTCACTTGTAATTGCTTAGCGCTTTCTCTTGCATGCATTCATTAAGAAATATAAATTTAAATAAACAAACCCCAGCTTTTCTAGCAGAACCAAACCATTAAATTTGTACATAATCAAAACTTGAGGCAGTTAAGCAGAACAGGAGGAAATGTGCTGGCTGCAATGAATTAGTTATGGCATGTCTGATGTGCCAAGTTTATTTTCTAGACATATTTTTCCTATGTGAAGGTGCAGCCAAACAGCAGCCACTAATGGATCAGTAAATCTGCACTGTGCCAGGCAGAGCCCCAAATACACGAGATCAGCAACCAACTGGGGGAAGGGAGGAGATGGGGTTTTTTGCTGTATCTTATTCTTATGCATTTGCTTATGTTTTGTGAATGTGACACTTGGAGCTATTTTTGCAGTTGTACCCAACTCATCATGGGAGATAAGCAATCTTTTATAAGAGCCATATGAATCACTTTTGCCAACATTAAGTGGATTTTGATATAGCAAACAGTGCCTTTATTCAGGCATGCACCAAAGAAGCCAAGGCCAGAAGACAGAGCAGCTGCTCTGGTATATTAAAAGGTTTCCCAGAAATGCTGTCAAGGAGCAGCCTCAGCATCCAGACACCTCAGGGGTTACCTGAACACTCACAGAGCTGCTTGCTGACTCAGAACCCAATTGCACTGGAAATTCTGCAACTGGGGAGCACCGGGCTGCCTCAGAGCTCCTCCGCCTTGTTACACACACAGAGCCCATGACAAAGAACATTTGCAATTCAAAGCACTCACAGACTCAGGGTCAGAGTTTCCAAGTGTTAAGAATTCTCCCTAAGAGCAAAGTGTAAAGCACGGATACCAACAGATGGATTTTTTAGCGTCTACCTGAAGAAAGTAAAGATGAAGGCTATCATTAGTTCAGCTTCTTGAGGGGGACTTCCCCATCAGTGTGTGCTAGTGACTCGTTAAACAAAATGTTTTGCAGTAAATCACATGGAAACGTGAACTCAGCAAATGCCAGAGGCAATGGCAGGCGGATATGAATGACAATCAGAAAGGCGTGTCCGGATGTTTGAGGTATGAGCCATGATGAAGTGCTTGTGAAATTTCACCTGCCCGGATTGGGACAAGAGGTTGTGGCCTTCAGGAAAAAAAAAAAAAAAAAGGAAAAGAAAAAAACAAGGAAAAAAAAAGGCACTTGATGTGCTAATTAGAAAGTAAACTCTGCGTCTGAACAGACATCCAAATATTCCAGCCTCAGCAGGGAATAAAATTGTGGGAATTGGTCTGAATCAGACCTCACTAAATGGTCACGGCAAGGTTTGAAGAAGACAGTGCAAGCCAACAGATACTGCAAGCACCTCTTTAGTCAGAGGGAAGACTGAATTCTTTTCACATCTTCATTCATTTGTACTCATGGGCTTCTCAAATAGATTTAGCAGGCCTCTGTTCATCTTCTCTGAGCTGCTTTTGACTTCTTAGAAAAGACACGTAACTGATAACAATCCTTGCAAATTTCGAGAAAGAAAAGCAGACAGACACATACCTTAGCTGATTAAATGTTGAACATTAACAACATCCATTACCATCACCAGCAGCTACAGATAACTAACAAAGAGGAACATGAAATCACATTACTGCATTCAGCAAACCTTCAGAAAATGCTACTTTTCACAGTCAAAAATAGCATACCTTACCAGCCCAGATTTCACCAGCCCATTCTGTCAGCAGTAAAAGCTGTTTTCTAGGCCACGGCATTTTCCATTAATGCAATCTGATTTGCCATTGCATTTTGAGAAAGCTAAGGTGAATGTGTGATACTGAGAGAGGACAGTCGGTAATCCAGAAATGAAAGCCTGAAACTCCTCATGTAGGGCAAGGTCAAAGAACAGCTGCCCATGAAAACCCCTGCACAGAGAGACTTGCGTAGCACATTCTAACTGGTATTCCCAGGAGCTTTGCACTAAGAGTATTTTAAATAAACAGCAACATACATCTCAACAAATGATTTAAAAAATGTGGAGATAATGACTTCTCATATGGCTTTTACTACTGCTTGCACTTACAAATATGTCACCTGGGTAGTTTTATCTCCCACATTAGTTGGTATTTAGGAAGTTCAGATTATTACTCACACTGTTCTGAATGTTGTATCTGTTCCTAGCAACTGAGAGAGGAAAACAAGCCAAAATAAAACACAATGGTATTTTTGAAGCCACAGTGTAATAGCCACCTGCAATAAATCCTGCCTGCGTGTTTCTAAGAACTGTGGAACCATAGAGAAGTAGTGATGAAAGAGCTGGTGGAAGTTTTTGATAAAGACAACTTCCTCTCATAAGTTACAAGCAAACGAAACAAAAATTAACGAGGTCCATAAAGCAATTAAAATCCAAAGTGTAAAGTAGATGTAATGACTCAACAGCCTGATCACTGCTCTCATAAAACCACCCTCATAATGCATGGCCTGAGTTTCCTCGCCTTGTTATCACCATAAAATTAAGCAGCAAATTGAAACTCTCATAATCTATCAGTGGGGTTTCACTGATAGAAAAGTTGTAAGGCAGGAGAAGCAGAGCCAAGGGCTATGCACTGAGAAGCCTCACAAGAAACCAGATCTGTGCACCACAGGATGTCAGAGTTTGGCTCCATCAGGTGTCCCTGTAAGAGCCAGAGGCCAGCTATCAGCACTGCACTGTCTGCACACTGTGTGCTGCTTTACCAATCCCACCCTCTAAAGACGATTAAGTGGGCACTGTTACTCACATCCTAGAGGCAAAGCACATCCCTCCTGGCAGTGAAAAAAAGCTTGGAATGATTCTCCCGTGGGTTTAAAAAAAAAAACAAACCAGAACAAAAAAAGAACTAAACTAACCAAACAACCAATTAAACTGTCCCAAACTGCAGAAGGCAACAAACACCATGTAGACCCCTAATTTCTACATTTTAAACCTGTCTCACTACTGGGTGGACAACCCTCCTCTTTCCATCCTACCCTCTGCACTGCCAATAGATTACTGCTTACAACTTGATGTGATTCAGCCTTAAGAGAACATTCTCATTCTAGACTTGTACCCAGTTGAAAAGTTTCAAAGATGTTGTAAGACTCAATACAATAAAACAACTGTCCTTAGTCTCCCAGATAACCAGGCTTTTGTAGGGTTTAAAATAACCAATACGCATTCCATGCATATTTAAACACATCTTTGTATTATTTCTTTATAAAGACAACTGTGCTCCTCACAAAAGAAGCTGTTCATGGTCTTAGGTAATGCAGAGTATATTAATTGGGCAATACCTCACGCTTATTTTGGAATGCTAATTCAGACAGAGCCCAGCTCTCACTGCACCCACTGTCACTTGCTGACTCTTTAGAGGGGTGGCAGTGAATCAGGAACACAACAGCACGTTTGTGAGATGAATTTCAAGCATGCTTGGGTGTCACAGTATGGCTTGACCAGTGCCCCTGAACCACCAAAGCTGATGGGTTGAGGTTTAACCACCTAGTTTTAGGTGGTAGATGTCATCAGCAGTCTGGGATCAGCTTTTAACTTTGGATGGAGTAAGAGAGTTCAAAAATTAACTAAATAAAGTACCTCCTGCCAGTATCCACCACCAAGCCTCTGCCAGGAATGAAGCAGCTCTTACTCTGTGCTTATGCAGCTCATATCAAAGTTCATGATATTGAAGAGTCCACGCTACACAGTAATTTGGGACAGCGCCTGCCTGCAGAAAATACCAGCAGCATGTTTAAACAAATGGAACAACCCATGAAGCACAAACCTCCCGAGCCTGGGCTGGGACAGAGGAGCCCAAAGCAGCCGAGGATTTGCATAGATTCCACTGCACCTGTCCCTCCTGCTCTCCTGAAGCCATTCCTGAGGCTGTGCCTGGGGAAGGCTGAGGAGGGAAAGTCGAGCCTGGCTCAGGCACCACCCTGCAGTACAAGCAACTGGAGGCATCAGAGCGGTGCCCTCTGAAGCTGCAGATTGCTCAAGGAGCCCGGGGCTCCAGGATTGAATGGGGCAGCCTCGGGCTGCTTCTGCTGTGTGCTGGTTGGCACTGGCTCCTCAGGGCCACAGAGCCTGCTCAGCCCTCTGTACTTGCCCTTGGCACTGCAGGGCTGGCTCAGCAAGGCTCCGGGTGCTTCAGGCTGAGAGCAGCCCCGTGGGAAAAGGCATGGCTTTACAGCACCTCCAAATCTACTCTTCAGCAAAGCCTGGTCCAGAGCCCCACTCCTTTCCCTCCCCTCCCATCAGTATTATCGGGACCAGAACTAGCGTTAGTCAAAACCTTGCTACCCTTAGCAGTTCAGGCACATCGGTTTGCCAGAGTTACTTTGTCCCAGTAAAGCCATACTGTGTCTTGCAATGTCACATACTGTGACTTGCAATGCTACCTCCCCTTAGGCTTCCTTAAGGCACTCTTACATTGCCTTTCCTCTTTCTCAAAATGAAACTTGGTTAAATCAAAGCAAGATTAAACACAGAGAACCAGAAAGACCCTTCTTTCCTTTAAAGACCTCCCACTGACAACAGACAAGTATTTTTGGCGACTGGTGTTTTTTATCAGCTGGACAATCACACACAATTCTAAAAGAGACCCCGTTCAGGTTTTGATTATTTATGTGCTTCTTACACAGAAAGATGCACTGGAACAGACAGAAGCTCCCACAGCCATGAGCACCATCCCTGCAGCTCAGGTGAGGACTCTGGGCACTGCCACCTCTGCTCAGCTGACACATCCTTTCTCACCGCTCGGGAAACGTCACTATTGACCCCAGCCCTTATTTCCTGCTACTCCCTCCCTGTTGCAATGACATTCCCAGCAAGAGCTTTAAATAACAGCCTGGGGTACAAGAAGAGTGACTAACTCTTTACATTTCCAGTCATACACAGTAATCTCCCAACAGCAACAGCACTAACAAGCCCTTCCTGCAATATTCTGTTTAGCAGACATTTTTTCTGTGGAAAGATGCTCGTAATCATATCTTAGAGCAATTAGAAACACAAATTGTTTTTCCCTTTCTCCTCCCAGGCACTGGCTGGCTGTGCCCTTGAAGTAGAGCCAGCCCAGGCAGGACAGGTAGGGCCAGCTGCCGCAGGGAGCAGAAGGGCTGAGGCCCCAGGGGATGAGACCTCAGCTCAGCCTGCTGGGATTCAGCAGGATTGCTCTCCAAACGAGGGCTCAGGCAGAAATGGCTGGGTCAGGACCAGATGGAACTAAGGAGATGAGCGAGCAAGGATGACTTTTAAATGAGGAAGAACATCCCAGTGGCCTGGGCAGGCGACAACTCACAATGAGAAGATGCTGCCCTTATTAAGGCTCAGTGTTTTTCAAACAAGGTTTACTGGACAGGTACTGGGAAACAAAGCTCCCACCTCACATGAGAAAGTGAGCTCCTAATATAAGGTAAACAGAGGCACTGTAAACTTGTCATATTTTATTGCCTTGGTCTTACACTCACCCATGAGAACACTACAGTAGTCTTTATGACTCTAAGAAACTTCAAAATGTTTCTACTAAAATCAGCATGATCCCTCAGCTAAAAAAATACACCTCCAATTTTATTAAAAACTAAAAACACAGTGATTTGCTCACATTCACATAATTCAAAGGAACAGCCCTTCTCTGGAACTTCCCTAAGCTCAGGAGTTTGTACTAGCAAACAAAATGAGTGTTGTAGGTTGAAGCTACTCTTTGATCTGCTAAATAAATCCATAGTAAATTCAGGTTCAATTACAGTATTCAAATTTATGACATCCACAGTGCTTTATGAAGTTAGTGACAAATGCCAGTTTCATATAGAAAACATGTATTAACCTGCATAAGCCACAAAAAAAGGAAAAATCAATTGGCTCTATACAGATGTATCAAAATGTACTTTGACAGTTTTATACCCTCTTTTACTGTATAAAGTAATGTATTTACAGCATTTGTCAATACATTTGATTGCAGCTGTAGATACTATGAACAACTCACTGTTACAAAGAAATTTCTAGTTTGATACACTGAAAAGTAAAATTTGCTTTACTGATACACCTACATGCATATATTCACCAATGCAGTCATTGTTACTGCCAAAATTTCATTTGCATGCAAAATACCTCTGGTGCAAATTACCAATAACATAAGGGAGCCCATGAAATGTTAAAGACTTCAAAGGATGAGAGAAAAACTATTTGCATTTTGAGCCTGATCCAAAGCACATTAAAGTCAAGAGGAATCTTCCCACTGGCCGCAACAGATGTTCTGACTTGAGGAAGTTTTGATGCAAGTCATTGACATTACAGCAGACCAGCAAGACCACAAAATCCACTTTCTAAAGAAACCGAAAGTTAACTTTGCTAAATACTGGTTTACTGCCTGGCAGTTGTCTCTCAGTTTCTCCCAGGACAATCTCTGCTGCCTTTCCTGCTGTCCATAGCACATCTTTCTGTTTGATAGCCCACATTCATTCAGTTTTTACACCTACACTTTCTTCTCTCTTGTTCATGGCTTTTAATTTCTTCCTCACTCTGCAGATACATAACTTCACAATAGTGTTGTTTAATTCCACAAAAGTGACTTATGAGACAAGTATCTGGGCAGGACAATACAAAAACTGTCAAAATATGTTTTGATAGATCACTACCTATAGAGCATCAACTGCTTTCAGTCCTTGCAAAACAGCTCGTGGGTCTCATAAAAGATGTAAGCTGCTAGCTGCTCTCATCTGTTTGAGAATAATCAGCTTAATCAGTGTTGCTTCAGCCATCTCTGTTCTATTCCATCAATGTTTTAGGTGCAACTTTTCATATGGCGTGAACATCATAATGGCTCCTACTACAGGGCAGAAAAAAACACAAAGGACAGGAAACACAGCACGGTAAATGAAAACAACTAATTGGACTTGCAACAGTGCAGGTACCAGGTAGATATATAATAGCATGTTTATTTACATAAACTTGAATAATTTATTCCTTTTAGGAAAGAACATTTTTCCTAGCATGACCCAAAAAAGAAATTAACTAGTAAAAAGAGCACTTCTCTAGCACAAACATTATTAGCAAATGCCATATCTGTTCTATGTGTGGCATCAGTAAGCAAAAACAAACCCCTGCAATAAAAAAAAATCCAACAAAAACAAGCAAAAAAAAAAGTACTAGGACTTAATGCACATTTTGCTTCCTTTCTATACTTCAAAATCATAAGCACTCCTCATATTTCACTGTAAAAGGTTTTATTTCTTGGTTCCCGCAGCTCAGGTAATGATATCGTAACTCAGAGGTGGTGCAAGGCTCACTATAGCTCTGACCTCGTAAACAATTTTAATATCCCTTCTCCACATCCTAACAGATATAGGACTGCACCTGAGCAGACAATATCTCCTCAGGAGTTACTTGTTTATTCAACTTTTAAGGGAGCACATGTGCTCCACATTAAAACCAACCTGGATGCAAAGAGGAGGCTTCTGTTGGCATAAGGGGACCATCTTTCAACAAGCTGAGATGCACCTGCCAAGTATCTCCGGCACACAGGAGGGAATGCAAAATGAAGCCAAAATGCAGCACAGACCCACAAAGCAAGGAGTGCAGCACCACTTCTGCTGCACACATCTGCTCTGGGCTGTTCCCAGAGTCCAGGATGGCTCCAGAGCCCGGAGAGCTGTGCTGCTGCAACAGGGCCAGGGGAAGGACCCAGGCAGAAGCAGGATTTCTGCTCCTCTTTCCAGGTGAGCCAGTACCAGGCAGAGCTCCTCATGGCTACTCCACAGCATCCCTGACATTCTGTATCGTTACCACGGCTCATGCTCAGAGGGGATACTAAGGGCAGTAAAATGAAGCCATGAATCTCATATGTAGGGCCATGATTCACTGGAAAAGCCAGGGCCTGTCCAGGATCCCTCTGGCTCCAAGAAGGACTGGAACAAACAGAGAGGGTTATCCAAGACACCTAAAGAAGGTTCTGTTTAGCTGGAATTGGCTGGTTAAACTGGAAAGCTGAGCAGCACAGCAAGAGCTCTATTAGCCAAGAGACCTCTTCAGACTGAAAAAAGTTTCTCTTGAGGGGAAGAAGATGGGAGACAGTATGATCAAGTCTCTCTAGGTCAAACCTCAAGAGCTGCTTTTCACCTGTAAGACAATGCTGATCCCGTAACAACTGGACAAGAGCACTTATCACAAGAGACATGGGAAGAGATGACCCCCCTATTCCCAGCCCCACAGGAGGATAACCTGTAGTTAAACCATGCCACTGGACATCTAACTTATTCTGAAAATCCTGATACTGAAATTCCCCCACATTCCTGGGTAATCTGCACTGGCACTACAGATCTCAGTAATTATGATTTTTTGGGGGGGTCTAGCCTAATCTTTTGTTTTTGCAATTTAAGCCCATTTTTTTTTCTTGCCCTGTTTATCAGCTCCATCTTCACAGCCAATATTCTGTACACCTCCAGTTAAAGAAGAAAGGTGAGAGACATTTCAAGATATCTTCAACTTTAAGCAATTCCAACCTCTGAATTCCTAGAAGTGAACTGGACAGTAACCCCTAACATAGGCAGAAGGGATGCCTTAGCCTCTTGAGCCTGCTTAAGGGCTACAAATCCATCAGTCAAGCTCTGGACTACTTAGAAAGCCAATGTGTAGAGTTTCAATTCTTTCCTTCTGGAGTAAGGCCAAAACAAGGTTGTTGATGGGAATAGGTAAAACAGAATCTAGTGCTTTCTTAAAAATCTCTTTGAGAAACAAGTTGAGAAGGGCTCTCAAAAATGTATTTCCCCTTACCTTACAAGGAGGACTTTGTTATTGAAAGTCTGCCTGCAAGACTCATGATGCTGAGCTCAGGGCAATAAACAATTTATTTGGAGAAATTACAGACAGACTGAATGAAGATATAGGAATTAGAACCTAATACAGAAAGAAGAAACAGGTCAAATCAGCACTGGGCAATCTTGATAGTATCTCTATAAAGCATCAGTAATGATTAATAAACTTGAACTTATACCATACTTCTGGCTCTTCAGAAGGCTTTTACATAAAAAACAGCATGAAAGAAACACCTGGCAGAGGACAGGGGCTATTTTCCAAAAATAGTAATGAGGTCTAATTTTCTGTTTCATTGGCACAGCTCATCCAAAGCCTCACTATCTGGCTGAAAACTTCCCCAGACAAAATCAATCAGAGCAGTGGCACCAAGCAGGACCAAGTCTCCAGACTGTGGAGAATACTCCTAGGAAACATTAGGAGCTTTTTTCCAATTCCTGCCAACACTCTGGCAGAGGAGATGAGGAGTTTTCATCCTTTTAACCACAAAGAGTTGTAGATAAATTGTCAGAGTAACACACCTCCATATACACTTTAGATTTTTTTATAATGGGCAAATTCTGCCCTCTTCTATACTCTAACAAGTATACTAGCTACTAGGATAAGTCTACTAACTCTGAGTGACGTAGATACAGTATTTGACCTAATTGCATTTTAAAGCCCAACTAAGGTTCTTGCACTCTAAGCTGAGACAGACAGCTTTTTTTTCTACCCACAAGTCCCTGTGACACAATACTTCTGACACACTGCAAATTTCTGAAGAATTATTCCTTCCAAACAAGTATCTTCCTTGTTATTTAGCCAGGCTGAAGGGCAGTTCACTGTCATTTATGGCACAGGCACAGAGAGGAGTGAATAGCAATTACTCAGCATTCGTTAAAGCAAAGGCCTCACCTTTAATAATTGCACAGTCACATTTCTTTCCACAGGGTCAACCAGAACTCTGGAAAGGAGACTTGCTGATTGACACAAATATGTTTGTATTTCAAAGGGCAAACTACAAAGTCAAATAAAAGGCAATGTTTGCACAAGAGTTAACTTTGTCATTCAGCATTCTCAAAGAGCTCAACAATCCCATGGAAAAATGTCTCTCCTTTGCTGCACTACATTTTTGACTCAAACTTTAATGCAGGTGTATAGAGAGGTCAAATTAGCATTACTGCAAAAGGCTGGATAAACACACAGCCACAAGAAAGAGGAGTCAGTGGCAACCTTTAAAAAAGCAGAGGAATATGGTGGGCAGAGCTCCTGCCTTCCATATCCCCACAGTGAGCTGGGAGCTGCTAAAAACGCAGCACAAGTTAGAGCAGCAGGGTCCTCTGATTGCACAGACAGACAAACCAATTCCCAACCAAACAGGAAAGAGGGAGGAGATCTCCTTTTGCACACTCTCATACCCCAATTACAGTTCATCTTGAACTAAAAACACCAGCTCTGCACAGTCATCGCCTCAGCGCAGCCTAATGGGAAGGAGATGGGATAATAAGGCCACATACTGCTCTTGGGACTGCACCACTCCTGTTAAGGTAAGGGCAGGTCCCTGCAGTGCTGGACCAGCCCACAGTGCACCTCCACCAGCCTCTGTCACAGCCAGTGCTGCTCTTCCACAGTGGACAAGGTCTCCTGCCCCTTTCTGGAGCTGGCCAGCTGCCCTCCTTGGCAAAGCTGTGGCCATGCTCTCTTCTGCTGCTGTGACTGTAGGTGGATCTTGTTCTCCTTTCTCTCCCAAATTAAAGAATCCTAAAGCCAAAAATGGGTGCTTTCACAGTGCCCACAACCCTTTGAGCTCACTTTCCCAAGCTATTGGGTGTGTTGGATTCGAGGTTACGAAGTGCATTAATTCTGGGCACATTAAACTGGGCACCAAAAGCACGTCTTCAAAGAGCCACTGAGAGCTTTAAGGTGAATCAACTAAATGGATAAAGGATCTGCACAGGGGTAGATTCAGACAAAAAGGATGGAAACAGTCTTGGAAACAGGTAATTAATGATCACCTTCAGCTATATATGCTGACTTCACCCCTTTAGCTGATGGCTTTCAACTTTCTTCCCCAGGTAGAGAAGCCTTTGAACCTCAAAGCATTACAGAACTGGACATTATCAGCCACATCTATAGGCATGTGTGTTGCACTCAGCACTCACTGAAATGTCATGTCCAGCCTAAATACTTGGATCCAGTATTTTCATCTTCTATGGATTTTTGGAAGTAGTCCCAATGTGGGCCAACCTGACAGAACTGCACCTGGGAGTAGCAGCGGTTTCTAACGTGCCATGGGAATGACTTCAGCAACAAACCGCTAAAAAAGTTCTTTCACATTAAGTGTAACTATTGCTACTCTAAGATTAAATATTACCTGGAAATTACACTCATTAACTGCAGAGTCCTTGATTAATGAGCAGGTGGAGAGCACATAGGGACCTGGTCCTGATTTCAGCTGTCTTATTAGCTCTACTGTGGACACTACTGATCACCACAGAAATGAATGAGGAAATCCGAGAACTAATTACGAGTGGACAAAATGTGTCAACCTAATAACTGTGTTAGGGTACTTCAGAGATTAAGGGAAGGCTGGCAGATGTGCAAGATGCAAATACTGAAGCCACTAAAAAGAAACAGCAACAGAACTCTGCTATCTTCTGGTATCTCCGGTGAGTGAGACCGCAGGAAGCCTCTCAAGAAAGTCTCCATTTCAGAACAGCTCCAGAGCTATTTGGATTACTGCAATCATTTGTTCATTGTTTTTACAGAGGTGTACAGAGAAGGAACCTCTGGTGCACCCCCACTCCCAAGGCAGGGGCTGTCTCTCCTCAGGGAGCAGACACTGGGCTCTGCCAAAGGCCCAGGGAGGGAGGTCTGTATCGGTGAGCAGGAGTCTGGCCAGGAGAAAGCCAAGGACAGGAGAGAGCATCCCACGCCCGCTCCCGGGGTGCTGCTGCAGGTGTGCGGGCACACGGGGAAGCCAGAACCACCTTCTGCCGTTTGTTGGCAAACACAGCTGGATCTTAGCATCTCCTGCTACACTGATCCAGCACACTGCCTCCAGGCATTTGTGTGGAACAGTAGGGACTGCCCACACACCCTCTTAATTTGTGTTTACTTGTCTCTTCAAAAAGCCCAAAGAAATCTTCTACACACGGCAGCTAAGTACAACAAAACTCAAGCATCAGAAAGCATCAGGAGTTCAGCCAACTTGTGCCCTACGATTGATCTCCTATTTCTCCCTCCACTTTCCTTCTAATCCTGTTTATAATTACACAAACTGTCTGATCTTCCCAAAGCTATCAATTCTCTCAAACCCATTTTCAAATCGCCATCCCTGAAAGAGCCTGGGCACCAGATCAAGCAGTCTCAGCTTGACACAACCCACCCACTACTGATGGCTCCCCTGAAATGCCGGGGTGCAGCTGCCCAGACCCTGAGCAAGGGCTGCCAAGAGCCAGCCCCAGCAGAGATCAGGCGAAGGGAAAGTATTGATCCGCTCCTTTTAACATGCTAATTTGCCCAGTGGCTGCTTCAGTCATTGCCAGGCTGGACACTTCAAAAGGAGAGTGTTTTCAAAGCAGCGATGTCTTTTTCAGCAGCAGAAAAACTTAAACTGAAAACAAATGAATTCAAGCCCCAAGTTCACAGAAGCATTCGCAGGTATTCTTCAGCTCCCCAGACAGAGATGTTTGATGTATGGAAAGACAGGCTTGTTAATTAGGGTTATTAAAATGTGGCCTGACAGAAACCCTCTGGGATTTAAAATAAGAAAATCCACACCCTCTAAGTGCACACTTGATTTTTGATACAAGTACAGGCTATCTTTATATTATGCAGCCATAACCTCTGGAAGTGTTCCATTGATTCCCCCACACATGCATTTCTTAGGAGAAGAATAAAATGTATTTAAAATTAAATTTTTGTAATTCAATTTCTGTAATTCAGCATCAACTGGAGAACATTTTGGCCTTTCTTAGCATTGATAATGGGGAAAATAAAGGCAATTGTTCAATCCCTTCAGGCCGCTGAGAGCACACAGGGAAGGCCAGACAAAACCCTCAGTGTGACAGAGACATTATGAAAGTATTTTGGGAAGCAGCAGCGTTATTGACTGACACCTCTGCTACCAACACTCGCCCTTCAATCAGGGGCTACACACACGGCGAATACAATGGCAGGGTTTAATTAACGTCTGGGCAAACACTGAAATATGTTACATTATACAAGTTTTGCAGGCAGAACAGAGATCAGTGCAGTGTTTTGCATCAGTGTTTGTGGCTCGCATCACGCTCCTAGGAAAACCTGATAGGCACTATGAAAACCAGGAGTGCTCTCCAAGCTAAGGGAGAGAACGAGCTGTAGTTCTGACCCACACTGCATTACCCTGTTTGCAAAGATTAAAGAGCCAAAAATTCGAGTTTCCCTTGAAATATGTCTCGATTTCCAAATGCAGGAAGAGCTTAAGTGACCAAGCCCAGCCTGCTCCCTCTCTCCTCTGGACCCTGGCCCGGGACAGCCACAACCCACTGAGCCCAGTGCTGGCTACACCAGCAGCACCAGCCGCCCCCCTTCCACACTCACGTGCCCTGGCAAAGCAGGGAACTGGGGATGCTGCTGGCCTCTAACCCCTAGCTGCAGGGGACAAAAAAGCTGCAAGAGAGAACAGGCAAATGGGGAGAACTGACTGTCAGCCCAGCCTTTGCTTGGGAGCAGGCAGCAGCATCACAGCAAACTCATTCACAGAAACAAGGCATGAGGAGATAACACCAGAAAATACAAGCAAAATGGAACTTGCTTCCTTGCCACTAAATTGTCAGCTTTATGGGACTTCATGCTGAACAGTATGAAAAAAATCCAATTTGCTTTGAAGCACATTAGTCTAACATCCTAATTATTGTTTACATTGCCATTTGCCTTCTATTAAGAATTGAATAATTACCCAGCACTCCATAGTTTAAAAATACAAGCAAACAGGATTATCTGGTAATTAAGACACTGTACTGCAGCTTTGTAGTGTGGCTGTACAAAGCTTTCACACATACAAGCAGAAGCAATAGGTATTGATCGCTGTAGCTCAAATGATGTTTTAAGGATGTGTAAGATGGGTCCCTCATTAGGAAAAGGTGAGCAAAAGCTTTTGTTAAGTGAGGAGGGGCAGAAGTTATCTGCAGCTAGGACACTACATTCAGCCTTCACTCTGGTCTTATCTCAGTCACAGACATCCTGTGTGCCTCTGGGAAAGTTACCCAGGCTTCATCCCTCCATCCTCCCTCCAGCTGCTGCAGCACGGGAGCATCCTTCCTCCTCCTCCTCCTCCTGCCCAGGACCCTGCCTTTGCCCAGGCTGCTGAAACTGCTGCCTCTCTGCAGCCTGAGCTGCACAGCGCAGGCACCCTGTGAATACAAAGTCTGTTTCCCAGCACACCTCTTGCAGTGGGTTTGTACAGATTAACCCAGCGTTAGCGAGATTTAAACCCACCCATCTAAGGCAAGTATAAAAAGCAGATCAGCAAATGAGGTGTTTTCTAGGCATCCATGACTAAATGAGCCAAAGCAAATACCAACTGTATAGTATAGCTTTTTTTTTTTTCCTTTTTTCCCCTCCAAATCTTAATAGCCCATCCATATTGTACTTTGAACAGCATGACCTCCCCTTCTGGGTGACTGTTAGGACAAAAGCAAAGTTTTTGCACGTTCCTTTGTTGTTTTAAAGAGCCTTTCCTCCATTTAATTATGCCACCAGGTTTCACACTGCGTAGTTTACTACCCCTGTGAAATTACCTTCAAGTTTAACACTAATTGGACATCCAACAAAAACGAAACCCCCCCCCAATCATGTTTTTCCTTCTGGTTTCTTATAGTATGTAGCCCCAACATGATCGGGGTCCCAATTTCATACTGCTGATTTATAAAGACAAAATGAAAACCAGTCCTTTAAAGAAATACTGTACATTCATGCAGCATGTGTTCTAACTTATATCAATAAACCTTTCAACAAATCCATTCTGAACAAGCCTGTGTTTTGGGAGCATTTAATGAGCCTCAGCTTTATTTCAAGCCAAAGGCAATTTTAAGCAAAGTTGAAATAAAGAAGTTAAAAAGAAAAGAAAGCCACTAAAACCAAAAATAAAATAAAATATGGCTTCTCGTATAATCATGAGGCTTAAGAAAGCAGAACTTTTCTCACAGATTATTTTCATTCAATAAATAAAGACAGCAGAGCATTTCTGCATGTTTACTTACCTGAGTGCTGGGAGCCCCTTTTCACCACACTGTCAGCATGGGCCAAGGCCAGCCCAGACAGCAAAGGGAAGGGCACTAGCCCAGGCCTGAGCAGGTACTTGGCACAAAACATAGGAAATGTCAAAATGTAACGCTGCTTTTTCATGCCCTAAGTACACTTACAGCCCAGAGGGGATCCCACCTCCTGAACTTCATCATCCCCCAGCTGAGGCTGCAGCTACAGAAGAGCTTGGTGATGGCTGGTGAACATCTGGAGGAGATGACACCCAAGGGCCTGCAGCCCCTGAGAAGTGTCCCTTCCACACCCAGCCATCACTTCAGAGGGGTCAGGGTTTGGGCACAGCAGTGTCCCACACACCAGCTGGAAGGGAGCTGCACATGGGAGCAGGAGCAACAACCAGCCATGGTCAAGACACAAGGAGCACACTGAGCAAATATTACACTGTCTCTCAAACAGAGAGATCAAAAAAATCTGAACAGAATTCATTTGCATAAAATCCAAATCTTTTGAGCTCTGCATAAACAGAAGAAGATTTTGGCTGGCGTTTCCCAAGGAAGCTCTTATCTCCTTTGTGAAATGGGGAAATGGGTGTGCTACTTTGCATGAGGGTGTATACAAAAGATGTAAATGAGGAATTTGCTGCATGCAAAAGGCAAAGCGGCCCTGACAGCTGCCAATCCCCACTCACAGGGAGAGCTTCCCTAGTCTCTAGCAGGAGGAAGGAGAAGGGAACCAACGTGTTTGCTTCCCAGGGAGGTGAAGCAGGCTCTGAATATTCATAAAATGGCCGTTTAGTCATGGGAGTGTTAATTGTCTCCGATTGACAAAACTGTGTGACCTCACCTGCTCCCTGCAACACATGAAAAGGATGTCGCATAATGGGACAAAACCAGATAAGATATTTATCTCACAAGTTTGGGGGGGCTTTTTGATGCAGTCTCAACAGACCTTAAGAGTACTGCAGAGCATTTCTTTAATCACTACTTACAAGCACAACACAGACCAATCTCAGTGGAGCATATTATTAGACAGATAATAACCCTTACCCAGCCAAGATCTAAGTACTTAACTCATCACACACTGGGTGAGTTGTCTGGAAAGTTTTGGGTTGCCTTTTTTTTTTTTTTTTTAATCCTAAAAGAACACAAAAACCATAAGATGGGCTGGAAGTCCCACAAGAGACTACCCAGACCTACCATGAAATTCATTACCACCACAAAGCTCATCTGGCCTTGATTCTGAGGATTGTGCTTTTTACCGGTAACACACAGAATAAGGACCAGATATTGCTCCCCTATGTACCAGCAGACGTCTTGTCAGAAATTCAAAAGGAAGCAATCACAGCCTTTCTCCAAGCAATACATGAAGGGACAATAGTTTGACAGCTCTAACTTGACTTCTGAGGAGGCCAGGCAGGAGAAAAGCAAGAGAGTTCCTGCAATGACATTTAAATGCAGATTTTGAAATGCACCAGGTGGTACAGGAAAAATCACAGAGGGAGTAACCCTTGGAAGATCTATTGAGCTACATGAGAACATAACCAAATCAGCAGAGAAGAGAACCAACTAAATTTGGTGCAGACAGACTGTGTTTCAGTATCGCTCCCAGGCCCCGCCTGGAGCTTCCGTCTTCTCAGCTCCTTTTCAAACGTAACATGTTGGGTCTGTGCATTTTTTCCCCTGCCAAAAATAATTAACCTGAAAAAAAAATCCTTCCAAAATCTCAAATCTGCAGTCTTAGTCACCCTTCTGATCACCCTTTTGTGCAGACTGTACATCACTGCTATTTTGACAAAAAAGTTATCCATGACTAAAAATGGAAAGCACACAAATTACTTTACTTCCTCACCCTTAAAAAACCCACCATCCAAGAATCTTATCACAGAAAAACATATAATTAGACTGTACACTTCTGATGTAAACTGAACTGCTGCTTTCAATGATCACAGCCACTCTTCAAAGCCTCCGAGATAAAAAGAATCTTATCATTCAAATTATTACTTCTTAGGGATGCTCTTATCAAAGTTCGAAGGAAAATTCTAAAAACAGCAGTGATATGAAACCAGGACTGAGCCATATTTTAAATGACACTGGATTTTCTGCCAATTGGCCAATTCACAACTCAGAAAAAGCAAGTGTAGATGAAGACAAAGCTGTTGGCTCTCGTAACCTTTACAATATCACAGTAAAAATCTCAACTGTCTCACATATTTATACTAAATGGCAGGTCTAAAATTGAGATTTGTAATTTCACAGCATCAAAATCATCACAGATGGCTACAGTCTATTGCTTCTTTAATCTTTTCTCCCTTCCTGCTTGTTTTACCCCTTCCTCCTTTGAGTTAGAAAAATACATGTTTTATCATAAGGAAATCTTAACTAAATCCAAACCAAACTTTATTAATGTATAACAAAACAATTTACATAACAATATGTACAAGTGAAGTTTAAAATTACTTTATGTCTCAGCTTTGCCCTAAAGCACTAATTGCCTTAACCTTGAGATGTGCCACTATCCAGGATAGTCATCTTCCATCAACAATATTCCACATTCACATTCTATTAAATAGATAGCCACTAACATAGAACATTTTCAGGAGAATAAACAGCAGTAGAAATAGCAAATCAGATTTTTTTTTGGCATCTAATTCACAGCCACAAGTTCATCTGCAAGCGAACAATCAGAGCTCACCTAAAATTTCTACTGATCAGGACCAACTTTGCAGAACCACTGCCATGACACCTGTGAAGCTTCCCAAATAAATATGGATTAAGTACGTAGCTCCTTTTCCTTCCTGTCCCAGGTTTTTGCATATATGCATACACACACACGCTTATGGATGTTCAGCAAGACAATCATCATCAATAAAGTCAACTGGGAAAAAAATAGCAGTCAGAGAAACGATAGTTTTTTGTCATCATATTCAAACACCTCCATACCACCGACACAATTTTTTAAAAAATCCCATTTGAGGTCAGAAAGTCATTAACTCCCACTACAAGAACTTTAGATGTGAAAAGGCTTTCCATTATGCTTCCCACACACACATCAGAAATTAGGCAAAAGAATCTCAAGGAAAATGTATTCTTTAAGAATTGGGAGGGTGAGCGAACTTGAAGCAGCTTCCAAGGGCCAGCTGGTCTGTCCCAGCACCATGAGGCAGGGAGCAGGTCCCAGGAGAGGACAAGGAGCTCCACCATAGACTGGGGATCTCCCAACAAGTGCAAAGCCCCAATCCACTGGCCCCAGCTATTCCTGCCCACTGAGCTTTTGTTAAACATTTAAGATCTTAATCAAACCTAACTCTGACCCTAGGCTCGCAGGGGAAGATGGATGAGGAAACGGACAACCTCTGACCTCTCGTTGTATTTGTCCTGCCACAGTCAGCCCATTGAAAAACAACTGAGGTGGAACCTGCTCACCAGCTCCCGTCCCAGACCAGCGCCCTTTCACAGCCTTTCCCAAACTCAGAGCCTCTTCCCCTGCCCCCAATCCTCTATATCAAAACCACAGGAATCCTCCTCACTTCATCCTCCTCCTCCCCTCCAAAAACCTGTCAGAGCAGAACATTAGCTAAACGATTAAGTTAAGAGTGGAAGGAAGAGGGGAAACCTCATCCTGTAGTGTCAAAGGCCAAACTGCTTTAACAGCCTCACTGGAAACCAGAGAGAAGCTGCACAGTTCTGGTGAGCTTCATTAATTCATCAGGAGTAGCTTCCCAGTTAACTGTTCTGGCTGGAGGACGGCAAATGTGAGAAAAGGAAACCACAAGTAACAGCTGATGAAATGGGTTTAGCACTCTCAATTATGCACTGGCTCCAACGCTCTGGAAATGACTGGCACAGGCCAACTTCATTTTGGAGAGCCCAAGGGACAGAACACTCCTAACACCTTTGTCAATACGGCATCACCTGATCTTCCTTTTAACTGGGAGACAGCCAATTTTGTTTCCTGAGCGCAAACATCCCCAGATGCAGCCGAGAGCCTTTAGGTAAGCTGACAGTCATGCCCAAGGTCTAGTCCAACACTACAAAAATAAATTTAAAAAGCATGCCACTATAACCACTGCCCATCAGCAAAACCTCAAGAGACTTCCCCTAAACAACACAGGATTTGTTGGACAATTAGCTCACCACGTCTGGGCCACTGACACTGAAAAAATGGATGATCTGTGTCAGTCAGAGTGACCTAGTGCTGACCTAACAGGCCTTTAGGAGAAGGCGGAATCATCTCTGTGCAACAAACCAATAAATGCTTCCCCACTTCACTTTCTCCTCTCTCAGCCCAGGCTGGTAAGGTGTCAGGAAGCTTTGCTCAGAAGTTATGGAGCTGTAAGAGACTAACAGCATCTGCCCAGCCACCAGTGGCTCCCCCAGCGGCACCCAGGCACTGCCACAGACACAGGTTCACACACTCTGTGACAAGCAGGCTTTCAAGTTTCCATCTCACAGGATGGAAAAACCAAGAAGAAAACCCCAAGAAAAACCAGAGTATTTTACCCCAGACAGGATGCCCTGTCACTGTGCAGCTCATCACTCATCTTTCAGTCCTTTGGCAAACTTCAGCCCATGGCGATTTTTGTTGCCACTAACCCACATTAGGCTTCTGTCATAGAGCAAAAACTCAGGAAATCAAGGCTGAAGTTCACACATAGCAGTTCTTTCCTACCAAAATTTAATTTCAATGCATAATAATGAACTTCATATTGACTGTAAATTACCATTTAAAAGAAATCAAGTAGAACATTCAAAATACACCATTCTCTTAGGAGTCCATCACAAAAGCAGCCAGTTACTTGCTTTGCTAACTTAGTCTCAAGATGATAAAAATGCTCTAGTAAAAAACACACCAAGAAGATGAGGCAACAGACTCTAAAGAACCTTTTCTAAAAACATGGTTCCAAATCCCAGAAGGAGCTGAGCACCTTCAATTCAGCACCCAGCAAAATTAAGCTCACTGACCTGTGCAAGAATCCATTTAAGTCTGATCTTAATTTATGCTTACATGAGCAAGACTTTCAAAGCAGAGGCTAAAGATATTTTATTTATAAACTCTCTTCTCTCCTTCCCTAACCTTCTACAGCTTCTTTATCCAGAAAAGGGAAGCAAAGAGAATATAGGTATTGAGGCTTTTTTCTTTTAGGCGAATCTGTCTTTTATACGAACTTTAATCCCCAATTCTGTAGCACACAGGATGGTGTGTGTGTGTGTGGGAGGGTGGGGTGGGGTGGAGACCTTTAGCATTTCTAAGAGTATCCTAGCACCTCTTTTATTTAACTGACAATAGAGACTCTCTGAGAAATGAAAATATTTAACAAAGGCAGCAGTGTCAAATATCAAAGGGTATTTAGTGCTAAAAACTTGCAACAAGTAAAACACTGACAATTTCCACTTCCTAAAGTGGGAAAGTAATCCAGCTAAAACTCCTGTCCTGCCTCCCACACTGGTTCTTAACCTACTGCATTATCCAAAGTCGACTTTGCCAGAATTTCCTGTGTTTAACAAAGTTCCCTTGAAAGATTCGTCTCTTCAAATAATGGTGGCTCAACTGCACTGCTTTGCAGTCATCCACATTTTGGTGATTATAACGAGCCAAATCAAATTTAGGCGTCTGCTAGAAAATGTGTTTCACCTTCTGCCTATTACAGCAGCATCATTTGTTTTGCATTATATAATTCTTAGCCTTGCCACCTGGAGCTATTGGACTTCTTTATTAAACCCCTCTGTCCCACCACATCCCCCAGGGCTGCTAATCACTGGCTTCGGTCCATTTACTCTCATCTCCCATTCAATTATGCATTCCACTAAGCCCTAACGAACAGTCCAACATGGCTCATCCTACCTTGGCATTCCCCGTTGCGCTCCTCATAGCCAGCATTGCACAAGCAGTTGCCAATGGGCACCAGCCATTCGCCATCTGCCCCACAGTACATTTTTGGCACATCCTTCTCCTCCGAGTTGTTGACACAGGAGCCGCGAACCTCCACCAGAGAGGAGGTGTCGGCCCCGGTAATGGTGTCTGGAAACTGCGCCAGGTTCCGAACCGTCAGCGGGCACTTCTTGTAGAACACACGGACAGAGACCAAAGCAATGCAGGCACCGACGTCCTGAAAAGCCAAATAAAAGCCCTTCTTGCTGAGTGGCCCCACGTCCCGTATCTCTGTATTCAGCTTCATGATCCTGTCACCAATGTCCACCTGCGTGAAGCTCTCATCAGCAGCAATGGTGTCGATCTTGGCAAACTGGCTCTCGCGAATGAAACGCTCTTTATCGTTGTTTGATTCGTAGTAATAAAGGTTGAAAGTCTCTTTGCAAGTTCCCATGACACCCGGCAGGCTGTTGCAGTCTCTTAGCGTGAACTTGATTTCAATGTAAACCCTCTGAGCCCCCTCACGGGGAATCCAATCAGTTCGTAACCAGTTATTCTGACTGGGCTCCATCACGTTGCAGACTTGATAGGTGCGGATCGGGGTGTTCTTCTCATCCATGATGCTCACTTCCTCCCACTGCAGGGAGGAAAAAGGGGAGAGAAATCCATCAGTATTAAAAGGAACGACAGAGCTTCACAACAAACAACATGCACTTGTTCCATACATGGAAACAAACAAACAGACCAAGAAACAACTCAGCAGACCAAGCCATAGCCAGAACTTCAACTACTTGGACATTACAAGCACGTGTTTCAAGGGCCCTATGAACCAATCCAAGAACACCCCCTCACCTGAGTAGGTTTATTTGCAGTACAGTTCAGTCCACAGAACCCTGCCTAGAGCAGGGCTACACACAGAACTTCACAGGCTCACAGAGCAGCACTGACCTGCAGTGTTTTCTCTGCAGCACATCTCATGGACCCTGCCTTGCACCTGGGAATATCCAACAGGTGACACAGCACGACTTAGTCACACAGAGAGAGTGACATCCACATTTCAGACGTCACTACCACTTACTTGAAAAACTCCTAAGCCATCCCTCATTATTCTCTAAGCTGCCAACTAATTTCCTGGGCTACCAACTCAGTAAATTCTACTTTGGAACAGAAACAGCTGTCTACAAAGAACTGGGTCCTGGACTTGGGTAGCTCTTAGAGAAGGAAAAACAGGTAAAGAGACAACATCATTAGCCTACCAGCAATACCACCACAACTTTGTTATCAAAACAGAGTTTCTTACTAGTGGGAAGGTAAAAAAAGAAGAAATACTACACATCTTTTTTCTGGAAGAAATGTCAGGGAACAGCTAATTTCATATTATCAAAATCCCAAAGAGGCTAGCAGAGAGGGAAAGTGCTAAAAGATCAGGATAGCAGCATTCTTCAGAATAGTTACACCCCTCAAATCAAGTTCAGGCATCTTCAGAAGTGCCAACCAGGCAACATGATTATGAAACAACAACAACACATGTAATCCAATGTGTGTATGGAAGGAGGAGATGCAGGAGTTCAGCACAACGAACTTAGAAAAGGAAAGCACACATACTCAACAGTTCTGAAAAAATTTGTCAAAGTGTTATCATAGACAGAAGAAAGTTTATCACAGTGCTCTACTGGCAGGGAGAGAAGGCAAAGTAGGGGCATTAGAAAAAGAAATCATCCCAGGGAGAAAAAAAAAAAACCACAACAGCAAAACCACAGCACTTCAATTTATATTATTCAATTTATCCTTCCCTATAAAAATATTAGATAGTGATATGCTGACTAGGTTTGCAGGAAATACAATGAAGCATATAAAATTATCCTTAGAAAACAGTAATAACTTTAAAGAGACTTCTCAGAAGTGCTTTTCAGAACTACTGAAGCCATAGCTTTGATAAAGAGAAGCCTTCTTAAGATGAAGGGGCTTCTCATATAATATCCTGCATTCTTCTCACAAGGATTGCTCTTATGCAAGTGCTTTTTCTTAAAAAGCTTCCAGCTTAGCTGAATCCGTTTACAGAGTGACAGAAGTTAGCACCATGAGTCACTAGGAGCAGAAAGAATTATATTTTATTTGCTGCCTAGAGATAAGCGCAAATTAAAATGAAGGAGGGGGGAAATCAATACTCAGCATGTCACTCCTTTCCAGAGGAAAGGAAGAAATAAATCTTAAAGTCATCTGTCAATGTAAAGTGTAACATGTTGTTAGTAAGAAGACAGAGTTGTTTAATTTAGAGCACCACAGAGCTAGTTTACTGTTACAATATTGTCTTTATGATCCATCACTTTCCATTCTGCTTATCTTCAGATTGCCCATGCTACCAATATTGTGTGTAACACAAGAGAAAGGAAGAAGCAGAGGGAAATAATACTTGTTGATGGGATTTCCTTTAGTGCATTTACACAATGGAGGATGCTGCTAGAGGATTCAATAGAGACCGCTGAGGTCAACAGACACACAGCAACTGAATTCAGCAAGTTTTTGGATCATGTTCTCAACACACCCATCTGCTGACCAACACACAAACGTACAGAGTTGGGCTTCTTATTTCATTCACACACAAATACAAAACAAACCCAAGTCCATCTTCCTGACAGAGCTGAAAATAAGTACAGCCCAAATTTTCCAGCCACTGTAAATGACTTATAACTCTGTGGTCAAAGCTGTAATTTTTTTGCTTTCAAGCTGAAATTAAATTTTATAATTCAGCTCTTCCCACAGTTTAATGATGCAGATTAAAACATTCTGGGCACAAAACCTGCTTTTCAACTGTGAAATGCAAGAGTAAATCATTAATTACACTTATAATACAATTCATTAATTCCTCTAGGGCTACTATATAGCTAGTCACTGCTAAATGACTAGCTTTATCTCCAGCACTTCTTATCCACACAACCCTCACACTCCAGGAACAGTGTGGCTCAGATCTAGAAAAATACCTTTTTTTTTTTTAACAGACAATAAAGTATATGCAGTTTAAGAAAAACACTGGAGGACAAATTCTTCCCAGGAAGATAAAGGAGTTTATTTCTGCTGCTTGAAATAAATCTGCAGTATATGAAGTAAAGTAAATGCTTTCCAAGCACTGTACCTCAGAAACAGACCATGTACTCTTAAATTTTTCACTACAGGCTTAAAAATAGAACACACGTATGTAGGTTTAGTGAAACGAGTCACGTCCACAGTAAGAGCACACATTTTTCCTTCTCAAGCTTGCATGGCACTTTCAGAAAAAACGTGTGGAGAAAGGGGAATCCAACAGCCATTAATAATCTACAGCTGTCCTCTGATCATTGATTGCACTGCCAACTTATTAAAACTTGTATTTTAGGTTCTGTTTTAATACACAGCGGAGAGATCCCTTGGAGAGCCGTCTCATTAAGCGACATTTCCAGGGTGCGGGATGAACAAGGAAGCCCGACTCTCACCGAGATAGAGCTGTACCTTTCCACGCTGTCAGAAGATGAGGGCAATTGCCTGCAATCAGCACTGAATGTGCACCGTGGGCGCTGCCAGAGGCCTGCCAATCACATCCCCACTCCCTGAAAAACCAAGTTTCAGGGACAGCACGGCCTGCTCAGGCGCAGCACAAGCCAGGACTGTAGTCAAGTTCACCCAGAACAACAATGGGGGAGCAAAACAATCCCCCATTCTCCCATGTTATGGTTATTCAGAGCTTATGCATAATGCATCACCAGGCAAGGCAGCCTCGGATTCCTTCCGCTCACTGTTGTTTCCTTAGCTCTGCTTCTTCTAATTACGAGCGGGAACGCACACACACAAAAAAAAAAAGTAAATTTGTAGGTTTCCTGAAGAATCCAGTGCTTTGTTGTGCACAGGTCCTGATCTTTCAGCACTTTCCTTTCTCAAACACTTTGACTTAGTTACTTCTGCTGTAGGATTCCAAGCTGCTTTAGCTCATTTAAAATTAAAAGGATTTGGGATTTTTTTTTTTTTACATTCTCGTTTGGTGAGCATTGCTGGCATTTTTGCTTAAATTGTTCATATGAAGAAAGAAAAAGCCTTTCTAATCGCTTATTAAAAGAAAGTTCCATGAAGTACAGTCTCCTTCAGATCCCAGCAACTCCAGAGTCCAACACACGAAGGAGTTTCCCAGAGAGGCACTGGGCACCCTGCAGGTCGGGGCACAGATGAGAGAGCAGCAAGGAGCATCCAAGAATATAAAGCTAAACCAAAAAATAAAGCTACCTTGTGTGCAGCTCTCTAAGCAAAGGGACTCTAAGCCCAGCAATGAACCTCTTAATGTCATCACATCACCACTGGGCAGTGCATTCGAGCAGCCTTCTGTTCAATAAGATAATCGTAAAAGTACATAAAAAGAAACTCCAAGGAATCACAGTCAGGCACTGGGTGCTGCAGTTTATCTGTTCAGAAACCAAAACATACTATGTTTATACCCTGAAACAGGACAACTGTCCCATCACAACAAAAGGTCTATCATGTATATCGATCCCTACTCCTTCATCCAGAAATAGAATGGCAATTGCCCTGAATATCTCCCAGCCGAGACGGTCCACAGATAAAATAATAGCAGTCAAGAATGCCAATTCAGTCGGCAGATCACATTTCTTGTTGGTATTTCAGCTTTAAATAGGCATCTAAGCCCATGCCTCAACCAATCTCTTAATTCTGAAACCTCTTTTCTGCCCTTTTGGTTTCCACTTATTCCATGACAGAACTATCCAAAGGGAGTATAGAGTTTCCCCAACAAAGAGTAATTCACTTGGTAAGCCAGGGAAGAAATCTGACCTCCTCACCACAATCAACAATAATCGAGCCATTAGGACTCTCTGAAAGTTACTAATCACCCCCTTTACCCTTTTGATCAGATAGCGGTTTAAAACTTACCCCTCCTTCCAGGGGACTTGCTATCCACCCCAGTTCTCCCTGAACTGATCTGGAATCCAGCAAGGTAACTGCAGAAAGGTACAAATAAAGGAGATTAAATTCCAGCTGCCAAAAGGCAATATTAAAATAAATGGTTTACCTGAACGTTTCCATATGTGCGGAGCACGATCGCATCCACCTCCTACTTGAAATGAAATGTTATTTCCGACCGCGCCAATATCTTAAAAACACTTGGAAACTCCCTCTGAGGACTCGCACGTTGGCTTCCCGGCGCACTGGAGCCGCTCAGGGGCGCGGAGGGGAGCGGCGGAGCGCCGGCACACCTGCGAGACACCGGAGCGCTGCCCCGGCGCTGGGCACCGCACCTCCTGCCGCCCACGGGCTCAAAGCCGGTACTCTCGGAGACCCCGGGAGCACGGCTAGGCACCGAGACATCTGGCAGGGGTTCCCGAGGCGAGCGGCGTCCCACGCCTACACCGCGGGACGGCCCCGGGCTTCCCCCGCGGAGCCGCCGCCGGACCGTCCCGCAGAACGAGATGAACCGGGGCCCCGGGGAACGGCGCGGAGCCGCCGAGCGCTCCCGGGAGAACCGGTTTCATGAGCCGCCCTCCGATCCGGGGCCGCCCCGGCGCCGCTCGCGGGAGCGCTGCACCTCGGCGGCCCGGCCCGGCTGGGGCAGCGGCGGCGCGGGGGACACGCAGAGCAGGCG
>WAAE01019052.1:312267-333933 GCA_013400495.1 Nicator chloris
CCCGCGACGGCCCCGCGTCCCGGGAGCGTCCCGGGAGCGTCCCGGGAGTGTCCCGGGAGCTGCCGCCGCCCCACCCGGCCCGGCCAGGAGCCACCGTTGAGCAACAGCGCCACCTGGCGGGAGCTGCGGCTCCCACGGCAGCGGCTCCCCGGGGCCGGACAGGGCCCGGCAGGGATGGACTGGGATGGACAGGGCCAGGCAGGGACGGACAGGGCCGGGCAGGAATGGGCAGAGATGTGCAGGGATGGGCAGTGCGGGCGGCCGCTCTCAGCGGCGCTTCCCTTGTGAGCGGCAGAAGACGGGCTCCGGCGCTCACCGCGAAGGTGCCAGTCGTTCACTTTTATGCACCGGGGCAGCGGCCGGGCGGGGCGGGCCGGTGGGAAAGCCGGGTTCGGAGCGATTCCCTTTGAACGCTAAGATCCATCGGGACGCACAAGCTCGTGCACACCCCCCGCGTCCACCCGAGCCGTGCCCGGGGACACCTGTGTTGGCTGATGCCCTTAAAGCTGTCCCCGGGAACCTGCGCCACAGCCACAGCCCCGCTTTGCTTTGAACGCTCCCAACGTCTGACTTCTTAAAAAATACTCTAAAAATTACGCCTTGACAAAAAAAAAATCGTAGTTTTTAGAAGCCCGCTAAGCCTTGGGTGGTTTAGGCAGCGTCAGTGGGCTGAGCACCGTCCTTGAACAGTCCGTACTCACTCCCAGAGCTGCCCCCGCACCTGTCTGTCTGTCCGGCCGTCCTGGCCGCCTGCCGGGACAGCGCTGCGGGACCGGAGAAAACCGAGCAGCCGCCCCGCTGCCCACCCCGTGGTGCTCCGTCCCTCCGCCGCTGTCGGTACCGCTGCCCGAGCCTCGGGAAGCTCCAGCACCGGCGGTTCCCGCAGCGCCTCCCTCTTCGGGCGCCGAGTCCCCCGCGCTCCCACCCGCGGCTCTTGGCGGCGGCGCTGCCTCAGTTTCCCGCAGATTCGGAGGCGGTAACACCCCCCTCCTCCCGTGGGGGCAGCCCCCTCGGCCCTGCAGCGCCCTCTCGGCACCCGCGGCACTCCCCTCGCTCCGTGCGGGACACGGCTCCTTCCCCCGGCTGCATCCCAGCGGCCCGGCCTCGGGGAATCGCACCCAGACTCTCCGAGGATTTTTCCTCTGTCTGGGATAAAACGAATCCTTGCCAGAGTTGGCTGTGGCTTCCACACAGAAGCCCTTCACAGGCTCGATTAGCTAAACAAATACTTTGAAAGCGACTTAAAGTTTGACCAACAATTCTCTGCATCAAGAAACACGCCTGCTCAGAATCTGCTGTTTTCTCTTTAAATCACTACTTTTCCCCAAATTCAAGTATCTGTGAAACATAATAGTTACAAACACACCCTTAGTGACACTTTTTGCTTGAAACATAGAGTATCTTTCACCTGGTTTAATTTCAGGTCAAGATCTAGGAAGGATGCATTTTTTGGCTCTTAAAACTGCTGTTAAGAAGGTTTATTAGCACAGTATTTACAATGAGGTTCCTATTTCTGAGGCTTAGATTGTTTTCCTTAGCCTTGAACATTTCTTTTGGAGCTCCCACTGGCAGAACCTTAAAGATAACCCTGCAAAGATAGCTGGTATGTTTTTCTCTTTCCGTAGAAAATAAATCTTTTAAGCGGCTGCTTGGATAATGGGCGTTAGAAAACAGTGTAGCACAGTCAATGCAACTGTTAAAACTTGTACTTCCTGACTTTAATTATCTGCAAGAATTCTTGGCCTAATGAGAAGGAAGAAAAGGTTTAGTGCCTTTTTTATTATTTACACAGAAATATAGGCAGTCCTCAATTAAAACTATCTGAATGTTCTTCTTTTCACATCTTTGATGCCTCTGACAGATCTACTACTAGTCAGGATAAACTTTATGGGAAGGGTGAAGCATCAAAACGTCTTCTTTTTTTAATTAAAGTTATTTTTGTGGCAATGCCAGAAGAGTCAGTCGTCATTAAAAATATATAAAATGCTTTGAAACCTTATTTTTTTCTGTAATTTAATGCAATTTTAATTTGTTCTAAAAAGTCACATAAAATAAACACAGACAATGTAGAAAAGGCCTGCAAATGTAATAAAATAAAATGTTTGCAATCCTACCAAATCTACTATATTTTGGCTCCAGTATGTGGGGTTTTTTAAGAAGTCTTGCCAAAATAATCACAATTTCCTTACTTTGTGTCATTTCAACGAATTGTAAAAGCCCAGCTTGGTTTTAACAGATGTCATTGATACTTGGACTAAATCCTGTTCTTGGCTTCAGCCACTCACTCCACCCTTCAACAAAGTATCTGACATCAAAATTTATTCCTTAAAATTTTGTTACAGCCATTGGAGCTGTTGCATTTGTCTTAAACGCCTATTACCTGAGCAGCCTGCGCTGCTGCCAACCTGACAATTTATGTTATTGTAACTCACTATCAGGAGTGATTTGGCTTTGATGGGAACTAATCATGTTTGCACCATCATCAAGTTTACACCATTTAAACGGTCAATTTAATGCAGCTCAATAAAGCACAGCCAGCGTCTCTGGTATTTGTCTCAGATCTTATATTTGTCTCAGTTCCTCAGTGAAACTGTATTCACTTGCAGCAGACACTGTAATAATTATGACAGTGTGTTAAATGTTTGTCTGCTTCAGAGAGGTCAACCCCAGCCGAATTATTCAGAGATCAGGACTCGAGTGGTACAGACAAACAGGCACATGAACACACAAACACAGAGCCTCTGAGAAACTGTAAACCATCTTGAAATGTAAGGACTGAAATATTGTTGTATTTCCTACTCACTCACAATTTGTTCTCTTGGTATTTTAAAGCATGAGGGAATATATTAGTGTATAAATAATTGGGCATTGACACAAGGGCATTGTCTTGGATGTGTCTCTGTAGTTAATATAATTTCTAACAGAACACGGAATAGATATCAAATGTCACACACACGTATGCTTACACATACAGAGTTACTTGATGCTTTTTCCAACCACAAACACATTTATAAGTTACATTAAGCCCCTGAAAGGGCTGTGATTTTGGATGAACACTCGGTTCTATTTTTACTTTATCTTTTCATTCTCCATTTTTCTATGTCCACCTACTCATGCTCGTCCATCTCCCCAGAAGCTTTTTGCTGTCAGTCAAGTGACAACCTCAGAAGGAAGCTCTGTGTGTTCATGGGCCTCCTGAGGCCCAGCACTACATTTAGATGGGGGAAAGGAAAAGAAAAAATAAGAAAGCAGGGGGGAGGAAGCACCAGCTCTTCCTTTAATATGCAATTCCACAGCCTGCAGGAAAAATTCACCCATCTCCTCAGAAAAGCCTTTTCCTGCAAAAATTCAATCCTATTTACTCCACTCCCACACAACTTCCATACTACTTGGCTATTTGCAAAAGAGTGTAAAATAACCCCAGGAAGTGTAAGACTCACACACAGAGTCTCATTGTCAAAGGAAATAATGCCCCAAAGGTGCACCTTTATCAGGCTTGGCACCAGAGACTCACTGCGGCTCCTCCCGGTGCAAGTGCTCAGATGTGCCCAGCCTTTCCCGCCCTGGATTTACTGATTCTTTTGGATCTGTGAGTATTAAACATTTGCCAGTAGATTACTTGACAAAATTTATTGCTAGCTATTTCAGAATAACAGCTTTTTATTTGATATGAGTAAGATTTCATTCCTCAGGTCATGTTTGCTTTAGATGAAGTTGCAGGCTGTAATACAAAACGCCGTAGCGGGAGAATCTCCATGAAGGTAATATGCATTTCTATAAACATCAAGCTGGCAGAATGATTTTGTTTCAGCTGGGATTAGCAGGAGTTTTGCTGCTGACCTCAATAAGAAAAGGATCAGGTTTATAGCTCACTTGCAAATCCACTCTGCAAAAAATGTGAGCTTTAGGCACTGTAGATTATTTACACTTTCTTTTGTTAATCGTGATCATCATCACAAGATTTTCCTATTCATTACTGCCTTGATGCTGATTACAGGACCTGTGACAGTGTCTTTATTCAGAGTAGGCACACAGCGTGACTTGACAATATACAGACAGACAGATCCATAGATTTTTTGCCTTTTCTAACCAGCAGTGCTGAGGGAAACTAGAGAAGTGTAGGGGAAATGTAACAGGATTTTAATGACAATTGAAGTAGTATCTTTTATTACATTGGTCCTGGCAACACAACTCAAATCTCGTAGTTAGTCTAAAATTTATAACACGCCATTACCAGGTCCATGAAAGGAAATCCTATCAGCAAAGATATCTACAAATCCAGGAGTGCTTACAATGCAGATTATGTTTCCTAAAATAAATAAACGTAAAAGGGCACTGGCAAAAGGTAAAATCAGTGTGGATGAAGCAGAGAAATAAATGCACCGAAATGTCAGGACAGGTATTACTGCTTTCCACTGAACGAGCAGATCAAATGTAAGCGATGCAAGCTCCCACCTCTGCAGCGGAGGTGTCGGCTTAGCTCCCCGCAGCTCTCACCCTCAGCAAGGCCGGGGGCAAGCAGAGACCTGCAGGTTTTTCCTGTCAAAGTGTGACCAATAAACCAGAGCAAACAACTGTATAAGGCTGCAGGTTGTTTGCAGCGCACAGGTGCTTGGCAACCTGGAGAGGAATGTGCTTGCCCACGTTTCACTGAAAGGTTATTTAAAGCCGTGGAGGTTAACAGACACCTTAATTATTACAAACCGCTTTCGAATATCTCGGTCTTTGTCCCGCCTGTCCTCAGCAGCTGTGCTTCTTACTCAGTCGGGATCGTTTGGGAGCGGCGTCAGCTTCCAGCGATGAGAGGTGTGCGGGATGGAGCAGCCGGGCGGGCGCGGTGCCGGCGCAGGAGGGCTCCGGCAGGGCCAGGGCCACCAGCCAGAGGGGACGTGCAGGGACAGCTCCTCCAAGGGCTCCTCGGAGCCCGTGCCGGGGAGCGTGTGCCATCGGGAATGGGACAAGCGTCAGCCAAAGAGCCTCTGCCGCAAAGAGACGGGAATCTGCCTTAGCTGGATTGCAAAGGTAAAGCCAAAACTACAAACTGCATCCAGGCTTCCTTAAAAGCACCCACCCGTTTCTCTGCACTGGGAAAAACAATCGGTCAGGCAGACTTGGATTTTCTCTGTCAAGAATAGGGTCACAGTTTAAGATTCTGAACCACATTCTGGCCTGTTCTAAAGTCAAGTCGAATTTTACCAGCAGCTTAGCTACTAAGCTTTAATATGTAGGCAGGATTGGGCCCTTCATGTGAAAACAGAATAAATCTAAAATTAATATAAATTAAAACAAAATGTTTCCCAGATTTTTTTTCATACTGGAATTTTAAGATTCCTGCCATAATTTACTGCAGGTATTAGTAAAAAGAAATTAAAGCATTACTTTAATTGCACCAGTAAAAGTTCACTATAAACAAAGAAAATTTTTGTGCAAAAATCTTTGAATTGTCTTTTTTGTAAAACTGTCAAAAGAATAGAGTGTCAGAGCTCTAATTCATTTTTATTCTGTGTGTTCAGAGACAGCAATCTTTTCAGAGATTATTTATGCAATGATGGTACCAATCAAGCTGCACCAGAGACAGGTTCCCTACAGAGCACTGAAGCTTTCTGGCACTTCTAATAGAGTGTAAATCCTAATTAACTCAGATTAAACCATCCTATCTGAGATGGTCCACCCATTATTATGAGCAAAATATTGGCAACTACATAGGAGAAAACTGTGTAAAGTAAGAAAAAATACCAACACATCCTTCTTTTTTAATGTGTGCTATTTTTAATAGTAGGGCAGACTCTTTACCCTTCTTTACAATTAAATAAAAAAAAAATCATTCCTTTTTGTTCCAAAAAGTGGAAAGTATTTGTACATTTTTTTTCTATGCATGCAGGCATGACTGATACATTCACAGGATAGGAGAAAGATTGATTTTGTGATTTTACCTCTGGGAGAAGGGCTCTGCTCCAAGTTCTGCACAGACCTCCTGAAACATCCACTGCAGCAACACTTTTGAAGCTGGATGTATGTGACTGCCCACGTTAAAACAGTCATGGTAAATAAACATAAAATGAGAGAGATCTGTAGCCTGTTGTGCCATTGTTGCCAAGAATATGGAGATGTGCAGTTCCTTGTGGTAACATCTCCAAGGAAGTGTGGAACCTGTGGTCTAGAGGTTGGTCAGCCTTTAAGTAATGGTGACCATACTCAGGATCTGAAGCACTGCCTGTGTTTCTCTGTCCTGATTTCAGATTACTGCAGACACAAAAGAATGGTTGTTTATTAGCTCAGAAACTACTTGTCCTGTTCTAGGGAACCACTAACTGGAAGAAGTGAACATATGTACCTGGGTGTGTTCTAGTTCAGTATTTACACTGATTTTATAGCAGAATGCTGCAAATTCTGGCTTAACTTCATGTAAGCAAAATATTAGGCACAGAGATGAAAGACTGCAAGGACAATGGGAAAAAAAACCCTCATGTCTCACTTTTATATTAGAACAGTGGCAGCCATTATTTTCCTCAGTGCTGTCACTGATATTGGAAGAATTCAGAGAAGAAGGTAGTTTGTTGTGCTGGGCAATGCTGCCAGACTATTTCCTTGTTCTCTTTTTATTTATACCCATCTGCTGGGTCTTGTCATGCACTGAGATATTCCTGTACAGCTTTTAGCACAACCAGACCTCAAATCCACTCTCAAGGAGCTGAACATCACTGATGCATTAGAACAAAAGATGTTCACAGGTCTTATACCTGTGTTACACGTTTCACAGGCATGAACCTCATTTTAAGAATTTTTACATTTTTGACATGTAAATTAGTTCCTCCTATTTCCTACACCAAAGGCAGCACAAACAATTTTTCTCCAGCTGCAAACACTCTTTGTGTGTCCCATTTCCCCCTGAGTTTTCCTTCAGCAATAACCATCTCATTCCTTTAATGGAAGTCAGACCCAAACTCTGAGCATATTTTCTTGTGCACAAGATCGGTAACAATAATAAAGAGAAGGGACACATCTCCCTGAGTTCTACCTTAAGGCCAGATTTCCATTAGAAGTTACTCATTGGTGTTGTTTGACTGAGACTTGTAAGATTGTAAGACTTTCTTAACGTATGCAATTGATATTTCCAGCGATATTTTTCTTTCCCGAAAAAGTCGTCTTGCAATATTCTGAGCTAAAGAGCAAAAATATTAAATTTGGGGAGAAATGTGCAACCACTACAGCTTTTACAGGCACAAAAATGCCACCCCTTCAGCTACCTCCCGTGCCCACTCACCATTACTAATCCTTATTCACACAACCACACTGGCCACAGTTTCCAGTGCAGACCAAAATTAGTAGTGGAAAACTTACTTGCCTTGCTTGAACAATGGGTTCAATTCTAAGAGAGACTGTGACTAACTATTTGCCTTGACCCATTGTGATCCCTTGTCCCCCATTTCCAGGGCTTGCACGGGACCAGGAAAACGGCAAACAGTCATTTGCAGTGTGTTGGAAACAAAAGGAAAGGATTCTTGGTCATTTTTTTTTGTCCTCTCCCTTCTGCACAAAAGGAACACCCATAGCAAAATTTATGGGTTTTCTTCTCTTGATTACGATCTGAAACTTACATCAAAATACATCTTTGGGAGAAATCAAGTCAAAGAAAAATATAGATTTGTTTGAGTTTCACACATATCCACACCCCATTCCAAAATATATTAAAAAAAAATGCCAGCAAGGTACTCAAACAAAGAGCTGTGAAACAGATTCCCAGTGGTTACATCTGTTAGCGTAAGGATTATTCAAATATCTCTAGAGTTTTCCAAAGAAATGCCAGGATGGCTTCCTACCAAAAGGCAACTCAGTCTAGTATCCTCCTTAGTTAATCTACATACAAGCCATGTTTCTGTATTTTGTTGGCATTAGAAAACCCACGTTTGTCTTGAGATGGAAATAAAAAGCAATTCAAAGGGAATCTGAAAGTGTATATACTGAGGAATCAGCTTAAAGTGACCTTGGGACTAGAGAATTATCTTTTTGTGAAGCTGAGCACAATTGTCAATGCATGGTTTGGTAAGAAATACATTTCTTCTGAAAGCATCTTTATCATCCAGAGCAAGACGGTTTCAATTTAAGAGGACACCATGATAAGGTGGTCTGTAAAGAAATATTTTCAGTCTATTTTTGATACGATATTTTACCAATGAACACAAACAGGCATGCAAATGTGCAAAACCTGAATAAACATGCTACCAAGCATGTGGATGGATGGAAAAACCAAAAGGACCCATTAGAAACCGTGCTATAAACAGAACCAGAGGCCATAAAGCTACTCCAGAGTTGTCCCAGACACGGCATTCTCCATTCTCCTCAAACTTCTCAGGTGGCAGATGCAGACCACGTACACATAGAGCCTCGTGGAGAGAGCTCTGAGCAAGCTGGGGCACCACTCCCTTTGTCCCAGTGTCAGAAGTCCCACAGCAGTGGAATTGCAGCAGGAATGACGTGAAGGGTGACACCAGCAGCTCCACACCCCGTGTGGGAATACCTGATGGCTTCGTCACACTGGGAAGTTCCCAGAGCTCATAAACTGATGAATAAATTTTACCTGAGGATTGCAACAATATTTATAGCATTGAGAATGAATGCACTGGAACTTGAAGTTTCCAAAGCTTGAGCATAGAAACCTAATTTGGGAGACATTTACCAACACACCAATGAAATCAAATATGAGAAGACAGCATTTAGCCTGATTCCAATGCATGGTGTTTGTGAGTGCTAATGATTTTTTTTTGTCTCCTTTAATTAAAATTCCCTTTAAAATTCCCTTTTCTCTAAATAAAACATTGCTTAAAATGCATCTGCTTCAGAGTCTATCACTCACACTAAGCTTTCAGAAAAAAATGTCGCAACTTAAAAGGCACTATAGGATATTTAGACTAGAGTTATCTCACATGTTCTCTGGCTGCTCTGTTATTTGAGCTCTAAATGTTAAACACGTGAAAGCAACATAAAAGGATCTTCCCTTTAAAGCACATTTTACCAATTCTCTCTATCTGTTATTTAGAACCCCATAAAGATCTGTGTGTGTCTACCCATCTGCAACCACATTTATTTTTGCATGTTTTTGAGTGCATATCTCTCAGTGTCATAAGGTCTTCATAAATAAATCAACCTACTTAGATCTGTATGCTTTGAATAACAAGTCAGCCACCAGCAGATGGATACATTTTTAATTAGGTAAGCAGTCACTGCCTGTTGGTTTGAAAACTCTCTCGTTTCTCTTAAAAAGACGGAAACTAACCAAATTAAATCCAAAATTGCAGTGGGACAGCATAGTGGTTTTAATCTGCATGTAGCTGCAAATCAGCTTAGGTCCCAGCCTGTGAGACAGCTTGAACAAATGCAATATTTTATATCAAGCAAACCTCAAAGTGAAATATTTAAGGATCTTGCAAGAATACGTTGTAAACAGTATGTATTTTTCAATAACACATGCGGTTACTTATGCAATCTTCTCACTTGAGCAAGACTCTCTGAACTTAATTCATTTACTGTGTTGCCTTTGCAATCTCTCAAGCAAAATATTTTTAAGCAGCAACTTTTAATTTACATAATCAGACATACTTTCCCAAATAACATGGAAGAAACTCAGCATTAACAACATCTTGTACTGCTTAAATAATCCATGAAAAGAAACTTCATCAGTTCCAGTTAACTTCTTCCCACAAAAAAAGTTTTCAGTTTTGGATGGGGGACAAAATTTAGCATGACAGATACACTTCTCACTCGTACCAAAGTTTCCACACCCCTCTGAACTTCTCCAGCTCCTGACAGTCCAGGTAAATGCTCCAGAGAACACCAGGACAGGAGTGAGGGCTGGCCCATGGCAGAGTCCCAAAGGAGACCTCCATTCACCAAGGACTCCCAGGGCACCTTGCTGCCTGCAGGCAACGGGTCAGCCCAGAGCCACCTCTGCCACTGTCCCCCCCTCACCTATCCCTGATGTGTTCTCCCCATTGGCTCCCATTAACCAAAACAAGGTGTTTTGTGTCCATTTAGTTCTTTCTCCCATAAGAGTTTGGAAGTTTTCCTGTAGTTTCCCAAGCGTCTTCTGTCACTCTTGTGAACTGCTGAAATGAATCAAAGGAAACAATTCTCAGCCCAGGAAGGCAGCAGAGCTGGCAGCAGGCTGTGGCTTCAGGGGGTGTGAGGAGACACCACGGCACCTCTGCCTGCCCAGACAGCACTGGCACTCCCACTGCTCCCTTCCAGACAGAACAATGACCCAGAGACAACGTTATCCCACATGGAATTACGCCTGTCTCAATGTGACCCGGTCGTGCAGACCATTGTCTTAGGAACAAACAGGCTGGTCTGGCAGGAGGAGAGCCAGGGCTCCCCATGGGCAAACAACTGTCTCCTGCTTGGCTAAAACCATCCTGCACCACATTTGCTGTGCACACTGACCCCAGTGTGCAGCTGCTCCGTACCCGACACCCAAAACTGCCAAAAGAATTTCAGGGGCCAACACGAGGGTCTTGTGTTGGTACTGAGGTGACAAAATAAATTCTTCTTGATCCTTATTCAGTTTTATGCTTACAAAAAGGAATAAAATTCACAGAGTAGAGAAAATCTCCAGACATAAAATCTGATACTTAAACAAAACAGCTTAAAAGTAAATGGGCCAGGTTTAATCTTTGATGTCACTTCCTTGGTTTTCATGATACAACACCTGAGGTGAATTTTTTCCATTTTACTGCAGCATGCTCTTTTTCCTGCGTAAGCTTATGGTAAAATAATAACCAAGTTTCCCATATGTTAAATAGTAAAATTTAGTTCTATCATTTCTTTCTATACCTTTACAGTTCTCTTCAGTTGACTAAATGGAAAATACTAGATCTCTGGAGCAGGCTGGAAAAGAAATAAAGGTCTGACTCTCATCCTGGTTTTATGGGGATTGTGCTGATGTAATTGCACTGATTTCTAGGAAATTGCTTCAGATTTGTGCCATTAGTTAGATCAGAATCTAGATGTCAGTGCACCCTGAAAATACCCAGCTCTGCAAAAAGGTTCTGGATTACTCTGAGTTTTACATCCTGAAGTCTAATTGCACTGTGTAAAATAACATTTATTAAAGATCAGATATGAAACGTAAAGGTGGAAATTATTTGAAACTTTAGGATGTAATATTTGCCCGCTGATCTACATGGGCCATTATGCTAAAAAACTGTAGTAGTACAGGAAATAAAATTTCTCTTATATGTGGCATGACTTTATATTCTTAGTTGAAATGAAAATACTGCAAGATGGAGACTATTAGTAGGGCACGCTGAGGCCAGCTTGTATTGTTTAGAAAATCTTTTTAGCTGATAGTTCCTGTCCTGTGCTACAATTTTCCTTGTGCCTAGTCTGAGATGTGTGTTGTAGCTCACAATTGAGAGGGAAGGAAAATGCTGTAATTTAACAGTTGCTGCTGATGAGAACTCACCACATTTATTTGAAAAAGCAGAAAATTACAGCGGGCTATGCAGAGCCCAACTGCTCCCACATACAGCACCCGTGCTGAACAACTCAAGCACAGGTCTTGGAGCTCTGTAGGCTGGCAGGCAGGCCAAGGAAAGGGGCAATGTGCCCCTTGGTGAGCTGGGGGGGCTGAGGGCTGAGAGAAATGGGATGAAAACACCCTTGCTGTATTTCAGCGCTGCATTAGCAAATAAAAGATCAATATGACAAAGTGAAGGATAATTCGAGTCCTGTGCATTCAAGTATTTTTGTACTGGGACCTGGAGCCTTGTGCTCAGGCTGCCCTGTAGACCATCCAAACAGCATCACCCTGACTGGGAGGAACAGACCTCATTAGACAACCACCACAGTCTTTGTTTTACCTCTTTGTACAGTTTCTTGGAAGGAGGTAGGCAGCCAAAACTTCATGAGTTTTTTTTATGGGCCACAGTAGGAAGATGGAGCCTTTCTATTGAAATAAAGGGATTTATGATTTACATTGATCTGCTGATCGATATCAGAATAAGTTAAAGGAAGATTATGCTTGTTCCATTTAACAGGACTTCCAGACCAGTGTTTTAAACAATAAGAAGAGTTGGTGTAAATTTCAAAACAATAGTTTTTGTGTTTATCCTTCAATCCTGTTCTGACCTCCTCTCCTAGAGTCTCTTCAGTAAAAGTGTATACAAGCCTAAAGAATACAATACTATTGCTAAATTTTGTCTGCCTTTCATTAACATTTATATGAGTTTATGCCATGCCTTTTGCTGTTTTCCAGCTGATAAATGTTTTTTTAATATTGTGCACAGATCATTTTGCTTATAATCAAGGAAGAGAAATTAAGTTTGACATCTGAGAGCTTTAGGCAAAAATGTCAAGCGTGGACCAGATGACCACATGAGAGCTGCAGCCTCTCTTTGTGCCCCAGATTGGCTGGTATTGTTTTGATGCTGCTGCACTGGAGCAACAGAACTAACGTAATTATGAGATCAAGCAACATCTGGCGGGTTTGGCAGCCAGCTCAGGATCGATTGTTGGCTCGGGTCACGGGATGAATGCGCCCCAAGCGCGCGTTGGGGCGCGCAGTCGAGAGCCGCGTTAGCCTGCGCGGGGCAGCCCGGCATTCTTGGGTTTCATCGCCACACAAAATTGATGGCCCACAAAGCAGCAGTGGCACAACACACAAAAGGGATGATGCCAGAGAGACTGATGCGCTGCGGGCGGTGTTTGACATCTCCTGGCTGTGGGCTCTTGTGTGTTGTGATTTATGTCACCCCGATGATTGATTGCTTTCAGATCGTTCCCATTCTACCATATCTCTGAGAATTTCCCTCTTCTTCAAACGTCTTTTTGTTCCACCAGCCCAAGGCTGCAGATGGCATCAACCCACGCATCTCCATTGTTTGAAGCCTGCAAGAACTCCACCATTCTTTGGGGGAATGCTCATAGTTGAGTAGCTAATGTCCAATTAAGTCCTGAAACTGTGGCTGTGGGCACTTTAACCTTTTTATTTCCTTGCTCTCTTAGGAATTTCATTGCCCATGACAGCTGCAACTCAACAATACCTAAAAAAGTCATCAAGAAAGAAAATCAGAAGGAGACACATTTTTAAGGTTATGGAAAAGTGCTTCAAGTGATGGCTACAGCTGCATCTGTCATACCTCCATAAAGGTTCTTCTGATCATGTTTCACAAAGTGAATTATCATCTCTGGCAGGCAGCATTACAGCAGACTCTGTGTGAAGACAACAGGCTAAAGCTCCTGCATGCCGGGAAGCCAAAAATGCCTCTGGGATGCTTATGCAAATCATTAGTTTTCTCTGATATCTCAACTGTTCTCTGTGACACATAAAATATCAATGACTCAATATTCATATGACAGAAAAACAGAAGAATTCAGTGTATCAAGAAAACATTGAATTTTTAAAAATCTTTTTAATTCTGGCAAACCTAATAGGCACAGTGTCAGGGGAATTGGTATAGTGGATAGTAAATAACTTCTTCAAATCACAGCAAGCAACTACAACAGAGTTTATTAGTTTGTATTTCCTCCTTCGATAGAAAGCAACACCACCAAAATAAAATATTTGCAACTGCTTCAGTCACTGACAAGAAGACATCCAAAAGAACTTCTAGTTTCCACAGGAGGCTTTTCCTGTCACTGTGTACATGCAGTGCTGCTGCCCAGTGCTCTCTGGAGCTCTGTGTACTCTCTCAGCTCTGGAAGCCCTGGCACATAGAAAGGGACATACCACAACTCCCAAGAAATCCTTCCAGTTTCACATTCCTCAGATAGCACCAAACACCATTAGTCAGATACAACACCAAGAAGTAGCAGAAAGAGCTTTGCTTTTTGTCCCTCAAAGCACAGACTAATGTGTGGTTTAGGTAGGATGCAACAAAGTCTATAACACACTTCATTTATTAACAATATCTGTGGAGGGATAAGCTCCTGTGTACACCTAGTCAGGATTCAAGCCACAGGGCACTCTGAAGCCCATCAGTTTCAGAAGGAATTGGGCTCCTGCCTGACAAGCACCACCGTCACCGTATGTCCAACTCAGAATTTCCTACCTTCTGTCAAAAGCCAGTGAAAACTTTCAGCTGGACTGGGGAGGTCTGCTGATACCAGATAAAATACTCAAAGGACTCACATTGTGCCAAAAGGGGGAAAAAAGTACCAAAGAAAGAGGGTAAGTACAATAGGTCAGCTTGTGCTGGCCAAAGTTACAGCTGATTGCACTTTTTTTAAAAAACAAAATGATCTTAAACTATGGCATTTAATAGTTCCATGGACAGAGTCAATTTCTCATCCAGTGCTGCTCATCTCTTGCTTTGTTTAATTTTTGTACAGGTAACAAGGGATGCAAGATACCTGTCAATGACTCCAAGCCTGGATATGTCCTCAGAGTGAAGATCAGAAGCACTGAGCTGTGTTTTCCTTTTTTCTTTTTTTCTTTTTTTTTTTTTTTTAAATAAGTATCTGAGGAGTTCCTATGAAAGCATTTAATGTAACTGGGTCACAAAGAATGAAAGCTGTCCTTGGGCAGCCTTTGAACAGGCACAAATATGTTTTTCTCTTTATTTCTTTTACAGCAGAGTAGAAAACATAAGCCCCTTTCCATAAGCTTCATTTCATTTTTAACAGGCTCTGCAACTCCTGAGAACCCGTAAACAGAGCTGAATGTAATTCAAATAGTCTTCTATACACACACTCCAGGTCTGATTCCCATTTAAACTGAAGTTTGCATTATCTTAACACCCACTCTAAAACTGTTTTCATTGCTGGAACTACAAGGATGAGTTTAATTTTAGGGAGAGGGCAGATCAAAACATTTTGACATTGCCAGTTCAAACAGGAGGTCCCGTGCTGCAGAGACAGCACTGCCACCCAGGAAACAAGGGCCTGACCTGTATTGATCCTGTGCTGAAACCCAGCTCTCTTTGGTTTCATCTACTGAAATGCTGTGGACGTGTAGAACTTTTTAGATGCAAGAAAAGACAGCAAATGTGTTTTTGAAAGAGGGCAGAGGAGCCCCTGCGCCCTGACAATGGTGAGTGATCCCTGTCCTGGTTCCCTTGGCAGGGGTGGGACAAGCCCACAGTGTCCCATAACATGCTTTTACTGCTTTGGGGCACAGTGACCTCAATCTTACAATTTAGATATATTCAATATAACCTGGGTGTAATGAGTCAAAAAAAAATTTAAAAGGGCTATGTATTTGGAGATTTGAGAGCATATCTATGGCTTTCTTTTGCCATACTGCCTTTAAGCTGCCTTGTGATCCCCTGGTGGCTCCCCACAGTTGCCATGAGCTACAGCCACTCTCAGGTAAGAAGAAATTATTTGAACTGTCTGAATACTTGCATAGCAGGGTGAGGTGACATAGCAGGAGAGCTTCTCTTCAGTTGATATTGGCCCAGAAAATAGGTTAGACAGCTCAGTCCAAAGGGAAAAAAAAAAAAAACAAAACAACAAACAAACAAAAAACAACAACCAAAAAACAAAACAAACAAACAAACAAAACCACAAAACCCAAACAAAACCAAAATAAACAAAAAACCTGACAAACAAACAAACAAACCAAACAAACCCAAATAACTATTTGGTCATTGGGCAAGATGCTGCTTGTCCAAACTCCAGTTTAGTTCATTGCTAAGCAGTAAATTGTGTTTTGAGAGATAACTGCATAAAGCTTACAGTTAAGCATCAGAATTTCAAAGGCTGTGTACAAGGTAGAGATTCACATGCTCCCATCTCTCTGCTGCACAGACTATGTGATTTTCTCAGTACTGTCTTAGTGAAAATCAGGAGGATGGCTTTTATGCAGCCAAGCACTTAAGTGTTGAGTATAACAGCACATCTCTTGACTTCCTCGAGATTATTTGTGCCCGCCTTTGCCACTTAAGCACTAAATTGAACCAAAATCCATAGTATTATCTAAAGAAAATAACTAAATATACTAGACTAAAACACAAAGTTTGTGAGCACCATTGCTGTGGGGAGCTGTGGGAACTGAAAAATAGAGGACTTCCACAGTGTTGCAATAAGATTTCATAGATAGAGGTTTGAAACTGTTGAATTTTAGGCCTTGAAATATGTGGAGCATAGAAAGTTTCTGAGCTGCAAAAAATATAAATCAAGCAATTATTGTATGCTGTGAGGTGTACGTGTAGTGTCTAGTGATTGGCTTAAGTAGACACTTGTAAGCTTTTAGCATCAGCCTGTTGGCTAAAACACTTTTAAAAGGCCTTGTAACAAAGAGAACTTTGGCTTCTACTCTTATGGCATGAGTTTTACCATCTTTTATGTCTCTGCCCTCACTGAGACTGATAATGAAATAAAATATGTGTGGAATGCCTCTCAGTCAACCCATCCCATAATTAGTGATTAAATCCAGCAGGGAGCCTGTTTTGTAGAATGGATAACATTTATAGAATAAAACAGGACAGAGGTTTCTATTGCTCTATCACCTGAATCCAAATGAAGAGACTGAGGAGTTACAAGTGGAGAGCCACAGCCTGACTGACACTGGCAGGGACCTGTGGAGATCATTTTATCCAACCCCTTTCTCAAGCAGAGCCACCTACCACAGGCTTCCCACAACCATGGGCATACTTGTTATTTTGAAAGCATGTGAATGCTAGAAACACCTCCAAGCTAAAAAAAAAAGATAGAAATTCATATTATGAGTAGGTTTAAAGATTCCTGATCAGACTGAAGTCAAAGCAAAGGCTTGCAGGGGAACAGAAACAGTCATGAACATCACAAAATAAACTCTCCTCAGTCTCCAATTTGACAGTAACTGATGATCTTCAGATAATACATCATACATCATTTTGGCCTACAGACTGCAAAGAACTCTTTTTGTGAAGGAACATCCCCTGCAAAAGGACAGAACATTCTCTCAATTCAGTCTCTACACCTCCAGTCTCTATCCCTCTATTTCATAAAGAATTGGGGATACAATTGAAAGCAAAATTGGGTTTATTCTTCCAAAGAAAACAGGAGAAGCTGTAAATTTCTAATGCTAATTTTCTGCCTGATGAAAACTACACAGTTTTACATTGATGGTTATGCCATAAAAGTTCCACAGTACCTGCAAAATATACCTTTAGCAGAACCAGCCCACCTTTTTGTCATGGGGGAGGAAACGTGCCTTGTGCAGAAATGACCCTTTGAAGGCATCAGCTGGCACAGTACCACACCATGACTGCTGATGGGGATTTTGCAGTGGAGACAGGAAGTCCACTGTCATGGAAAAGCAGGATCTCCATCACAGGTTGTCCAGTGCACAGATCCACATGAGATCTGACACAGACAATGGTTGTGCTTCCGCTGTTTGACTCAAAGTCACAGACAGCAGAACCTATGGACAGCAGTGGCCTCTTCCCAAAAATACATCAGTCAGAAAAATGGAGTGGAAATACTCGTTTCTAGAGACTGCACATGATTTTCAGGTTCCCTACAGGAGGCATTTCTGTACAAAGATGGACTAGGCTACTGTTGAAATCATCTACATGCTAAACACAGTTCTAGTAATGTTTCTGTGAAAATAAACCTTGAAAGTAGGCTCAGCATACAGGATTTCCTTTTTGACCTCTCTCCCCAGTGAAAACGAGCCTGATAGGTAGACCTGTGTCAGAATTTCTGTTTCATGCCAACAGCAAGAGAGAGGTAGTAAACCAAAATTCACTCCTTAAACTTCCTGAGTTTCCATGCTCTCATCAGGTTTGAGATATTCATGGCAATGCACATCTTATCTGGAAACATAGGAAGGAGTGATCAGTGTCCAGATCTGCATTATTGGATAAAGAAGAAAGATTTATTTTTTCTTTTCTATTTTTAGAGGCATTTATTTAGTAACTCCACTAAAATTCAAACAATATTCTTGTATCTATGAACAGCATATAGCTCATAAAGAATCAGCAGTTTGCAAATTCAGCTCAGTCACTGTAACTTTTCTTACACTCTCTTCTAGGCTTCTCTTATTTATTTATTGCATTTCTAAAGATTTTCTGTTAGAGCCTGTGGACACGTGTACATAACAGCCATAAAAATCAAAAATACAATCACAATCCCTGACCAAACAGGGTTAGTGAAAAGAAATTATTTATGCTCTGCACAATTCCTCTATGTGTTAAGCTTAACAGAAGCAATTGTTTTTCTTCCAACTGCACTGGTAACACAATCACTACATTTGCCCTTGAAAATATCTGCCTAAGAACAACACTCCTCCCAGGGTTAAAGAGCTGGCGTTTGGGGGGATTTTGCCCCAGATCAGAATCTTTTAACATAAAAGGTTCAGAGATTTCTTTTGAGCTACTTGGATGGCTGCAGCCCTGCACAGGGTCAGGCAGCAGTGAGCAACCCTGCTGTAATGGTGGGTTTTCTGCTGTTCCCCCTCCAGTGCAGAATAAATGTCCTTTCGTCACTCTGCGGAGTGCTCGATTTCCCAGAGAATGGTTTATTTCTGCAGAATTCTCCAGGCACACAAACCATTCTGTTCTGGTGAGCTCTGCACGTCTTATTCATGGTAATTACATTCACATCTTTGATCTCAGATGAGATCTCTTGTGCATATTTTGTTCTATTTATGTCTTTGATCTTGTTACTTGTTTTTCTCCCTTTTTTTTTCCAGTTGCCTGTCTTTCCATTTGAAAGATATTCATCCTACATCACTTTAAAGACAAAAGGTGAAACACAGATACATTCCCTGTGTATGTATCCTAAGTAACCTTGCAGAATGTACAGGAGTACCAAGCAATTTTGTGAGCAGAGCACATCAGGGTTTTGCCTCCCAGTTTAAACGAGCAGTATCACATCATGCTGCTGACACCCAGAGTGTATCTAGGCAGCTGAAAATGAGATGTGGTACAGAGAAGAGTATATTAGAAAGAACAACTCAGTTATTGTGATGACCACAGTGACAGCAGATTACCCTGGCAGAGAAGAGCCACACGGGAACCATGAGTGTGCAGGACCAAATCTGCTCTCCATGGCAACAGGCAAGTGGCAGGGGACAGCGTGGCAGGGGACAGTGTGACAGGAGCCCCATGTGGAGCAGGGACACGCTGTCCCACAGCCCCCACTGCCCTGGCCAGGCTCTGCAGCTGTGTCAATGCTGGAAGCTTCGGACGCCAAAGCACCTTTGCAGCACACTTGCCTCACAACAGGCATTTACAAATAAATCAAAGGAAGCAATCAATAATTGTATCTTTTCAAGTGCTTGTACTGTTAATACTAAAACAGTGAAAGCATTGCTGTCCTGCTAGCATCCTGCACAGTTCTGGCTCTGGGGCTGAGCAAGGAGCTCCTCAGTGGGCACACAGGCATGGCACAGCTCTAGCACTTTGGGTCAACAGGATCTGAACTTATGGTTGAAAGTAAAAAGGCAATACTGTTTCACTAAAGCTGGTTCTTCACTAGTTATCAAAGCAGAACAGAGGAGTAAAATTTCCAGGGCTCAGAATTACCATAGCAAGATGACCTGAATTTACTGCAGCATTTCATGGGGATTAAGCTGAAAGGGTAGCTGGATCTCCAATTATGAAAGAAAACGCATGGATAGGCCAGAGCTACTTAAAACAACTGTCTCAGACCCCAAATTCAGCCAAAACTTAAACCCACTTCTTTACTGTGAAACGGTTGCATTTATCATTCCTCTCCACTGTGCTGGCTTGGCTGAAACAGCAGAGAGCTGACAGCAGATCTGTGTTGTGACACAGCCATGGAAGAATCCTCTGCTCTCTTTTATGGCCTCACAGACAACATTTCATATCAGTAATAAATACAGAGTCATAGCAGAGGGCTACCAGGCTGGCTAAGGGTGAATGACAGTTTCTATCCCAGAATTTATGCAGATTAATCAACACTTTCATGCTAGAATTTCTCAAGCTATGGGAAGCATGTAGGTTAGGGGCAGAAGACTTCATTGGGCAAGTTGTTTCTAAATGCTTATCTGCCAGATCTCAGTGGAATTCTCAAGCAGCCAATATGTTCATACTATGTTGTAGCAGTGAGAAGCTCTTAAATCCCTGTTTGTTTCCTATGAAACACATACAAGTTATGCTAAAGCTACCATGTTATGGTAACATAGAGCTACCAGTGCCAGAGTCACTGCCTGCCTGCAATGTGTGTGTAACTAATTCCTCTGAGATCTCAATTACCTCTCCACTCATCCCGTTGTGAAAGTGGAGTTATTATCTCAGCAGGGAATATTAGTGTCACATTGCTTACTTTGCACAGGTTCCTCTCCACATGACTAATCCTTCACCCATGGATGTAGAAGTGCAGGGATTGGTTGCTAAAAGCTGTGTGAAAATAGCAGACAGAAGCTGTAACTCCCAGGTCATCCCTAATCCAAAGGATTAGGTGTCACAGAAAGTATGAGCAAAATATGTTCTTCAGTTTTTTTAATTACGTGTAAACAAGATTCATTAAACCATTAAGAGGGTGAACAAAGTTTTCATTAGGATAGAGCTAAGAGGACACAGTATTATTAGGATATTACTATTTTTAAAAAGAGAAGACAGGACCTTCAAATTATTTAGTGTCTATTTACCCTAATTCCAGCAAGACAGAGCAAGTATTTCTTAGGAATCTCCTCAGAAGCTATGCTCATATTTTCTCCTGCCTTCCAAAAACATAGCAGAAATCTCACTTCCTTATTGTGGATGAGCATTTCCCCAAGCTACTCTCATTTTAAAGCAGAACCAGTGAATACTTTGCAACCAAAACGTTTCTGCTGGCAGGATGCCTCCCCCTGCAACTGAAGTGCCTTCTCAACCTGAGCCACAAATTGTGCAGCAATTATGTCACTTGCTGTCTTTGATGATGTGCAGACATCCCAGCCTTGTGCAACCCAACAAAATACTCCATGGGAAAGTCCTTTCTGTGTAAATTTAAGGTAAATGGAAAGAAACCTTCATGTGTGCAATCCCATTTTAAAAACAATTCTATGCATGGGAGCCTGGAAATGCCCATTTGAGCTGAAATTAAAAAGCACACAGAACCAAGACATTTTAAATCCTCCCATATGTGTTCTTCCATGATCCCAGTAATATGGGTGACACTACTGCATGTCAGAAACTTTCATTTTCTCATACATTGCTTGGTTGGACTGGTTTCCCTAAATCCAAATATCTTGTGCCGTTTTAATCACTGAATTCTTAAAAAGAAGACAAATCAAGAGCTCTCCACTGAGACCCCTGCCCCAAAGCAGGATGCCATTCCCAACAGGTGTTTGCCAACCTTTCCTCAGGAAGCTCTGCATCACCCCAGTGAGGTGCTGTCCCTGCCCCTGGTCCTGACATCCCGTGTGGTTCCTGTTCTCCACCAGCCTCTGTCCCACATCTCCTCTCCTGAGCAGCTGGGACAAAACAGCCCCCAGACATTCCCCACCAGCTCCCCTCCCCTGTCTGCAGGCCCTGCTGCTTTACTGGGCTGTGGTGGCAACCAGAGGCACCACAGGCAGGAGCGCAGTTTGGGGCTGGGGCTGCACAGAGGGTCCCTGACCCCCAAATCCGAGCAGGGCACGGTCCCCCCTTTCTCCCGGGCTGCTGAGCCTAAAACCTTCTCTAATCTGCCTTTGGCAGCTCCGGCAGCCCTGGCGGGAGGGAGGGCCGGGGCCGGGCGGTCGGTCAGGCCGCAGCCGGGCCCCGGTGCAGTCAGCAGGCAGCAGAGGCTGCA
>WAAE01019054.1:0-21692 GCA_013400495.1 Nicator chloris
TTTTTTTAATTTTTATTTTTTGTTACCCTAATTGCTGAATATAAATTTCAGCCACCCTATCAATGTCCAGTTTCTCAAATTAATAGCATTCTTACTCCTGGACTAGTACTTCAATTTAACTTTCCACAAAGGTCAGCTTTCAGTAAATAAACTGACACTGAAGTTGACAATGCAATGTCTTAAGTACATCAATTTTATAAGATAGGAGCATGTACTAAAAGACATAAGACATGTAAAAGTTGACATGTCACACTGTCACGCAGATCGATACATTGAATAAGCCTGCAAGGTACACGGTCATCTATTTTTGTTCTCATGTCTATAAAAAGAGACAGGGAGAGATCAAATAGCAATTTTATTTTTTTTTAATAGGAGAAGTGTGCTTTTGCTAAAAAACACATGATCTTTAAAGGTTGTGTTAGGATACTTGAAAATGGTACACAGGACTATACAGAAAAGGAATCAAACATGAATATACTTTCAACTAGTCAAATATTAGAAGCAGAAGGATGTTGTGAAAATAAATTAATTCATGTTCCTGGAGCACTCAGTGTACTGAACAATGTCAGAGAAATGCCAATATGGAAATTAGTAAGCTTGAATATTCTGAAGCTTGAATAATAGAGCTGGTATAGTGTACACTAAATAAATCTTGGGTCAGCAAACTGAGCAATGTGAATAGAACACAGCATAGCATCCATGTGGATTCAATGAGTCCTTTCATTTTGTGGAGTGAATAAGGGAAAGTTCCCATGGATAAAAATTATACACAAGCATGCAATTATTTGTGAAGGCAATCCTAGTCTTCTGGACTTTTTTAACTCTAAAAGACTTTTAGGTTTACAGTATCAATACTGCATAGTTATTTATGTATAAAAATGCATAATTCTCTAGGTTTATTTTAAAAATCTACATAGTTATGGTGTGGGATTATATCACATACCACATCTAGATCTGCAACACAGATCTCTGATTGGTATTAAGAATAAATAACAACAGAATTAAGTTGAGATCCACTAGAGAGGATGTCAAATATCAATGGGCATTAGATTTCCCAGCCTGAGTTATGCTGGAAAGACTAGTTTAGCAGACTATTGTGGGTACTGCCTCTTGTCCTGTCTTTTGCAGCCTGTTGCTCTGCTCAGCCCTTTCTCCCACTCCTTGCTTCTACATTTGAATCTTCCTATCATCCTATTCTATTACTCAGATCAATGTCTGTCTCCTTCCTAGACATTCCCAGTCTTTCTTCTCAGCTATTTGTATCATTAACAGTGTTTTCCTAGCCCAGATGTATTTCTCCTTTTGCTTTCCCTCTTCTGTAAGTTGCTTGTATCAGTTTTCTTGAGAAAAAGTCCTCTCCTCCCTACATAAGCACTTCTTCTGTTCTCAGTAAAATTTTCAAAAATCATAGCCTCACAGCTCTTCCTATATTCCCAGTTCTCAGATCTAGCCTGCAGAAGCTGACTGATTATTCTCCTTCTCTCCCAGTTGTTCAAGACATTTATCCATTCTATGAGTCCCATGTGCAAAACCCACTCCTACCACACTGGCCAGTTCTGCTCTTCAGAACCCCAATTTCTTCTTTGCACAGGCCCTCACCTTTCTCACCGTCTGTTCCTTCTGGAATGCCTCTTTGTGTTTCAGGGCACTTCCCTGCATTGGCTGTGCACCAACAGCGGGGAGAAATATCACCTGCGACATCTGCAGTACCTTTTATCACAAAATGGTCCCCAGGAGTCAGATATTTCAAAGAACAGTTTACCTTAAGCAGGCTTGCAATGCTAAGGTGAAGCATTCCCAAGATGAACTAAGTATATGGGAATTTTCATTGTAATTTTATCAAGGTTTCCATTGAACATATGTGTTCAGATTTTTTTTTTCAATGACCTGACTAAATGCAGTCAAAAGAGAAGGTAGTTAAAGACTTCCTCCATAAATTGGCTGCTATTTTGTTCTACATGCAATAAACAATACATTTCTCCTTTACATTTTCCTTTGGAAAAATACAACCACTCATTTTTTAAGCAGTGTAATTTCATTAGGAACTGTTACATCATTGTGCATTGCTATTTAGTTCCATGAAAAGATTCTTTCTACTATGAATGACACCTGAGATTTTAAGCAAATCTGTTATATTCACTTTTCTTACACAGGATGTACCCACATAAGCTACTAAGACTGGACTGCAACTAATATTGAAATTTATCTATTGGAAGGTAAAGGAGTTAAAGATAATTTGTAGATTATCTCAAAAGACACACCAAAAATACCAGGTTATACAAGGGTATAGATGGATTAAGAGATCAAAAGTTAATATGTGAGTATTTACTGCACAAAGGTAGATGCCAAAATGAAAGGATTATCCAAACAGAAGAGGAGTTATTGAAGGAATGCTATGAATATGAATACAGATTGGCATGCACCACTGTATTGAAGATACTCATTAAAAATTTACCAAAATTTATCACAAAGTTAATTAGATTAGGTTACAGTTATTATCAAGCTATTAGCTAAGATAACAAACAAGTCATCATTTAATGAGTCTACCAGGAAATATAAAATTATTAATGGGGAGCATCCAAAAGTTACATGTCAACTGATGTCACAGAGAAGATAAATTATCGTTATTATCTGCATTTATTTTTAGACAAAATATGTCAAGATGTATAAAAATTTGATGTGAGCTTTGAACAGCTGGCAGACAGTCAGCATAGTCTTAATGCATCTATAACAAAGAATAGAACAAAGACTGCTGCAGGAAGGTGGGCCTGATTTCCAGAAGGCCCTCCATGTAGCCTGCATTTTGCAATTTGCAATAATTTTATAGTAAAAGAGACAAGATCCAGGAAGGAAGTTTCCAAAGGCATGCTACTTAATTAGATGTATGTGGGACTTTAACATTTACTTCCCTGTCGCCGTGCTAGAGTCTAGGGCTAGCTCTCCCACTCTAGCACTGGTGCCAGAGGGACACTACTCACAAGCAGAGCAATGGGAGCAGCGGCTTAGAGCTGTTGCTCTACAGCACACGATGGATAGAAGCACAGCCCAGAGGCGGGAATGAGGAGGAGACTTTCTTCTTGTATGATCCAAGGAATTTATTGAACGAGTGAACTCTTGAAGGGACAAGGCAGAAAGAGCCCAGAACAAAGGCTGACAACCACTTATAAAGGGGGGAGGTCCAAGGGGTAGGTATCCAAGAACAACCAATCAGGGAAGAGAATGGGAGGAGTTAAAGGTGAGGTGACATTTCTCCGGGACCAATGGGGAAACCAAAGGGTCATGTGGGCCAATGGGGCATGGTGTTTTAGGGGAATTCCAGGGAGGGGCTTAGGTAGGGGTTGGCCCACGGGGAAGACTAGCAGGGAACAATCTGGAAAAAGAGGTAGGGTTAGGGTAGATAGACAACTTGTGGGATGGCACAGCTGTAGGGGCAAACCATCAGCTAAAGAGAGACGGGAATACTGAACTGACAACTGAGGAGGAACAGGGGAGTACAGAATAAATACCGAATTTGTAAATACTAACTTAACATAATAAACTTAAATGCACCACCACATTTCCCCCCTTTCAAAATATTTCTGTTATCTCTTCTCAGTCACGTACTATAATTAGTCATCAAAGGATTACTGTTACTGTTAGTTGGTCATCTAAAAATTACAATTATTAAGCATATTTTCTGTTAGTTATCCTAAATTCATACTAAGCTGTGGTGTACCTCTTAGATCCAGTCTTCTTGAAGACTAAAATAGTCTTAATAGATCCCCATTACTTCATGGCAGAAAAACAGTAGCTGACCTTAGAGTGGATGGTCCTGCACCCTCCAACACTGAAAGTTAAATAAAAGAGTAATGTAACTATTCCCGGTTCTAGCAGGAACTTGTTTCCTTCTAAGAAAAGGAAGGGTGGAAAAATCTCTCATTTGTCCAATCAGCTGACCCAAAAGTCTGCCCTACCATCAGAGACAGTACAAGGAAGGGAAGTTAATTTGTCCATTGTTTGCTGCTTGCAGGCTAGGTAGAAACTTGTTCTTTTCTATTGCTATAAACCACAATAATTTCTATTGCTATGTCTTAAAAGTAATAGGATCTCTGCTATTATAGGTTGCATTTACAATCATAATATTTACTGCTGCTGCAGAGAATCTTAGCATTGGCTCTACAATACCTGTACTGTATGTAGCTCGCGTGAAGAATTCAGCCATCCTAAACCGCAGTCTTTCAGAATAGGTGCTGATCACAGAAATAGCCAGCGGACTATTAATTATTTAATGGTGGACTAGAACTCTTCATTCCTTCCAGATTTCAATAATTGGATGGTAAAGAGAGATCTTGCTCTCTAGACTAGAGGTGGCCTGTACTCTTTTGCAAATGTAAGTATTTAAATGGACAAGGTCAGATTGACATTTGCAGTACTTCAGGTGAAAGATCTGAAAGAACTGAACTTGGGTTTGCTTCTCCAAAGTGAGTTGAAGCAATTCAACATTTTGTCTTTCAAGAAGGCATCAAACCTGTGTTTTGCTATTGTTATTTTGATAATGAGAATGGCTCTGATATGATTTCTGACTCTGTAAGTGATTGGGAAAACAAAGGGCAAAACACTACCTGTGTCAGACAGAGGTAATAACATAACTGCCATTGACATTAATGGAGTGAGGATTTTGTGCACTTTCTTTTTAAATTAAAACAGCAAACCTTTAAATTTCAGGAGTCAAAAATACAATTTTTGTATTCCAGCATTTTCACATTTATTTAAACAGAAAAATGAGACTCTATCTCGAAAAATACCCAGCAGTATCATCTCACAAGAAAAGATGACCAAGCAAACTAGAATGCTTTTTTCTGTGCACGAAGTAACTTCACGCATACTTTACAGTCAGATAGTAATGAAATCCTGGTCTAGTTTAATTTCTGAAAGATATTGTACCATATTGTACAATATCATTTCCATAACTTCCTGTCAGAACTGCTAAACACATCTTCCTTGTTCGCTTTTTCTCTGAATAATTTCAAAATTATTATTTCACTCTCTCTCAAATTTTCTCTATCTTAATCTGTGTCCTCCTTTCCTTTTATCAGTTGTTTGCATTAGATCCAAAGTTAATACCACTACTTACGCAAAAGCACGTCCAAAAATAGAGGAAAACACAGTTACTGAAATACTAGCTTAAGCTGAATAAATATACTGAAATATAATCTGTGCTGTCTGATTAAAATCCACCCATGAAAACATTGATTACATCATGCAAGTGTCATTTTTTGCTCCTGAGTAATAAACAGTTAACAAGCTGTTGCTTTACTTGATGTATTTTACCTACCCATATTAACAACGCAAAGTACTGAGACAAAATCAACACCCCTCGAACCAAAAACTCTCTGAGCCAACTAATCAAAACTGGAAATCACTCCAAACCTGTCCAAAAAGTCTTCCATGCACGCAAAGAAACTCTTCTGAATCATATGACCTCCCTCTGAAATTAGATTCCTACAATTCCTAGTACATTAATAAAACATTAAATCTTTTTTTTCCTCCCTTTTAGTTCCGTAACCAAAAGCAATTTATCAGCTTCCCCAAAGTAACGTTATTTTCCCATCAGTGCTATTTTATCACGGTGTCCCAGATTCAGAGGACTAGATTTACCAGAAGAATGACTGACTAATATTTAAATATCTTAAGCAAAATAGCCTGAGTTGGAAGGGAACCACAAGGATCATCGACTCCAACTCCTAGCCCTGCACAGGGCACCCCAAGAATCTCACCATGTGCCCAAGAGCATTGTCCAAAAGCTTCCTGAATTCTGCCAGGCTTGGTACTGTGAACACTCCCCTGGAGAGCCTGTTCAGTGCCCAACAACCCTCTGGGTGAAAAATCTTTCTCCTCATATCCATCCTAAAACTCCCCTGACTCAACTTCATGCTATTTCTTAGAATCCATATGATGATTAAAAGGATATTAAAGGATATTAAAAAAAAAAAAATTAACACCCCTGGTTTTGATCTTTTTTTCTCCAAGAGAGATAGTTCCACTCAGTTTTTTTCCTCATTTCTCTCTTCATCTGCAGATTTTAACGACACTGTTTTGAGGGAACGGCCATAGTATTCTAATGCAAGTAATATTTAAAAATATTTGAAATATTTATGCCAGTCAGTAGGCATTTTAAGGAGCTCGTGTTATAATCTACCGTAGTTTACAACATTTTTGGGAAATCTTACATCTGGTGCAGAATAAAGGGAAGTTGACGGAGAGCTCAAGAGTCCTGTAACAAATCTGGAGGGTGGTTAGCCAACCACATAAATCAGTCTCCGCAGCCTTAATGTGGCATTTTAACATCGCTTTTACAGCCACGTAAGTAATGTGCATAATTAAACAGCCTGCTCCGGCTTTTAACTGTTGAACGCGCCTTTCACGGCCTGAAGACGCTCGGGCAGCGTCGCACCGGTCACCGACAGTCCTGAGGGGACGCCTATGGGGACCGCGGCGGGGACTCTGCACCCGGGCGGCGTGGCGCGTGCGCAGGGAGCCATGCCGGTTCCCGGCAGAAAAAGGCAGGGCAGGGCCGGGCAGGGCAGGGCAAGGGGCGAGGGTAGGAAAGAAGGAAGGAAGGAAGGACGGAGGGCGGTGGGAAGGGGGAGGCAGCGCGGAGCACATCAGGTGACCGCGTCCTGTGACGGCCCCGGGCCGCACGGCGGCTGCGCCGAAGGGGCGGTCTCGCTGCCCAAGCTAAGATGGCGGCCTCCAGAGCCAGGCTCTGAGGCAGCGGGAGCGGTGTAGCGGCTGCCGCCCGCCCTGCCGGCCGGAGGGAGGGTGAGGGGTGAGAGCTCCGCTCGGTGCCCCTTCGCCCTTATCGCCGGGAAAGCGTATTGCTGGTGGGGGCAGTCCGGGCAGCGCGGGCTCCCCGGCCAGGTAAATCCCAGCAGCGGGGGAAGTGAGGGGGCGGCGGCAGCCCCCGCCTCCTTCCACGGTCCCGGGCTCTGCTTGGGGCCGGGTGGGCGGGCGGGGGGCGCGGCCGGCCGGCGGGGCTGTGCGGGGAGCGGGGTCGGGGCTGGGGCAGCGCTCGCTCTGCCGCCCGGGGGCTGATGCTGCCGCCGGCACAGCCCCACTCCTGCCCCAGATGTGAGGGGCCTGGGGCTGGGAGCGGGCGTCCCTCGTCCCCAGCGTGGTACCTGTCACCAGCCGCCCGCAGCCCTGCCCTTCCTGTATCCGAGCAGACGAGAGGGCTGGGTTGTTCTCCAGCCTCAGCCCGCCCGGTGCTTCGCTCGGCGTGCCCCGCACCTGATGCGGCTTCTGTAGCCTCCGGGCAGAATTTGTTCTCTTTCTTAGAAGAGTATTGACGTGTCCATTAAGAAAGGACACGTTATTTCCCTCCTTCTGCCCTCAGATCAAAATATATTTGTCAGGAGATGCTTTGGGAAATAATTTCGGAAGGGTGGGGGAGATGTGGCGGAGATACGCTCTCACAGAGAAGAGATTTTATTTCTTTTTTGAGTGCTAACAATATGCCTGAAGAGCAGAGCAGAACTAGATGCATCTTTCAGAAAATCTACCCTTAATGGTCTTATTTTTTGAAGAGCATTTGAATTTCTTCCAGGCATGCTTTTAGCTTGCTTTTTGTTTTCTGAAAGTCAAAACAAGTAGTCATATTAGATGGTTTTCTATCTGCAATGAGCTGCCAACAGCATTCAGGATAGATTTTCCTGTCGAATGGTGTGAAGCTTATGCCTTTCTAGCTGTGCCTCTACTGAGGCTAGAGTTCTGGGCCATAAAAACGTTGTTTTATTACTTCAGTTTGGGAGGGAGAGGTCTTTTTTCTCTTTTCAGCTTCGTGCTCTCAGGCTGAGGCAGTGTTTGAGCATTCTGCTTGGGGGGAAACATAGGCCTAGAAGTTTATTCAGAGACTTCCTGTGAATGCACTTAATCTTTGCTGTGTGGCTGCTTTTGAAGTTAATGTAATCTGAAATGTGTTTTCCCTTTTTCTCCTGTGCTATTTCACGAATAAGATCTGTGACAGTTGGAGTAGATGAAATTGAGTAGATAACTGCTTTGTTTCATATTACTTAGCACTGGTTAGATAATACTGCATTTCAGAAAATACTCCTTGTTTTTGAATTTAAGTTCTCTGAGGCTGAAGTCTCTTTTTCTGTTGATTATTAGATTTGTCTGCATAGGTTACTTGCATGTAGTGAGATACATTGAAAAGGAGGAAGCTGTTGGATCAGCCTTTTAGGATTAAGTTAGGAATATGCTCTACAAATAGTCCAATTAATAAAATCAAAATAACAGGACCCGTATTACAGATGTGAAAATTACCCTGGGCTGTAGCCTGCTTCAATTCATAGATGTGCAGCTTGGTCTAATTCCTGCCTACTATAGGCAGCCAAGTGCCAGAACACTTAACTAGACGTTACTGGCCCCTTTCTATTATTACTGAAAGTTTTTTCCACTTGCAGCAAATATCTGAGTGTTTGGAGACAGAGTTGCATTTCTGTCCCTGTGTGGTATAGACTTTCCAGGAACTTTACCTTGTATTTTAGCCTTGTTGGAACAGATTTTTTAAAAGATTTATTTTATATGTACTACTTGCTCCTCTCGGTGTCATGTGGCATTTTTCATAGTTTCCAAACACGTATTCGTCCTGAGGGACTGAATCATTTTGTATTTCCAGCTTATAAGTGATATACTGAGGCTTGGTCTTTAAAACCAGATCTGTTTTTCATACTGAGGAGATGACTTTGCTTTTGACTTGTTTGAAGCTCAGTAAGTGAAACTTACTGACTTAATAATTGTTCTGCTGGCATTCAACCATATCTTGAAGTGTTAACCTTCAACTGCTTAGCTTCCTGATTTGCTTCCAAAGAAACTATTCTCGTGTCAAAAAAATTAACAACTCTCTTGCCTCACTAATAAAACAGAACATTATTCTGAAGAAATATGACAAGATTGCTAAACTATGACTGAAAGGAACACTTTTTTTTTTTCTTCCTTCCCTTAGTGAGTATCTACTTTTGTTCTGATATTCACCTGTCTAGCTGGTGAATCAGATTAGTCCACTGGTAAAGCAGGATGCTAATATAAATTCAAAAGAAAACCAGAATCTTCCACACTTTTTCTTGTCCTCAGGACTGGTCCTCAGTGAGGGAGTGGGTCACCTGGAGGATGGACTCTAATTTTGTTGCCGTCATTTATGGCAATAGTAAGACTGAAATTCTCAGCCTATTTCTGTCCTGGGCTACCGAAGGTGGGATTGCTGCTGTCACTGAGGCAGGTTGCATGTAGTTTCTTTTAAGGATCTGGTGGATCTTATCTCCTTCCCTTCTTACAAAAAGGACTGGGAATTCCTACACTACAGATGAAATCTGTTTCCACAGCTAATTAGGCTATAGTACTTTAGGAGAAGAGTACTGTTCAAGGAAGAGAAAAAATTAATGCTTCTTAGAAAGAATATGTCTGAAGGCAAAACCCTGCCAGTTAGTGACCACAGCAATGAAAGAGGAGCCTGAAACATAGACAGCTAAAACATTCCAGGGCAGGAAAACTCACTTATTTAAATAATGGCTTTAAAGCTACAGAGGTGTAGATGACTGGAAATCAGGCTCCAGACCTTTAAGCTAGCAGGCAGGTATGTAGAACCACAGAATAAGAGAACTTTAGGGGTTTTTTTAGTACTTTGCTCTTACTTCTTTCCAGTTGGTCCCTGTTTTTCTGCTCACAGTATATCTTCTCTCTGTCAGAAAAGTCACACTTGAGCTTGCTATGAGTATCTGTTCCTGTGTAGTAAAGTCCTTCCAGAAACTCTTAACTTGTATTCAGCTATGCTGGAATAAATCTTTAAAACAAAATCAGTTTTTTTACCTGCTTCTCTCTTCTTCTTTTTCCCATGAAATCTCAGTTTCTTATCAGGATTTCTTTTACTCCCCCCTGCAGTGGAACAAAATGATAATCCTGTGTGGGACTCTGACTCCTACGTTGTTAAACCTTCATTCAAGAAAGATGTTGAGGCTTTGTAATAATAGAGAGATAATATAATCAGGAAAAAACTCAACCTGAATGCTGCAGTAAACTTTGAACCCATGTCCAAACTTCTGACTTTATTTAATAAATTGAAGGAAACTTATGTGTAATTACAGCCATGCCTGTTGCTTTGATGTCTGCAAGGTCATTGCTTTTCTTCTGACTCCACAAGTGCTGGTTTGAGACTGACTTGTCTCGGTTTCCTGAAATAGATTGTTTTCCCAGATGGTAGTTTTGTCTAAAGAATGTGAAATCCTGGAAAAGTGGAAAGTGCATGCAAGTCGAATATAGCTTGTGCAATATACCTACTCGTGTTAAAGGTCCCTTTCAACTCAACCTATTCTGTGATTCTCTGTAGCTTAAACTCTGAGGCAGGGGGAGTCCTGGAAGCAGCTCAGGCCCTTTAGTTTAAGGGGTGGCTATTTCTGGTACATGAGGCATGAAAAAATGTGGTTTCAGCTCTTCCCCTAAAGCTGTTTCACTGCTATTTACAGTACTACAGGAACCAAATAGGAAAGTATTGTTGAACTTCAGTCCTGTGAAAAAGTGGATTAAAATATCCAGGGGATATTTTGGAGAGTGCTTTAGTTAGGCTCCCAAAAGAAGTTGCAAGTTGTAGACAATACTTGGCCTGCAGAATCCCTGGATTATTTGACTACAGTCTGCATTCAGATGCCCACTCTCAGCCAAGCAAATCACGTTTACAAACTGCTACTTTCAAAGTAGTTTTTGCCTCTGCTCCAGTGGAAATAGAACAGCTGGGTGTTCCTCTACTGTCAAACTTTTGAAAACTGTCAGTATGGGATATGCAATAGCTGTGCTGCAAAGTATTCAAAATAACCTTTGAAGTTGTGACTTCCTAGGTACTCCAAAATGCAAAGATGATTGTTCAAGTTAGTGCCTTATTTTCCTGGATGCTCTTATGAGTGAGATAACAAATTTCACTCAATTTTTGTGTTGTCAGTCAACTTTTTAAAGGTCTGTTGAATGTAGGAAGAAGAGGTAAAGGTAACAAGAATGTTGTCTTATTTTAGGAAATTAATATATAACTAAGCAGGCCACTATAGCATACACTGGCAATATGGCTAAACTTGATTAATGGTAAAGCCTGATGAGTTCTGCAAAGTCAATGGTTATACTTTCTTAGGTGCTAAAATTACAGTGTATTACACTGCAGGTAGTACAAGGGGAATGCCACTCTGGTTCTGCTAGAATGAGTGAAGGAAAAGAACTTGGTTTTTTCTGAAATACCTTTGCCTTTGGTATGAAGTTTTGTTGTTTTTTTTCATCTTGTTCTTACTGTGGAATCAAAGACAACTGGAAAATAATTGCTGGGCTTTGCCACAGCAGCTCAGAACACTAGGCTATTGTTAGCCTTTTCTCTCTGTTAAACTGCTGGAAAATGTGTACAAGAATTAATTGTTACTAGACTTGGGCATATATTGCCCCTGTGGGAGTCTCCTCAGTGGGAGAGACAGTTGCAATCACTGTCCAGAAGCACAGTGAGTAAAACATCAAAGCTAAATTATTTTAGTGGTTTTCATCTAAATGAAAAAGCAATCTGCCATTTGAATTTGTCACTTGTACTTCAGGTACAATACTTCATGCATCAGTATCTTGATTCTAGTGAGAGGCTGGTGTTAAAGTTACTGGAAGCTGCTGGTAGCTCATAAATGAATGTGTCTTACTTCTGTATTATTAGGAGTAGATATTTGCAACATTGAGAACATCTTGCTCTAAATACTCTAGAGCAAGTGGTGTTTGGGTCTGGGAGACCTATTGGAGCTTGTCAGAGGAGTCTGGTATTGGTGAAACTGGAATTACAGATAAATAAACCTTTTAATCCTGTACTTAGTGGAGCTAGTCTAGTTATAAGCCTCTTATTTTATTTTTACTAATACTTTAGTCAATGTCAAGAAAATGGCTTTGAAAGAGAAGCATGAAGATTGAGTATATGGCATGTTGTTCCAAAACTTTAAAACAAAATTAGCAGATCTGAAGTGTGCTACTGTACAGTAAGATCTGTGTAGTTTAGGTAGAGGATACTGTTTTGATTCTTATCCGTGGTGATAATAATAGTTCTTAAACTAAGCAAAATGGAGAACTTCAGGAGTAATCATAGAATGCTTTGGGCTGAAAATGACCTTAAAGATCATCTAGTTCCAACCTCGCTGCCATGGGCAGGAACACTTTTCACTTGACCAAGTTGCTCAAAGCCCCATCCAACCTGGCCTTGAGCACTTCCAGGGGTGGTGTAATAGGGTGTCCAGAACTTCTCTGGGCAACCTGTTCCAGTGTCTCACCATCCTCACAATAATGAATTTAATCCTAGCCTCTAACTAACCCTCCTGTCTTTGAGTTTAAAGCTGTTACTCTGTCCTGCCACTGCGTGCCCAAAGCCCCTCTCTGGCTTTCTTGTAGGTCCCATTAGGTACTGGAAGGCTGCCTTTCTAGTTCTCCCTGGAGTTGCCTTTTCTAACAGGCTCACAACCCCAGGTCTCAGCCTATCTCCATAGGAGAGGTGCTCCAGCTCCCTTCCTGGCCATCTTTGTGGCTGTCCTCTAGACTCACTCCAAAAGGTGTGGACCACGTCCTTCTTATGTTGGGAGCCCCAGGGCTGGACACAGTACTGCAGGTGGTCTCACAAGAGCGGAGTAGAATCGCCTCCCTTGGCCTGCTGGCCAGTTTTCGTTTAATGCCGCCCAGAATGTGGTTCTGGGCTGTGAGTGCACATGGCTGGGTTGTGTCGAATTTCTCATCAACCAACACTCTCAAATCCTCCTCAGGACTGCTTTCAAAGCATTCTCCACCAAGCTTGTGTTTGTGCTTGGGATGGCCCAGCCCAGGTACAGGGTCTTGCCTGTGGCCTTGTTGAACTTTGTGAGGTTGGCGTGGACCCACCTCTTGCACCTGTCAGGGTCCCTTTAGGTGTCAACCCTTCCCTCCTGCCTGTTGATTGCACCATACTGCTTGATGTAATCAACAAACTTGCAGAGAGTCCACTGTCCATATCCCTGACAAAGGTGTTAAGACAGTGCCAGTCTCAGTCTTGACCCCTGAGAAATGCCACTTGTCACTATCTCTACTTTAACATTAAGCCATTGACTGCAACTCCTTGGGGGCAACCCTCCAGACAGTTCCCTATCCACTGAGTGGTCCATCTGTCAAATCTGTGTTACTTCAGTTTAGGGGCAAGGATGTCAGGCAGGACAGTGTCAAATGCACTGGTCCAGGTAGATGATATCAGCAGTCAGTAGCAATAATGCTGTTGAGTATCCTGCCCCTCATAGAACTTTGTTTCCAAAAACTGCCTTTAGAGAATTTTAACTTGCCACAAGTCATTGGAGTATTAACTCTGAAGATTTGAGTCAAAGACTGAGTCATTGAAACATGTAAATACTGCTCTTCTGTCTTCCCAGAGGCAGTACCTCATTTCCTTCAGTAGGTAGTGATGATTGTGTTGGTTCTTCACCTGAGGGAAGGAATTCTAGAGTTCATTTTGAGCAGGTTATCCATTCTTCACGCTTATGACTCCGTAACTGCTACAGCCTTTGCTCAGAAAGAAAATAACCTGAAGTCATAGAGGGTAGAAATTAGTGATGAGCTAATGTTACAGGTCATCCATCTCAAAATAAGAAATCTTCTTTTGCCAAGTCAAGCTGAGTTAGCTGAATGTAAAAAGATAATGGGTTGTTATCTAACTTTCAGTGGGGTACTGACTGGGATTGGGTTGCTTGAGAGTTGCTTCAGGCAAGCTGTGTTCTTGCAGAACAGCAAGATGTGTTCCAGCATTAGTGTGTGATGTTTTGGGAATGCCACTGTGCTATTGGTGTGAACCTGAGAGTAGGATCAGTCTTCCATCAGTAGCAGGGAAACCTGATCTAACACATTTGAAAATAAAGCTGATGCTGTAGCAGTACATGGAGAGTGACAGCTTCACTCTTCTTAATCAGGGAGTGTCTGCTTAAGGTCCTTGTATATGCAATAACAGCATAGTGAAGTAAAAGAGAGAGAATTTCCTAACTACTCAACATGCATTTGTTTTAGGCACTGAAAATAGTAGTGTTTAGAAGCATTCCTTAGAACTTAGCAGCTCCAAAAGCAATGATCCCCTCAAGCAGTCGTGGGCAAGTTTCACTGAATTGCTCTGTGTGTGTGTTTAGGGAATAGATATTCCTGTGTGAAATGAGCATATCAGGATGTTAGTAGTGAGATTGCTTAAACTTTTACAGCACAGGAATGGTACTTAGTCAGCCCTTTAATCACAATGCTTAGCTAGTAAGTAAGTTTCTCAACCTCAAGTTCTGTTTCAGACTGGAAAACAAACATGTTCTATGTATCCAGGTATCTCCTTACTGTTTATTTCAGAATTGCAGTAGGACTTTGGTCTAGCTGGACTTACAGGTAGAGGCTACTCAAATAATTTTATATCATACAATTTTGGGGAGTAAAGCATTGTGGAGATGATGTAAAATGTACTTGAATTTGAATGTGCAAAGGTGCAGTGAAAGTAGAGTGATTGTAATATGGCAAATGGGGCATAACTTATTGAAACCTGGTACTGTTAAGGAGTAGCTAGTGTAACAAATGCAGTGAAGAAACTAATAATTCTTGTGCAACTTGCTTCATGTATTGTTTGATAAACATAAGTTTAAAAACAAAGTCTTTTTGTCTTGAAGCATATTGATGATTAGTGAACTTTAGTTTTAAATAGGAATCCTGAGTGCTAACAGGATGTCTCCTTTGTTTTCAGGTCTTGGCGCAGAATGAATATAATTAGAGAAAACAGAGATCTTGCTTGTTTCTACACAACAAAACATTCATGGAGGGGAAAGTAAGTAGTTTGAAGTTTGTTAATTTTGGTTTTTAAAGTTTTGTGTGACATTTTCCTCTCTCTTATTGGATTTAGCTGCATAGTTTTAACTTCATCCAGCTGATGAATGGAAATTGAACTAAAGGCTCCTGCTGCTCAGTGTCTGAACTAAATGTATCTTTTCCTACAATCAGTTTGGGTTTTAAACATTGTGGTTTAGCCTTCCTCTGCTTATGTTCCCACACTGCATCATAGCTCTGAAATGGACCACCTGACCTCATCAGCTTCTGAATCTCTTGAACTTACTATATGAAACACTGAACTTAAAGTGGAAATGTTTCTTCTCAGAACAGGTTTATGGAGGAGTAGTATTTCATGTACTTTAATAGATGAGGATCACTAGTCCACACAGACACCTAAGAAATTGTGTAACAGTTTCTGTTAAATTACTAACTGAGATAATTTGAAGAATTCTTCTAATAGAAATAAACCTGATCCTAATGGGGGTCTTGAATCTAAAAATGAAGTTTTGGTGATGCTTCTGTCTGTAAAAGTCATTCTGTCTGAATGACTAACAAAATTATCCACTAAGGTGTCATAACTGGTAACTTACGCTGTGTTTAAAGTCAGCTGTTACAGGACTTTATTTAATATGCTTACCCACTGTTCCTCTTCGCGTGCATAGTATCTCTCTAGAATGGGGTTTTTCCTTGCTATCTAAACTTCAACATAACAGAGAGGGTGGGTTATCTGCAGCTTGGGAACATGAGAAATGCTTGGTTCTTACGGTTTTGTGAAGAGGTATTGTCCCAATCTGTTGTTTGACCAGTACATTGAAACTAGTTGATTTTTTTTTGTCTGTCTGACACATTCATCCTATCAAAGACTGGGAATACTGAGAAGGAAAGGAGAACGGGCTTGCAAGGAGCAGCAGTCAGATTTTTCACAGTTGTGCTTTGAAGAACCATGAGGTTGCTCCAATGCCCAACCAAAGAGCTCCCTGCTTTTTTTGTCAGCAAAAATTAAAACTCCGGGTAGTTCACAGTCTAGACTAGACCGAGCAGCTCTCTGAGTGCAAAATATTTCCTCCACCAAGTCAGAGTTTTGATTGACTTGAATGAAATTGTTTAATATTTAGTTTTATCTCAATAGAATTGTATCCAGTGCTTGTGTACATTGTCTTACCTCAGTTATGATCCATGCATTTGGAATCGAGTGGGCATGAGTGAATAAACTACTTCCCTTAGTAACAATAATATACTATATTGCAGTAGAATATTAGAACAGTTTGTCCCTCCTAATCTTTCTGTTCCCCAGCAGAAAATGTCTGGTCTCTTCCTCAGAATTTTCTGTGGCATATGTGCAAGTTTAGTGTGCATGTGATTTGAGCCAGTTGGTAAAAATCAAATACATAAACCTCAGATTTCTTCTTCGGCCCATCTCTTCTCATTAAAGAACCTGAGGCAAGCTCTTGAAGTTATGATCTTGAACTTGATGGTAACATTCTGGTACCCTCATATAAGTCTTATAGAACTTCAGGCTAAGTCTAAAGTCTAGAACAGATATAGTTTTAAAATTCAGTGGTGTGTTAATTCTTCTATAGTGAAGGGGAAAGAAGTATTTAGAAACTAGTTGCCTCTTGTTTGTTGCAGCAGAAGCTTATTTGGTTTTTAGTAATTTTCTATTTGAATTCATTAGTCCACCCCGTTCACAGTTGTACATTCTAAGTATAATCTATGTATAACATTAAAAAAACCAATATCTTAATGTGTGGTGCTAAATGAGCCTGAATCATTTTGACTACTCATAGAATTTGTCACTTTGAATATAGGTGCTCTGTGTGTCCATAAAGTATTTTCCAGTAGTACAAATGATGATGCTCCAGTGTTAATCTGTAGATCTGTAAAATTAATGAAGAGTTTGGTGTGTGTGGTGGTATGAAATTTATCTGCCATGTTGATTCTGATTGAAAAGATCTCTCCAGTGCTTTGAAATAACTAGTGGACAGGCAAAGCACTTTTATGGGCAAGAGGACACTTGCTTCAACTCTTCTCAAAACAGCCTGGGATTAGACAGTACTGCAGAGTAGTTTGAGAGATAATTAATAGTAAACTCTTCAAGTCCTGGAGGTACGAATACCTTATAGGTGAAATTCTGAACAAGAATAAGCCACATATAAGAGCTGAATCTGAATCTCCTCTGTTCATGAAACAAGACTCAGGTCTTCTGAATTTACCTAGGGAGAGGAAAAAGTGAAGTGGCAACTCAGCAAAACTGCTGTTCTGTCTTGTGTTCCTTGTCCCATCACATATGAAGAATGCTGTATAATAAATACTTCCTGGATCTTGAAATGTAGGCTTGAGCATAAGGGGAGAAAAGGAAGGGACTATAATGTTTGGAAGCTGGTCTTCAGTTATGTGTAATGGTTGCAAATCCTTACTCAGCCACAAAGCACTGTGCAGCTCATAGTAGGCTAAGTAAGTAAACAAAACCTTGAGCAAGTAATAAAGAGCTTTATTACTTGTGATATGCTGTTCTAAAGAACTTAAATGAACCTTATTTATAAGTCATATAAAAGACAGAATACCTACCTAAATTGTGCAACAAGAGGAGAGGGAACAGTTGGTTTCCTCTTATGAGCTAAGAACTGGAGCGTTCTTTGATAGGCTGAATATAGTGGAATTATTAGCAGCTAGAGTAGCTTCCAACATCCTGCTTCATTACTTTATGACTTCCTTGACCTGCATCTTAAATAAGGAAATTTCAACTATGTGGAAAAACAAATAGGTTTTGCAAATATGTTAAACTTAAGGTGGCAGATCAGTTCAATACAGATGTTCCTAGACTTTGAAGAAAATAAGCACTTGTTTTAGTTCCTAAGTAAACTCTGGGCCAGTAAAGGCTTCAACTCACACTGGTTTATTTGAATAATAATGGAAAATGGAAGGGTATTAAGTTTGTGAGATTGCCTGACTGTCAGATAGATGCTCTTGACCTTCCTCTTACAAGGGATATGTGGGAGCTGCTCTGAATATATTTGAAGCCCATGCAAAGTTTGACTTTATAGAAGTGTTGTGCTGCAGACCTGTCAAGTGAGAGAGGAGAAAGGACTGCAACACAAGAATGCAGAGGATTGGAGAAGTGACCTGCTGGTTCTTGATGCTGTCCAACGTGGCACAGATTCAGATTAATTGAGCATCTGGTTGATAATATCTATTCCAAGCAAACCCACAGTTTACCCAGAACTGAAACTTAAATTCCTACACTAAATCAGTTTTAGTATGGACAACTAGCCAAAGTAATTTTATTTGGTACAAGTTCAAGAAAGGCATCCATGTTCAGATGCTGATGCTTTAGTCAGAGAATACTTACTAGCACCGGCTCTGGTTCAGATTTGGCTTTACTTTTTGGGCCGGATGGCTTCCAGATGGAAGCACCCTAGAACATGATTTGTGCAAGTAATAAGGTATTATTAATAATCTACGTTTTCAAACTCTGCTTAGTTATATTTCAAAACTTTCAGATTCAGAAATACGTAAATAGTCTTTATTTGTTCAGGGTATATTTTGAAGATTATCTAGGAAATGAAACCACAGCAAGGCTTTGATTTTACACTTGATGCATCTAAATTCCATAGCTTTAGCTCACTGCTGCTTGTGTCTGATGCATCTGAAACACAAGCAACTACCTTGCTATTCTTAACCCCTGTGACAGTTAACATACCTGTGATATCAATGTGCAATGACTTTACCTTTGGTGATCTGAGTCTTTCTAGCGTTTAGTAGCTTTGGTTTCCCTCAAGATGAAGAAAAATATGCTTGGCATAGTAGTAGTTTGATTTGGTACAATATTGTGACCAGTTCTGTAAATTGGATTTCAAACTGGCTCAAACAGTTGAAACTGTTTGCTGAGACAGCTTGAGACAGATACTTTAGACTATTGTAGGAGTGGCTGGTTTTGTTTTTTTTTTTTCCCTACCTGTGTAGCCTTCTTAGAATTTATTCTGGTCTGGTAGTATCTTTCAGTCCAAGTTCCAAGAGTCTTTGATCCTGACTTAGCCACTAACTTAGGAAAAGGGATATGCATAAGTAAATCTATTTAGGAGTATTTAACCTATATGTCCCCTTTATGGATATATAGAACAGAAGAGCTTAACATATTATAAGGGTAAACTGCAAGCTAACAACAAAGAAAATCCCTATCCATTTCCTAGCAAAAACCTCTATATGTCTTCTTAACATGATTTTTGCGGTTCAGCACAGGTTTTCCTGTGACTTCTGGAGAAACTGAACACTCTTTTGTACTCTAGATACAAGCGAGTCTTCTCAGTTGGAACCCATGCCATCACCACCTACAACCCCAACACGCTGGAAGTTACAAATCAGGTAACTGTCATTTTTGAAGTTGATTTTTGACTTATGTTCATTATCCAGAGTGAATAGTGGCATTGAGGCTTAAGAAACCATCTAGTCTGACAAGATCTCAGAACAGCCAGAAGGCGTGGCAGCTGTGTACAAAAGCACACATAACAAAAGGTCTGTGTTGCCTTTGCTAACTCTACAAAAACCCAGTAGGGTTTTGTACTTTTAGGCAATTTCTCTTTATTGGCCAACAAGTAGTAGTTTGCCTTTGGCTGCGCTATTCTGATGGAACTGGGGTAAGTTTGATCACTTCTAAGCTGTGTCCCTGAAGGGAGTCAGGACACTTAGTTACTTTGCACAGTATCAAATAGGAAGCTCAAGCTCATGCTGTCAGGTTGCATGCTAGCAGTCATCTTGTTACTGGGTTATTATTACTTCTAAGGGGTTCTGAGGGGGGCGAGATGTAGCTCTAAAATTACTAACACTATGACCTAATTACTTTCAATTGTCTAGTGGCCTTATGGAGATATCTGTAGTATTTCTCCTGTTGGAAAAGGACAAGGAACAGAATTTAATCTCACTTTCCGCAAAGGGAGTGGAAAAAAATCCGAGACACTTAAGTTTTCCACAGAGCACAGAACAGAACTCCTTACAGAGGCACTGGTAAGATTTTTATTTTTATTTTCTTCAAGCAAGTAGTACGTCCTTGGTTACCATTACCATTTGTGGTAGCTTATTATACTTTCTTTTCCTGCATAAAAAATAGGAAAGCAAGTTTTTTGAGCTGTTATGTTAATGATCTTGGTCTAATGTCAGTTGGAGCTAGTACTACATGATTTGTAAAGCGTGAGTAAAGCTACAAATATTGAATATATTAAACTGCAGTGGAATGGTAAGCCTTCTGAGGAGACTTCATATGAGTCCCATAAAACAGAGTCAGCTTAAATGTAGACTTTCTGGATAGATAGGTTGTCATATTTATTCATTCACTGTTAACTTTTTTAAAAACAGAGATTCAGGACAGACTTCTCAGAAGGAAAAATCACAGGACGGGTGAGTGTCTGGCTTATCTGCATCACATGTGGTTTAAGGAAATGATCTAAAGACTCAAACTTCTACTTTGTTCATGTATTTTATGCTTCTGCTATATGTGCTACCTAAAATAGCTTTTGTGAATTTGGATCTGAAGTCTATGAGAAGAGAAAATGGAGTTTGTTCAAAAGCAGTGGGAACCTCTTTACCAGTAGAATATTTGAGCTCTCTTTGGTTGGCCTGAGCCTTATACTTGTACATGGACTATGAATGTTACTGTTGAAATACAGAACTGTGCTATGTGGAGTTCTTATCTGGAGAGGAGAAAAACATTGACTCATTAGTCAATGTTCGCTTTACTTTCTAATTAAATATTTTCTCCATAACATCCTGAACATTTGATGCTTCCTAGAAGGATTTCTGTAGGTCAAATTACAGACCAGACTGGCATTTACTGAATTGTGCTAATACAATAATAAGCAATGCAGTCTACAGAGCTGGACTTTATATTTGTCTTTTGGTCATAGAAGATAGCACTTCAAGTGCTTAAAGTTGCTTTAAGTAATTTAAAGTATTGCACAGAATAGATCTTCAGTCATGAGCATAGTAACACTGCTGGCATATGGGAATCCCCTTTGTCTTATCCCAGTTTAGAACAGACCTCTAACTTTTGCTGGTTTAAGTAAATTTGTATTTGTAATGGAATGTGACTGCGGGAGATGAAAATTTTTCACTATGGTGAAACTTAACTTGATTTAATTAGCTGAATAACAGCATTTGGTGTAAATGCTATTTCCTCGTCTAACCACAGTGTTCAGAAGTCTGTGAGTAGACCACCTTCTGCAACAAGAGAACTTGCTTCCTTTGGGAGTGGCTCTTTTGGACTTCTGTTCTTGCTTCAACATGCAGTGTTTAACCTGTGACCCCCTTGTCAATCGACAGTTACAGCTGCTTTCCTTTGCTTCATAGTGTTCTTAATATAGATAAGAGCATTAAGGGAAATTGTTGAATTTTTTGAACTTACTAGCTAAGTGGAGAACTACTGCTGTGTAGTGAAGGAGTGTGCATAGGTGTCTAAAAGTAACTCTCTCTGCAGAGATATAACTGCTATAAGCATCACTGGAGTGATACGAGGAAACCTGTGATTCTGGAAGTGACTCCTGGAGGTATTGACCAAATTGATCCTGCAACAAATAAGGTCCTGTGCTCCTATGACTACAGAAATATTGAAGGCTTTGTTGATATTACTGGCTATCAGGGAGGCTTCTGTATCCTCTATGGAGGATTTAGTAGATTGGTGAGTATTAAATCAAAAATCTTGGTATGGTTCTTACGATGTGTATAGCTACAATGTTTAATAATGAAGTTTCAACATAGTTGGAGCATACAAGTATGTGCATCTTTGGGACCCAGCTGTGGAGCCTCAAGGCTTATGGACAGATCCTAAAAGGAAAGGAAATTAGTTAAAACATTTGGGAGTT
>WAAE01019055.1:0-12516 GCA_013400495.1 Nicator chloris
GCTTATTTGGAACTATTCCTTTCCAGAATCCATCTTTTTTTAAAATTCTGTGTTGTCTAACTACAACAACACTTAGTGAAAATGTTAAGTCTGGACTCATCAGTTTTAACAGATGTAATATTTTTCAGGAGTAGCCTTGATCATGAAATTATTCTTCCCAGGCCTTCCAATCCTTTTAATATTTCAAGGCCAAGGCATGTTTTTATGCTGTGTTGTGAAGATGAGATTGTTATCTATTTTGATTCTTTTTTGAGTCAATCTTGACTGGTAACTGTAGGGATGCTGTCAGTTAAATATTGATTATTTATATAATTATCAGACCTGCCTATATGTGATACTAGGTGCTTTAAAACATAGTGTGTATTGTGAAGGCAATAGGATAGTAGAGCATGTCATTAAAATTACATCTATGTTTCAAATAATTGAAGGAAATTACAAATGTATTTTAGATGTACTTGTAATTTAGATGCTTTTACAGTTTTGAATATAATTTTCCTAGCACATTTCCCTGAAGCAAAAAAGAAACTAAAAGCAAGACACAAAAAGGAAACTAATTATAGTTGCTTCCTTGTAGTTTTTTGATTCTCTGAGGCACCTTTATGACCAATCATGATACCTCCTCATTTCAGAGTTAATGAGCCAAGAAGATGAAAGTTGTTTCAATTCTTGTTCTTCTATTTCTACTGTTGCAATTGTTCCTGTGTTTCAAGTCTTTTAAAGGGCTGAACTAAACAAAATGAAGGTTTTTGTACTGTGTTCTCAAAGCAGTGTTCATATTATAGCTGATTGCATTCTCAGGAATATCAGCCCTTTATGTAATTGTTTATATTTGTGAGTTATGTGGAAAAGAAAAGCAAATCAAAATTGGGTTACAGATTCAGGTACCCTAAATATTCAGTTTCATCTCATAGAACATTCAATTATATATATAATGTTTTAAAAGAAAATATACAGGCGGATATGTGAACTGTAATTAGACAGTTATTAGGTTACATTCCTGCTTAAAGAAAATGTTATAAATTGAGAGGGTTAGAAGCTGCATTATTCCTTTAATCTCAGCTATTAGATAATGCCACAATAGGTAATAGACAAAATACATACCAGGGTTTTAGTTGAGTACTAGTAGAAATTTCTAAAATATGTTATTTTGTTACTAGTTTAAATAATTTATTACAAAGTAGTTTAGTACTAGTTTAAGTTACCCTCTGACATAGATATGGTCTTTGAAATATTAGAAGTTAGGAATGGGGAAAAAAAAGAAAAAAAAAAAAGAAAAAAAAAAAAGAAAAAAAAAAAAGAAAAAAAAAAAAGAAAAAAAAAAAAGAAAAAAAAAAAAGAAAAAAAAAAAAGAAAAAAAAAAAAGAAAAAAAAAAAAGAAAAAAAAAAAAGAAAAAAAAAAAAGAAAAAAAAAAAAGAAAAAAAAAAAAGAAAAAAAAAAAAGAAAAAAAAAAAAGAAAAAAAAAAAAGAAAAAAAAAAAAGAAAAAAAAAAAAGAAAAAAAAAAAACAAAAAAACCCCAATCAAACAAAAAACACCCACCACATTTGAAGTCCCTGAGAGGAACAAAGTCAGGTGTAGCGGGAAGAGATAATTTCTTACTTATCCATTATTATTCATTTCTGTTAAAGAAAATATATTTAGATCTGTATCTGTTTTGGATGTCTTTGTCTTTCTATCTCAAAAAAACTTTTTTTTGCACTCTGCCAGTCCAAATAGCATATTTGTGGATAACTAAAGGAATTGAAGTAGCATCATTTAACCAAAAACTTTCCTGTGATCTCAAAAATTGTTTTAGGGGTGTACTAGAAACAGAAGTAGTGATATTTGGCATGTACACAATAGTATATACAGGGCTGTGCTGCTGAGTATGTATAATCTTCTAAACACGGGATTTATTTTGGGACTTCACTCACAGCTAAAATTAAGCAATGTTAAGAGATTTAAGCCAAGATTAGCAGAAAAGATGATTGAAGATGGTATTTTTTGTTTTAAGAGTCACAAAAATTTTTTACGAAGGAGTTTTAGACCATGACCTAAGTGTGAACACAGACTAAATTAAGTCCTAATACTGATTTCTTCAAATCACTTTTTAACTTCCAGCTTCACATTCCTGCCATTCCCTCTACCTCATAAGCAGCAATGACCCAAAATAAGTGATAGTAGAACAAATAATGCTGCATCCTACAAAAGAATTTTAAGCAAGCAATTGATCATACTTCACTATAAAACCAGAATAACCAGATATAAATGAGATTAGATATAAATAAGAAATAAAAAGACCTGACAGAGGTTTCAATACATTTTGAACTATCCATTGAAATAATTGCTTTTCTCCTCCTGTTAAATAACAATTGTACCAGTTCTTCAGGATAGAAACTTTCTTTTTTTTTTTCCCCCACAGAAAGCAGTTACTGTATCATGGATTTTTAAGTGACCTGGGCAGATTTCTTGGCAAACATATTCTGTGCCTTAAATGGAAATTTTGATTTGGGGTTAAAACTGAAAGGTAAGTCCCTGTGAACCACTTATGTCTCATATATTGTCTGCAATAAAACAATTATACAGTTTTTTTCTGGAGTAAATTTATTGTACAGTGGTTGCCAAACATTTATTTTCTAACTTCTGTGAAATTTTCTCAAGTATTCTTGATTTTTTTGTGAATTTCAAAATGATAGTAAAATAATAATTATGAAGCATAATGTGTAAAGATGTAATGCCTTTGTAGGATTAAGAGATGTTTGCTTGTATGAATGACTGTGTGCTTTGCCCCCATTTGAAAATGAAAATAAAAATAAGCATGTCATGACACAGGAATTGTATTGTGATTTTTTTCTTTTTTGGCTGCCTTAAAAGAAACATCATAAGTCTATTTGCATTTTGAAATGCACTGAGAGCCACAACGGATCGTTAAGTTCTTCTCAATTCCACCTGATGGAGCGTGTAGAAGAGTCCCCTGTAATATTGCATTTGTGACACTTTCATTATCTGAAACTATTTCTGTACCCAGGCAAAACTATTCCTGTAATATTCCTCTCTCACTGTGTTTTGTATACGTGGAAAACTGATTTACATTGTCGTTCTTGGGCCTTTATGGTTCACCAAGAGTTGACGAAGTTGTATGTGTGAGCTGTGGACCTCATTGAGCTATATTGTGGTTTAGTACTGTTTGGTGTGTGAACACACAAGGATAAGAGGAGAGCAATTTCTCTATTCCATAAATTTCTCTATTTTGTGAGAGAATTGTAGTGCAGTGCAACAGGTAAAAGAACTTTTTATGGTCATATTTTAAAATAAGTGACTGAGATAGTCAAATAGTCACTGTATACTAACTACCAGTAAAGTAGGTAGCAAGACAACATAACATGCCTTTCAGTGTAGCTTTATATACAGAACTCTATTTGCAGGTTATGTTTTCAATATCTAATTTAAAACTTATTGAATATATTAAAAACTATGCATTCCTATTTGTTGTTGATATTACTAATAGAACAAACAAACAACCAGCCTTTGCCTATATTGCATATTTTCATTATATTTACTATTGTAGATTAAAAATTACTTTTCTATTATAAGCTGTTCATACTAGTCCTGTCTGTGATGCAGAACTTTAAATCATAATCAGCATGGGAATTTAACAAAGAAAATCTTGAAAAAATTGTCCTGGTTAAATGAGCAAGCCATGACCCAAAGGGTTGGCTAAATCAAAAATCATCAAATATTTGATCTTTTTTTCTTTTTGCTCTTCCCCAAAAAGAAACATGATAACTAATATGCCTTTTAAATATAATTCTACCTCTTTTTTTATTCTAAAGTTTATTTTCAAAAGGTAATTACATATATAAAAATCTTTTTTTTAATTTTGTTTGTAGTTCTTATTTATCCCTATGGTTGTAGCTGCACATTGAGCCATTGTATTTGGGTAGATTTTGCTGTCGCCTTCAATGTAATTAATTCCATAAGTAAAGCTGTTCAGATATGTTTATGACATTCACTCTTTTCCTAAAGAAAAGTTTCAAAATGTAACAATATGCAAAATAACAAAAATGTTTGCTTCTAAGGAAAAAAAAAAACTAAACAACAACAACAAAAAAAAAACAACAACACAGGAGAGAGAAAATCTAAGCCTCAGAACTAAGTCTCAAGCATGAGTGGCAAAACCAAGATGCAATCACCCATGTTTTTTAGCTGAGGTCATATACTCTGTTTTTTTTCTCTATGCTTCAGCACTAATTCACAAATCATTGCCAAAATCAATATTAAAATTTTAAATTGGTTACTTGGGATGCCTTGTAAAACTGGCATACATTTTGTTGCAAAATAATGCCAATTCCTAAAGATCAATAACTAGGAAGAACTAGCCTTTTTTCTTATTTCCTTCCTGAACGTTGTATTGAAATTGCTCTTTTTAGCAGAATGCTTCAAAAAACTTCACACTATCTTGCAGTCTGGTGGGTTTGGGTTTTTTTTTTTTTGTTTTTGTTTTTTTTGGTTTTTTTTTATGTTTCCAGTCTTTTTCTAGCTTTTATTTTAACATACTGATGACTGAATTATGGACTATTTCTTTTTTGTCAAATGTACTTGAGTTTTGCATTTGTTGCTAATTAGAAATCAAATGAATCTCATTAAAGGGGTCTTGTAACCTTTCTCTACAATGACAAAGGGCTAAGATTTCTCATCTGAAAAACTATAACTGTCAGCACCTAATGGGTTTGTCAATGCTATTAGAAGTAAATAATAAACATAGAAAATTACTTGACACGAACTATTGCTAAGCATCAACAATGAGCTTTACAACACAAATCAATATTTTTCCAAGAGAGTGACTATTCATCGAAGGCAATAAAAGCTCTGGTGAGAGAACAAGAATATTTTCCTATTCAATTAGCCTAGATCCCTTTTGAAAATGTGGAATGGAAAAATGATGGCAGATCCACACAAAGCAAGTGTGATGTATTTTGCTAATGTGTCTTCATACACTTTTCCATAGATAGTAAAGACTATATACTTGGATTAGGTTTATGTGGCAAGGTTTTGACAGTGGAGGAGGGGGCTACAGGGGTGACTTGTTTGAGAAGCTGTCAGAAATTTCCCCCGTGCCTGATAGAGAAAATGCCAGATGGATCCAAGACAGATCCAACATTGGCCAAGGCTAAGCCCAGCAGTGGATAGTGGTAGCACCTCTGGGATAAAATATTTAAGAATATTATTATACGACAACAACTGGGAGAGATGAGTTAGAATATGTGAGATGAACAACTCTGCAGACACCCAAGTCAGTGGGTGCAGAAGGACCAGGTGCTCCAGGAGCAGGAGGTGAAATTCTCCTGCAACTTCTGGTGAAGGCAATGGTGAAACAGGCTGTCTGACTGCAGCCCGTGGAGGATCTCACACTGGAGCAGGTGGATTTGCCTGAATGAGGCTCTGTCATGACGAGAATCCTGCTCTGGAGCAGGCTCCTGGCAAGACCTGTATCTTCACAGGGAAGAAACGCCAAGCTGGAGCAGACTCCTGGCAGCACTTCTAACCTCATGGGGAACCCACACTGGAGCAGTCTGTTGCTGAAGGACTGCACCTTGTGGAAGGGACTCACACTAAAGCAATTCATGAAGAGCCCAATGGGAAAGACTCCATTGGAGAAGTATATGGAGGACTGTCTCACTTGGAAGGGAGGCCATGCTGGAGCAGGTGAGGAATGTTGAGAAGTCCTCTCCATGAGAATGAAGGCGAGGTAGAGACAACATGTGATGGATTGACCGAAACTCCCATTTCTCCTCCCAGTGCACCACTGCAGCAGAGAAAATAAAAGACTTTGGGATTAAAGTTGAGTCAGGGAAGACGAGAGAGATGGAGGGAGATTTTTAAGGTTTTGGCTTTATTTCTCATTACTCTACTCTGCTTTGATTGGTAATAAATTAACCTAATTTACTCAGGATTAGTCTCTTTTGCCAGTGAAGGTAATTGGTAACTGATATCCCCTGCCCTTATCTCAATCCAGGACCCTTCTCTTTTATTTTGCCTTCCCCAACCAATTGAGAAGGGGAATTATGGAGCAGCTTTACTGGGCACCTGGTCTCCAGCCAGGGTCAACCCACCATGAGTGTAAATCTGTTATATTATAGAAAGGTGGGTGGGGTTTTTTGGTGGGTTTTTTGTTTGTTTGTTTGTTTTGGTTTGGTTTTGTTTGTTTGTTTTTGGTTTTTTTGTTGTTTTTTTTTTTTTTTGCCTGTGCCATTTTAGTGTGTGGTCTCTGCATTTAAATTTACATTTCTAATTTCTCAAGAAGTTGCCTTTTCTTTGAAATTATGATATAATCTTTATTTTATCCAGATATTTTCACATATTAGAATATGGTAAAGAGTATTAAAGCACATTCATTCGTGTAACAATAGGATTTTCAAATAATAAAATAATGGAAGTTTCTTGCCCCCCACCCCTTACAATCAGTAATATATACCTTGATATTTTCAAGCAGTATACTCTTCTAAAGGATCTAGAAACCTAGAAACAACTGTTTTGTTTTCAGAGCTCGTTAACATACCCAGAACCTTTGTAAAATCTGCTTTACAGCTTCAGTGATTGTACTATAGGTAACTTTTTACATTATTTTCTTCCTAGTGTCCTTATCAAAGAATAGATGACTGCAGACTTGCCTCTTAGTACGTATCTATAAAGAAAGCACACCGATTTTCTTTATGTTGTTTTGAATATTTAAAGCATTATATAAATGGTAAGACTAAAATTATTAAGATGATACAGCATTTGAAGAAAGTCAACTACAAAGAAAGATCAAAGAAAAACGCTGGTGTTCTTTACATACTAGAGGATTACTTATTTGGGGTTTAAAAACACACACATACAGCACATATGATATATAAATCATACATATATCTAATTAAAATTTTAATGATGGCCTATAACCAAGACAAACCAAGTCTGATTTATTAGAAAAGTATTTCTGTTGTTTATAAGCATTTACAAGACTGCCAAAATTTAATTGTTTGGGTGGAATTTGAAGGCTAATTTTCTTCCTCGGGCTTGCTTTTTGCAAAGTTTTAGCAAAATGATCAAAAGGTTTCATCTAATTAGTTTAAGGAAATCACATTGTTTTTCATCTGAAAGAAGATCAAGAATGTTCTGTTTGGTTTTAAAGAAGTGCGTAAAACTTTGTGGCACGAACATGAAAATCAGAAAGCTGTCTTATTTATGCATGAGGGGTGAATTCTGCTATTCTACAAAACTTGTACTAAAGTTGCTACCACTGAAAACTTCACTTTGTATATGCACAGCCATGGCTTGTGTACTCTGTGTAGGTCCTATAGACTGTCTGTACAGAGATAAGCCTGAGTATCTGTCCCTAAAAACTGGCATGGCAGATGCTTGTTCAATAAATTGTTCCAGTGGAATGGGAAGTGGCCACAATGGTACTGAAGCCAGTGACAGGAGGATTTTCACTTTTCTTGGTCTTTCCTTCAGTGGTATTTGACTAAGAGACAAGAGGATCTTAAATGTGATGGATGCAGAGACTGAAGAGGAGTTATCTCAGATTTGTAGAGATAAGGTAGAGATAAGGAGTCTGTGATGGCCGGACACAGGAGATAACGGCTGATAAATCTGCTGTGGATGAGCGAAATTTGGATTTATTATAAAGACAAATACTTCATAGATGACACTGAATTGGGACTCAGATAAAAGGACAGACAAAGATACAAAAATAATGATGAAAAATGCTAATTTTGACATTGTCAAACAATTCCATGCTTCATTTTAACCTTGCTAAATTTCTTTTCCATGTTTCTTTTTTATTGTGTATCCTTTTGAATCTTGAAAAATGAAAATGAAAAAATACAAATTCAAAGACAGATTTTTTAGCTAAATTAAAATTTTTACTTTTATATCTATGCTTTGCTTTAGAAATATTTTCATTAGAAGCAAAAGAGTACACGAAAAATTTATTCAACATCCACCTGTAAGGACAACTTGTTTCATTGTATTTGTGGTTAAATCTTGAACAACGAGGACAATTAGTCATATCTCTTCATCTCTTCAGAATGTAGCTATGTAACGACATGCACAACCAACTGCACGCCCCGGAAACTGAGCATGGGAACAAATAGTACACATTAAGATCCTGCATATAGGACAATGTCATCCTGACAAAGTGAGGAAATGGAGGAATGAAGACACCTCACTGAACTCTTAATAAAGGAACAAATGACAGAATCATTAAATTTGGAGTTCACTGAGCTCAACCTTTGGCTGATCAACACCTTGCCAGCTAGACCATTGCACTGAATGCTGTGTCTAGGTGTTTCTTGAAGACTTCCGGGGATGATGACTCCAGCACTTCCCTGGGCAGTGAATAACTCTTTCCATGAAAAAAATCCTACTGATGTCAAACCTGAACTTCCCCTAGCACAGCTTGAGGCTGTTTCTTCTTTTCTTGTCTATAGCTGCCTGTGAGAAAAGGCCCAACCCCTCCTTGCTACAATCACAGATTGTTGCAGAATGTGATAAGGTCACCTCTGAGCTTCTTTTTCCCTAGGCTAAACAACCCAGCTCCCTCCTCCACTGCTCATAGGACTTAATCTCTAAACCCTTTACCAGCTCTGTTGCCCTTGTCTGGACATGCTCCAGTACCTTAATGTATACTGGGAGCGAGAGGTCAAATACTGGACGCAGGATTTGAGGTGCGGCCTCATCAGTGCTGAGTACAGAGGGACAGTGACTGTCCTGGTCCTGCTGGACACNGGTGCACCTGATCCCTTCATCCAGATCATTGATAAAGACACTGAACAGGACTGGACTCCAAACTGAGCCCTGGGGAATACGATTTGTGACCACCCATCAACTGGAACGATAAAAATAGTAATGTTACACAAAACATGAATCTATTTTGTTTTCATTAAAAGAAATCATTGCTCAAGTATAAAATTTAGTGCATCCTTGTTTTCTTTAAAATACTGCATAGACAAAGACAATGTGGAAAAAATTTCCAACTGATTTTTTTTAAACATAAACCAATTTTCAGTTATACATAATCTTTCTGAATTCACATTCTTCTGTCACATTACCCTGATTAGAGGACTATTTTCCTTCGTCATGATTGAAGCAATGAGAGTTAAAAGTTATTATATGCTAATATGGAAAAAAAAGACAAGGAAAAATGTCCATCTCTATCATTAACAAATTTTTTTAATTTATTACTTATCAGTTATAGAAAGTGAGCTTTTGGGGGTTTCAATTATTGTTTGAGGTTTAAATGATATCATGTGATAAACCTGTGCCCTTATTAACTATGAGGAGTCTAGATTTTCTTAAAACATTTATAGTGATAGTTGTGAATGTAATTGTTCTTTCAGTATTATTTCTTCCATGTATTTTCAAACAGCAAGGGTTTCTTCATGCCTTATTCTGAATGAAAGGGGACCAATTCAATTAAAAACAAAAAAAAACACCACCACCATCACCAACAAAAATACTTTAAAAAATACAAGAGCTCAGTTCTTAAAACCAAGACACCACAAAAAGAAATGTTAGTATAATGGAGAGGAAAACAAGATTGCTTTAGAAACGGGAGAATTCTTTGAAATGAATTTGAGACAATTATCTTTTAAGTATTAATATTATACTTTCAGAATTTTCATGATGCTAGAATTTATTAAGCTGTGTTTTTATTTAAAAATGGGCAAGTTTCCCAGGATTAAGAGGTTTGCTGGCATTGTTTAGTGCAGGCTTAACTGATGGCTTACAAGGGGATTAATGGAATGGAGAAGGGATTTATGAAGGTATTTCCCTACCTATTCTCACAAGGCTGTGAATGCTTTAATTTATAGAGCTCCAGTTAATATTTACACGGTAGGAAATTAATTTATGTTAAAATGTCACAGTTAATTGTGATCTTCTGCAGCTACTGAATCTCCGGGAAGAGGGGAACATCTCTGTTTTTCAGGGGTGCAAAGATGTTAATATTTTGTAAATTTCTGACATGGTGTTATAGATCCTATAAGTTTTTTCTCTTATATGACGGCTTTTTTTGTAGATTGTTGCTTGAGAAGAGAGCAATAAAACCCTCATGTCTTCAGTAAAATATTGCAACTTTGACAAAAACTCAGCTAAACAATCAGTCACCTTTATAATGAAACATTTACCTTTGCTTATGAGGTTTAAGTTGTACAGTGACAGATTGCAGCAGGCTTTGGCTGAACACAAGAGGGACCAGTGCTAGGAAACAGCTCTGCAGTCAGGCTGGTAACAAGGATCAGCTCTGCTGTGGTGGCTACGACTTTGGTAACACTTATCTCTCACACCTGTACTTCAGAGGCTGGCTAGAAGAGAGTACCTCCTTTTGCTCCTTTCAAGCCTTTCTATCTGTAACAAGAAAGCTTAGTAGGGACTAAGTGATAGTTCTAAGTAAGCTTTTAAAATAAGAAGAGAACCATGGGTGTTCCGTTATATGCAGATGTAAATGAAGAAGGGGGAAAAGTCCTTTCTGAGGTTTCAAAGTCGCTTGTCATTGACTTGAAAGCTTTCTATTTGAAGATTAAAAATCTTCATGAGGAGGACATATTTCTTTTTACTTTTACTCTGATTAAACTTTCTAAAATGTTTTGTAAAAGTTATTTAGTGCTGGATGTAGGAATTATTAGAAGTCACAAATAGCAAAAATCCTCTAAATTTGAAAAAAACAAACCCAATCCCCTTACTCAACTATCCCTATGAACAGGGATTCATACTAAAGACTCTGTGAACACCAAAGATATATCAGCCATGTTACACAAGATTTTCTGATGAGATCCCAGTGAAACAATGGCTGGTTTTAGTAACCTGGATTATGCAGCATAATTCCAAGAAATGCCATAGCTTTGAATTCTGTCAAAGATTGCACAATCATTTGGATGGAGTACATAAGAAGGCTGCGAGGCATCTATGCGGAGCTATTTAATAGTCCATTGTTGGAGTACTACTTTGTTGCAAATAAATTACTGTGTACAAAGATGAAACCATAGAGACCTGGTTTATCTATATGCAAAAAGAACCATGATGGGCTGTTAACTTTATTTTTCTTGTTAATAGTCAAGACATTATTAATATGACCTGTTGTCTTCAGGGAAAAGTAATGAATGCTTTTATAATTGCTTCACACACTAATAAGACAAAAAGTGTCGTCACTATAATAAATGTTGTGTTAGTCTGGGGATCTAAAAAAAAAGAAAATCAGGTTGACTGGATTGCACAGCAAAATCAATGCTACTTGGAACGAGCAGAAAAAAACAAAGAGAGAGCAGCAATGGCTTGTCTATCTAAAGGAACAAAGATCAGCAGAATGCCAACTCTGTCTGACCACAGGCACCATGGTGGTCCACACTGGTGACTAAAGTGCTACAAGACTCCTAGATTCATGTGGTACATCCACTTTCAGGATTGGGCAAGAAAACCTGAAAGATAGATGAGAAGATTATAAAGACATAAAAAAGGATCAGCAAATGCAAATGGGCAGAACACAAAAATATGTTGTGGCATTTCTTGTCTTGTCTTTTTATTTTCTTTAATCTAGGGCAGGGTTGTAACTCTCTGGGAACAGAAAATGTAACAAAAAACCCCCCTCTGTTAACAGGTGAGAGTTCAAGTTATAAATAAAGGCTGTTGAGATGAAGTAAAGTACTCGGAAACATGCCCTAGAAAGACTGAACAGGTCCTAGAATTCTACCTGAAAATATGAATAATAAATGCAAGGATTTTGGACAGCATCCAGTTTTAAAGGAGAATTCTGAATTTTCTTAATAGTATTTCAAAATAAGGAGGGCCATACCTCCAGGGACAGCCCAAGCCTGTAGGTTTTCATTCCATTGGATAAGTATTATGAAATGCCTGATAAGTAATAAGAGTCATAAAGTCCCAAAGTCTTGTACCAATGTGGAATACTCTGTGTCAGTGTAGAACATGTAAAGCTTCCTATCTTTAGAAGAAAATTATAGCTGTATAATTCCTAGAAATTAACTCCTAGAAACTCTCCTGAAAAATATAACCAAATTTGACTCCTATTCCTAGTATAAGATGAACATTTTACCTTCCCTAATGCATACCAAGGCACACACTCCTGGAAAAATCTTGTAATAAGAAAGAACTCATCTCCACTATTTTTTTCTGTAAAAACAAATGAGTTGAAAAAAACCCCAAGCCATCATGTGATTTAGACACAGTTTCAGGTTCTAAAAAGCAAGTATGTCAATCTAGGCAAAACTGGACAGAAACTCAGGAATGAGTAAAGACATTGCTAAAAATTTTCCTAGAATATTATATTAGTATTATCTGTTATTTTACAAATAGCTGTACAATTTACTTTTCTTATATTGAATAAGTAATTTCTTGCTTATTTAGAAGTACAATTCCCCAGACTTCTACATTTAGCCCAGACATTCAAAACTTTGCTGAGGTTTATTGCTTTAGTATTTCATGAATAGTGTACAATTTCTGACTCATTAACAGCTTGGAAAATGTGTTTGTTTGGTTGGTTGGT